>OY979694.1:115177430-115777430 GCA_963855945.1 Thereva nobilitata
CATAATACATAATACATAATACATAATAAATAATACATAATACATAATACATAATACATAATACATAATACATAATACATAATACATAATACATAATACATAATACATAATACATAATACATAATACATAATACATAATACATAATACATAATACATAATACATAATACATAATACATAATACATAATACATAATACATAATACATAATACATAATACATAATACATAATACATAATACATAATACATAATACATAATACATAATACATAATACATAATACATAATACATAATACATAATACATAATACATAATACATAATACATAATACATAATACATAATACATAATACATAATACATAATACATAATACATAATACATAATACATAATACATAATACATAATACATAATACATAATACATAATACATAATACATAATACATAATACATAATACATAATACATAATACATAATACATAATACATAATACATAATACATAATACATAATACATAATACATAATACATAATACATAATACATAATACATAATACATAATACATAATACATAATACATAATACATAATACATAATACATAATACATAATACATAATACATAATACATAATACATAATACATAATACATAATACATAATACATAATACATAATACATAATACATAATACATAATACATAATACATAATACATAATACATAATACATAATACATAATACATAATACATAATACATAATACATAATACATAATACATAATACATAATACATAATACATAATACATAATACATAATACATAATACATAATACATAATACATAATACATAATACATAATACATAATACATAATACATAATACATAATACATAATACATAATACATAATACATAATACATAATACATAATACATAATACATAATACATAATACATAATACATAATACATAATACATAATACATAATACATAATACATAATACATAATACATAATACATAATACATAATACATAATACATAATACATAATACATAATACATAATACATAATACATAATACATAATACATAATACATAATACATAATACTACAAGCAAATCTCCACAGGAGTAGGACGGCCCATGACCTTCTAACCCAGCTCTGCACCGAGAAAGATGCTGATATAGTGATTATCAGCGAACAGTACCGGGAAAGGGCTGGGTTGAGATGGCATGCCGACGACCTCGGCACTGCGGCCATCTGGATCCCAAACCCACGAAACTTTTGTATCGAGAGAGTGGGATCCGGGTGCGGTTTTGTCTGGGTGAAATGCAACGCCACGGTTTATGTGAGCGTGTATCTCACCCCAAACGACCGGATAGATGACTTCCAGGAAAAGCTGGACAGCCTGGAGGACGAACTTCGGATGGTGCAGGGAGACCTGGTGGTCGCCGGGGATTTCAACGCCAGAGCTATTGAATGGGGGGAGGCCCGGCCTAATTCCCGTGGAAGGAGGGTGATGGACATGGTGTCCCGGCTAGGACTAGTTGTCCTAAACACCGGGTCCTCGCCAACCTTCAGAAGGCCGGGCCATAGGGGGACGATTCCGGACATCTCCCTAGCCAACGAACATCTGGCAGCGCGAGTGGTAGACTGGAGGGTGATTGAAGACTTCACGGGAAGCGATCACCAGTACATCATGTTCCATGTACATGATGTGCGGCCGGCTACCACTGCTCGTGTGGCGCGCCCCCCCAGATGGAACGTTAGGGGAATGAATCCCGTGACGTTCTCCGCGGCTCTGGAGCGTGGCCAGCAATCCCTGCCCGCCGTCCCCGAGGATCTATCGCCGTCTGAGCGAGCAGAACGGATGACCGCACGGACGATGCGAATCATCCGTGATGCTTGCGAAGAAGCAGTGCCGAGACGCGGGTCGAGTCGACGAGGTCGCCCTGCTTATTGGTGGACGGACGAGATCGCGGAGCTCCGCAGGACGTGCCTACGACTTCGCCGGCAGGTACAGAGGGCGAGAGTTCGCGATATCTACGCAGCCCCTTTGGCCGCAGCGTTTCAAGCGGCCAAAAAATCCCTCAAGCGAGCCATCAAAGATAGCCAGCGAAGATGCTGGAGGGCCCTCATGCAGGACGTGGACCGGGACCCGTGGGGACTGGGGTACAGGATTGTCACCAGGAGGCTGGGGGCTTTTGCTCAAGGGTCCCCCAGGGATCCAGTCGCTCTGGATGACATCGTAAGTACCCTTTTCCCCGCCCATCCGAGGCGACCGTCCGAGCTGCCACTGCCCTCGGACCTCGAAGAACCCCCCCCCTTCAGTGAAGAGGAGCTAATAGTGGCCGCTCGTTCGATGCGTAACCGGAAGGCTCCTGGTCCAGATGGCCTTCCAGCGGAAGTGGTGAAGGCAGTAGCTTCCAGTCACCCCTCTCTTTTGCTAGAGATGTACAACGCGTGCCTGAAGGCGGGCAGTTTCCCTGCTCGCTGGAAGATCGCGCGACTCGTGCTGATCAGCAAAGGAGGGGGCCGGCAGACGCAGCGGCGTCCTACAGACCCCTGTGCATGCTGGACACGACGGGGAAGCTACTGGAGATATTGCTACGGCCTCGCCTACACGAGGCAGTACGGGCGGCGGGTGACCTGGCCCCCAGACAGTTCGGCTTCCGACCGGGCCGCTCTACAATAGATGCGGTCCAGCAGGTGGTCGAGGTTGCCAGGTCGACTGAGCGGGGAAACCATCGCTCCCGACACGTGTGCCTGCTGGCCACCACACTGGACGTGAAGAACGCGTTCGGTTCGGTCAGGTGGGACAGGGCGCTCAGGGTGATGGAGCGTGACTTCAGACTCCCTCAGTACCTGCAAAGGATGCTGGGGGACTACCTGAATGAGCGCTTCATTGAATACGAAACGCAGGATGGCTTGCAACGGAGGGAAGTAACGTCTGGGGCCGCCCAGGGCTCCATTCTGGGTCCTGACGTATGGAATATTTCCTACGACGGGCTCCTACGTCTGGAGATGCCCGAGGGTGTTTGCCTGGTTGGGTACGCTGACGACGTTGCGGTCATAATCACCGCAAGAGACGTGGAAGCCGCGCAGATGCTCCTCAACCAGGCAATGCGTAGAATCTCCTCCTGGATGGATGACTGCGGGCTTGAGCTTGCGGCTCATAAAACGGAGATCGTGTTACTCACGAAAAAGCGCATCAACGTGGTGCGCAATTTCGGGGTGGGAGACGCGACAATTGAGTCGGCGAGGGCGGTAAAGTACCTCGGAGTGACGCTTGATAACAAGTTGTCCTTCGGGGTACACGTACTGAAGGCGGCGGACAAGGCAGCGGCGGCGGTAGCGTCGCTTAGCAGGATCATGGCCAACGTGCATGGTCCCAGGCCCTGCATGCGGCGTCTACTAATGCGCACTGCCGAGTCCATCTTGCTCTACGGAGCAGAGGTGTGGGCCGATGCGCTGCGGTATGAAAAATACCGCAAGCGCATGGCCGCAGTACAGAGGCGTGCAGCTCTTCGTGTCGCGTGCTCCTATCGCACGGTCTCCGAGCCCGCGGTGCTGGTGGTCGCCGGAGTTATTCCGATAGACTTACTAGCCCAGGAGAGGCAGTTCGTCCACAGGGAGAGGAGTAGTTTGGGGAAAAGAGAGGCGGCGAGGGCCGCCAGGGCCAACACAATGGAGGTCTGGCAAACGCGCTGGGAGGGTGATCCTAGGGGTAGGTGGACAGCCCGCCTGATCGGCCAGCTGAACACCTGGGTTGACCGGGAGTTCGGCGAAGTCGATTACTACCTTACCCAATTTTTGACAGGTCACGGTCTTTTCCGATCGTACCTGAAGAAAATGGGTAAGGTGGCGGATGCCGCGTGCCCCTACGGGGATTCCGCTTCGGACGACGCCCACCATACATTCTTTGAATGTGTTAGGTGGGAGGCCGAACGAATCGCGATGGAGGAGGGCCTCGGAAGCATGACCCCCGACATAATTGTTGGGACCATGCTACGAGGCCCTGAGAAATGGTCGAGGGTGGCGCGGTTTGTCCAGACCGTCCTAAAAACAAAGAAGACGGAGACCGAGGTTCGCTGATCCGTCTCCACGGAGCCCTGGCATCTTCTCGCCCGTGATCGGAGAGACGCGAAAGGGTCATGTTGGTGACGCCCGCCGAAGTAATGCCTCGCGGCGGTGCCGGGCGGGACCAAACGTCACCGAAAGGGGTGGTGAGTTTAGTCAGTAAAAATCTGACACTACCGTCTGAGGCCGGACCCTCAGCGGTGTCTATGAAGATTCTCACCACCCCTCGCAAAAAAAAAAAAAAAAAAAATACATAATACATAATACATAATACATAATACATAATACATAATACATAATACATAATACATAATACATAATACATAATACATAATACATAATACATAATACATAATACATAATACATAATACATAATACATAATACATAATACATAATACATAATACATAATACATAATACATAATACATAATACATAATACATAATACATAATACATAATACATAATACATAATACATAATACATAATACATAATACATAATACATAATACATAATACATAATACATAATACATAATACATAATACATAATACATAATACATAATACATAATACATAATACATAATACATAATACATAATACATAATACATAATACATAATACATAATACATAATACATAATACATAATACATAATACATAATACATAATACATAATACATAATACATAATACATAATACATAATACATAATACATAATACATAATACATAATACATAATACATAATACATAATACATAATACATAATACATAATACATAATACATAATACATAATACATAATACATAATACATAATACATAATACATAATACATAATACATAATACATAATACATAATACATAATACATAATACATAATACATAATACATAATACATAATACATAATACATAATACATAATACATAATACATAATACATAATACATAATACATAATACATAATACATAATACATAATACATAATACATAATACATAATACATAATACATAATACATAATACATAATACATAATACATAATACATAATACATAATACATAATACATAATACATAATACATAATACATAATACATAATACATAATACATAATACATAATACATAATACATAATACATAATACATAATACATAATACATAATACATAATACATAATACATAATACATAATACATAATACATAATACATAATACATAATACATAATACATAATACATAATACATAATACATAATACATAATACATAATACATAATACATAATACATAATACATAATACATAATACATAATACATAATACATAATACATAATACATAATACATAATACATAATACATAATACATAATACATAATACATAATACATAATACATAATACATAATACATAATACATAATACATAATACATAATACATAATACATAATACATAATACATAATACATAATACATAATACATAATACATAATACATAATACATAATACATAATACATAATACATAATACATAATACATAATACATAATACATAATACATAATACATAATACATAATACATAATACATAATACATAATACATAATACATAATACATAATACATAATACATAATACATAATACATAATACATAATACATAATACATAATACATAATACATAATACATAATACATAATACATAATACATAATACATAATACATAATACATAATACATAATACATAATACATAATACATAATACATAATACATAATACATAATACATAATACATAATACATAATACATAATACATAATACATAATACATAATACATAATACATAATACATAATACATAATACATAATACATAATACATAATACATAATACATAATACATAATACATAATACATAATACATAATACATAATACATAATACATAATACATAATACATAATACATAATACATAATACATAATACATAATACATAATACATAATACATAATACATAATACATAATACATAATACATAATACATAATACATAATACATAATACATAATACATAATACATAATACATAATACATAATACATAATACATAATACATAATACATAATACATAATACATAATACATAATACATAATACATAATACATAATACATAATACATAATACATAATACATAATACATAATACATAATACATAATACATAATACATAATACATAATACATAATACATAATACATAATACATAATACATAATACATAATACATAATACATAATACATAATACATAATACATAATACATAATACATAATACATAATACATAATACATAATACATAATACATAATACATAATACATAATACATAATACATAATACATAATACATAATACATAATACATAATACATAATACATAATACATAATACATAATACATAATACATAATACATAATACATAATACATAATACATAATACATAATACATAATACATAATACATAATACATAATACATAATACATAATACATAATACATAATACATAATACATAATACATAATACATAATACATAATACATAATACATAATACATAATACATAATACATAATACATAATACATAATACATAATACATAATACATAATACATAATACATAATACATAATACATAATACATAATACATAATACATAATACATAATACATAATACATAATACATAATACATAATACATAATACATAATACATAATACATAATACATAATACATAATACATAATACATAATACATAATACATAATACATAATACATAATACATAATACATAATACATAATACATAATACATAATACATAATACATAATACATAATACATAATACATAATACATAATACATAATACATAATACATAATACATAATACATAATACATAATACATAATACATAATACATAATACATAATACATAATACATAATACATAATACATAATACATAATACATAATACATAATACATAATACATAATACATAATACATAATACATAATACATAATACATAATACATAATACATAATACATAATACATAATACATAATACATAATACATAATACATAATACATAATACATAATACATAATACATAATACATAATACATAATACATAATACATAATACATAATACATAATACATAATACATAATACATAATACATAATACATAATACATAATACATAATACATAATACATAATACATAATACATAATACATAATACATAATACATAATACATAATACATAATACATAATACATAATACATAATACATAATACATAATACATAATACATAATACATAATACATAATACATAATACATAATACATAATACATAATACATAATACATAATACATAATACATAATACATAATACATAATACATAATACATAATACATAATACATAATACATAATACATAATACATAATACATAATACATAATACATAATACATAATACATAATACATAATACATAATACATAATACATAATACATAATACATAATACATAATACATAATACATAATACATAATACATAATACATAATACATAATACATAATACATAATACATAATACATAATACATAATACATAATACATAATACATAATACATAATACATAATACATAATACATAATACATAATACATAATACATAATACATAATACATAATACATAATACATAATACATAATACATAATACATAATACATAATACATAATACATAATACATAATACATAATACATAATACATAATACATAATACATAATACATAATACATAATACATAATACATAATACATAATACATAATACATAATACATAATACATAATACATAATACATAATACATAATACATAATACATAATACATAATACATAATACATAATACATAATACATAATACATAATACATAATACATAATACATAATACATAATACATAATACATAATACATAATACATAATACATAATACATAATACATAATACATAATACATAATACATAATACATAATACATAATACATAATACATAATACATAATACATAATACATAATACATAATACATAATACATAATACATAATACATAATACATAATACATAATACATAATACATAATACATAATACATAATACATAATACATAATACATAATACATAATACATAATACATAATACATAATACATAATACATAATACATAATACATAATACATAATACATAATACATAATACATAATACATAATACATAATACATAATACATAATACATAATACATAATACATAATACATAATACATAATACATAATACATAATACATAATACATAATACATAATACATAATACATAATACATAATACATAATACATAATACATAATACATAATACATAATACATAATACATAATACATAATACATAATACATAATACATAATACATAATACATAATACATAATACATAATACATAATACATAATACATAATACATAATACATAATACATAATACATAATACATAATACATAATACATAATACATAATACATAATACATAATACATAATACATAATACATAATACATAATACATAATACATAATACATAATACATAATACATAATACATAATACATAATACATAATACATAATACATAATACATAATACATAATACATAATACATAATACATAATACATAATACATAATACATAATACATAATACATAATACATAATACATAATACATAATACATAATACATAATACATAATACATAATACATAATACATAATACATAATACATAATACATAATACATAATACATAATACATAATACATAATACATAATACATAATACATAATACATAATACATAATACATAATACATAATACATAATACATAATACATAATACATAATACATAATACATAATACATAATACATAATACATAATACATAATACATAATACATAATACATAATACATAATACATAATACATAATACATAATACATAATACATAATACATAATACATAATACATAATACATAATACATAATACATAATACATAATACATAATACATAATACATAATACATAATACATAATACATAATACATAATACATAATACATAATACATAATACATAATACATAATACATAATACATAATACATAATACATAATACATAATACATAATACATAATACATAATACATAATACATAATACATAATACATAATACATAATACATAATACATAATACATAATACATAATACATAATACATAATACATAATACATAATACATAATACATAATACATAATACATAATACATAATACATAATACATAATACATAATACATAATACATAATACATAATACATAATACATAATACATAATACATAATACATAATACATAATACATAATACATAATACATAATACATAATACATAATACATAATACATAATACATAATACATAATACATAATACATAATACATAATACATAATACATAATACATAATACATAATACATAATACATAATACATAATACATAATACATAATACATAATACATAATACATAATACATAATACATAATACATAATACATAATACATAATACATAATACATAATACATAATACATAATACATAATACATAATACATAATACATAATACATAATACATAATACATAATACATAATACATAATACATAATACATAATACATAATACATAATACATAATACATAATACATAATACATAATACATAATACATAATACATAATACATAATACATAATACATAATACATAATACATAATACATAATACATAATACATAATACATAATACATAATACATAATACATAATACATAATACATAATACATAATACATAATACATAATACATAATACATAATACATAATACATAATACATAATACATAATACATAATACATAATACATAATACATAATACATAATACATAATACATAATACATAATACATAATACATAATACATAATACATAATACATAATACATAATACATAATACATAATACATAATACATAATACATAATACATAATACATAATACATAATACATAATACATAATACATAATACATAATACATAATACATAATACATAATACATAATACATAATACATAATACATAATACATAATACATAATACATAATACATAATACATAATACATAATACATAATACATAATACATAATACATAATACATAATACATAATACATAATACATAATACATAATACATAATACATAATACATAATACATAATACATAATACATAATACATAATACATAATACATAATACATAATACATAATACATAATACATAATACATAATACATAATACATAATACATAATACATAATACATAATACATAATACATAATACATAATACATAATACATAATACATAATACATAATACATAATACATAATACATAATACATAATACATAATACATAATACATAATACATAATACATAATACATAATACATAATACATAATACATAATACATAATACATAATACATAATACATAATACATAATACATAATACATAATACATAATACATAATACATAATACATAATACATAATACATAATACATAATACATAATACATAATACATAATACATAATACATAATACATAATACATAATACATAATACATAATACATAATACATAATACATAATACATAATACATAATACATAATACATAATACATAATACATAATACATAATACATAATACATAATACATAATACATAATACATAATACATAATACATAATACATAATACATAATACATAATACATAATACATAATACATAATACATAATACATAATACATAATACATAATACATAATACATAATACATAATACATAATACATAATACATAATACATAATACATAATACATAATACATAATACATAATACATAATACATAATACATAATACATAATACATAATATACATAATACATAATACATAATGCCATCCTGGAAATTTGGAATATATAAGTTAACACCACAAAAATATTTCTTAAGAAATATTTTGCTAGAGACTAAACAATTTATGTCATGCGATATCATCGCATGAGTTCTAGGAAATCTGCCCCCACGATGTTGCACATTGCACTTAAGTTGCAATTTAGCCGGCCCTAAGCATTTTTGTATGAGTAGAGTTAGTTCCACTTCAACTGTGAATAAATACAGGTCTCTCGACCTATTAAAAATATTCAATATTTTCGTTATTATTTTATTTATGAAATAATTTATAAAATTTATTAACTGGCGCCCGAGCAGGGACCGGGCATAGCTTTTTGATTTAATTACAAAGTTCGAAAAACCGTGAATTAAATTCGTAAATTCCGTAAAAGTTTGAAAAGAAAAAACGCGTTATCTAACGTGAATTAAACTGGTGTGTGCAATAACACCAAAACCGGAAAATTAACAACAAAGTGCGTTATTAAATCAAATTTGAGCAACAAGGCGGCAAATAGCAGCCTAAAAATCTGTGAAACCAGTGAATCAAAGTTTTGGGAACGAGGCCCCTTAGTCACCGCAAGGAAGCGGACAAACAGGAGTTACCTGTCATCTATCAGGAAACAGCCGCCCATTCAGTTTGACTGGAAGACCGCCCCCGGTCCCCCAAGACACACCGAAGGACAAAAAAAGCACTGGGCAACGTGTCTTTTGGAACTCTATCGAGAATGTTAGTCCTGCATCTCTTAATGTAAGTTAAAGTTGAATCAAAAACGTAAAACAAAAATAATAATTTTTGAAAAATTTAAATAAAAAAAATCATTAATCTCTTTCCTTTTTAATCTAGTAAAGTGAAGGGTGAAAAAATAAATAAAATTGATTTAAGAAATATTTAGAGAATTTTTTTTAAAAAAACAAGTAAGAAATAATTAGAAATTTTGTGAAGTGAGAAAAATCTAGTTTTAAGAATTTAAAAATAAATTTTTTTTTGAGAAAAAGGAAAAATATATTAAAAGAAAAAAAAAGGCAAGAAAATAACAATTTTTAACAATTTTTTTTTTGAAAAAGAAGATAGAATAATAATAAAATAAGAATAATAAATAATTTTTTTGTGAAAGAAAAATAGAACATAATTGAAAAATAAATAATAATTTTTTGAAACAGAAGATAGAATATAAATTAACAATAACAAATTTTTAAAAAAAGAAACATAGCTTAACAATAAATAATAATTTTTTTAATAATAAATAACAAAAAAGTTTTTTCTAAAGAAAAATATATTGAAAAAAAAAAATATATCTATCGTTATCTTTCGAATTTATTTTAAAATCTTTTTTCATAATGAGTCAGGACAATTTAGTAAGACCACCTCGCCTTAACGCAGGTGAGAACGGCGCAGCACCTGTCGCTCCTAATCCTCCTCCAGCGCAAGCTCAAAACTCTAATATCACCTTCAATCTAGATTCCTTAACGGAACATATTACCAGAATTGTGATTACAATAATGAACACCGAAGGACGTAGAATAATTAACCACATTATAAATCCTGAACTTACTTCGAACGACGAAACAGATCAAACCATTGATGCTAATAATGACAGAAACCTTTCAGATCTAGATAAAATACCCGACATAGTTAAAAGTTTAAGGGAATTTTCTGGGCAACCAGGTGAATTCAGTTCATGGAAGAAAAGCGTCGACAGAGTGTTGACAATTTATGAACATCTAAAAGGAACGCCAAAATATTACGGCATCCTCAGCGTAATTCGCAATAAAATAGTAGGACATGCAGACATTGCCCTTGAGTCTTATAACACTCCTCTGAACTGGCCGAAAATATCTAGATGCCTCGCTTTACATTATGCGGACAAAAGAGATTTGGGTACACTCGAGTACCAAATGACGACCTTAGTGCAAGGAAACACCACAATACCTGAGTTCTATCAAGCGGTGTACCAACATCTTTCTTTAATATTAAATAAGCTCTCCTGCACGGAAATGAGCCAAGAGTCATTGAATAATATGACCCAATCTTACAGGGATAAAGCTTTAGATACCTTTGTTAGGGGATTAAAAGGTGATTTACCTAGACTCCTTAGCGTCAAAGAACCGGTCGACTTACCTCAAGCATTGCATCTTTGCCTTAAACTGCAAAATGTCGATTTTAGGACACAATACGCTATAAATAGTGTAACGGTCGGTTAATTACCGGAAAATTCTTCCTTTTGTTGGTTCTCCCATCTATCGGTAATTTCAGGATTCAATAACAAAAATTACTGGTCACAAAAAAATTAGTAAAAAAATTTAAAACTTCAAGGAGGCTAAAGAAAAAAATAGTTTTTGTTCTGGATGGAAAAAAGGGATTATTATGACAGTTGGAGCTAGACCGGTAGTTTGGAGACTGCGACACACCAACTGTTGAAGGAATTCTCGAAAAATAAAGAGAACCAACAATATATTACTAAAGCAGTTGCAGAACCAGTTTTTTTCTTGTCGTGTGTGACGATCTGGATTTTTAGCAAATCAGTTGGACTGAGAAAAAGGGCGAAATAGGAGGTCCTCCAGATACCCGAGATGAATGAGGGAAATTTCTTTTAGAGATCCAAGTACCGGGATTCACAATATTTAGCAGGCCTCATCAAGGGCTTGGAACGAGGATACCATAAAAGGCCAATTCTTGAATGATATTATAATTTTGTTAATGAATTTAGATATTTGCCCACGACGGGTGTGACTTTTAAGTATTAAATTAGGTTGGCTGAGGTCATCAAGGTGTGAAGACAAACATTAACCACAGCAGTCGTCTTCATTCGGTGTCACAGGATTTGTCGGTCTGCTGTATTTCAGACATTGTGTTTCAGGACTTGTACACCATATTGAATACACCACTGAAGTATTTCGATCTGGCAGAGGAATTATAGCAACGGGAATCCAGTTTGGGCGTGAAACGTTGGTTATTCCAGGCGATACCAACGCAAAAAAAATAACGGACGGAGGATTACTTCTCATAAGAAAAAAATAGGAGTGATTGAAACCGGGCTCAGTGGAACTGATTCTTGGGCTAATGGCTCATGACTAAAGAAATTATCTTTCGCAGTAAGCTCGTTTTGGTTTGTTCTCCAATTTTTTTGTCTAATAAATAATTAATACTTATAATATTTAACACATTCAACATTTAATTATAATATCATCATATTCAACTTTTTATCATATGGTTACATTTTCACGTTATTACACTCTTTTAACACATTCAACATTTAATTATAATATCATTATATTCAACTTTTTATCATATGGTTACATTTTCACGTTATTACACTCTTAATTATAATAAGACTGCCTTAACTTACTTTGTTATCCCTAAAATAATATCGGGTGTTGTGTGTTGTAAGAAACAAAGGAATCCTCGACTGGTACCAGCGCGACGATTGTTTTTTTTCCCTTCCGTTGTTGTATTGAAGTTCTTATTAGGTGGTAATAGATGGTTGCATCCACATTACCTATATTGTACGGTTAATTTTTGTTTGATTTACATGTATTTAATATTTAATGCAAACTTACCTGCATTTTGTTGTTGATTAATTATATTGTTTTGGGCTGTACTTATTATAAAATATATTTGTTGTAAATTTCTCTAACTCCTCTAGTATTAATAGGCATGACCACCTAAGGGGATAAATTGTCCAGGATGGTTGGGTTGTGCTTTCTCTCCAGGGTCCTCTCAAAGTCGCGTTGAACATTCACAGGTCCACCAGGTCGATGGAAACGTCCAGCGATGAATCGCTTTGGCTAACCTAGGAAAAGAATGATATGAAGAGATATCCCTTTTAAACAATAGGTAAGTGGTGAATCATAGGTGTAGTGTCCCGGTCACACAACCCCACGCCCCCACCGGCGAGCTAGCGTAAACCGTGTGGCCGGTTTAGCATCCCCTAAAAACATTTAGGAAACTAGGGAGGATGTAGTCTTCTAAATTTTTTTATGTTTACCCAAGCACGATGGCAGTAGCCTTGCTGTCACCAGCAAGGAGCTCCATTGTGCCGGTACAATAGTCAAAATTTTCCACGTCGAGTTCATTTATCTGAAATTTTACCAGCCAGACACAACATTGCACCAATACCAGCACCACGGAAAACCTTCCACCCTGAACTATTTCATAACCCACAAAGGCCACCAAAGCCAAATTTTGGAAAACAATACCAATCACCGAACAATTATCAGCACTTTCAGAACAACAACTACCGACACTACAGTTTTAATAATCCACCATTTCCACCTAAACCTTTACCCAGGCCAGTGCCCATGGATGTTGACCGAAGCATCCACACTAGACAAGTAAACTATGCCAATAGACCACCAATTCAAGAAACTAATCCAAAAAGGGACTACCCCAACCAATCACATCAACTGCATCGACCTTATAAGCAACAAAGAGTCTATCACACCGAACCGAATCCTAAAGAACATGAAATAGAAACGCAAACTGACCCCCAGGACCCAGATAACGACAGTAACGAACAAACACTATCTGACTACATTAATTCGATAGATAACCCAAATTTCGATCAGCCAGAAGAACTGGATGACATTTATTTTTTAGACTAAATCGCTCTTCGCTACCATATTTCGAGATCAAAAAGGGAAGTGGAGAGACCTTAAAATTACTAGTTGACACAGGGTCTAACAAAAATTACGTTCAACCAAGACACATTAAAAACCCTATTTTAAACGAAAAACCATTTTTTGCCAATTCTGTGTGTGGCAGTATAAAAATAACGCACCACGCAATGATTAATCCTTTCGAAAATCATGTAGGGAAACTTAAATTCTTTATCTTACCTAGTTTGATATCGTTCGATGGGATACTAGGCAACGATACATTGAGGGAACTTAAGGCAATAATTCACACGGATGAGGACCATATGATAATTCATCCAAATGTTAAAATATTCTTAAAACAGCACTCTTCCGAAACCATTAATACTATTAATGTGCGTACTTCACATTTAACTAAAGAACAAAACGATAAACTAAATGCTATCATAAAAGATTGCCCTCAATTGTTTTCTGACCCGAATAAGAAACTGACTTATACCACGACTGTAAAAGGCGAGATACGCACAACTACAGATACTCCCGTCTATTCGAAATCGTATCCGTATCCAATGGCTTTAAAAGACGAGGTCGAAAAGCAAGTTAATGAATTGCTCAACGAAGGTATTATAAGACCTTCGAAATCTCCCTATAATTCTCCAGTTTGGATCGTTCCAAAAAAAATGGATGCATCCGGAGAAAAGAAATATCGGATGGTAATTGATTATAGAAAACTAAATTCAGTTACTATACCAGACCGTTACCCCATCCCCGAGATAAACGAAGTTTTGTCAAACCTTGGGAAAAATAAATATTTCACAATCACGGATCTTAAAAGCGGTTTTCACCAGATCCCCCTTCTGGAATCTGATATAGAAAAGACCGCCTTCTCAATCAATAACGGCAAATTTGAATTCACTCGGTTACCATTTGGGCTCAAAAATGCCCCCTCCATTTTTCAAAGAACTCTTGATGACATCCTGAGAGAACACATCGCAAAGAGATGTTATGTTTATATCGATGATATAGTAATATTTGGCAAAGACGAAGAAGAACATTTTGAAAATTTAAAGATAATATTCCGAACACTTGAATCCGCCAACATGAAAATCCAATTAGACAAATGTGAGTTCTTAAAAACTGAGATAGAATTTTTGGGTTTCATTGTAGGCATAGATGGGATTAAAGCAAACCCCACGAAAGTTCAAACAATAGCCAGTATAGCCCCACCGCGAAACCTTAAGGATTTACGTTCCTTTTTAGGAATGTCAGGTTACTATCGGCGTTTTGTTAGAGATTATGCTAAACTAGCAAAGCCCCTGACATCCCTTTTACGAGGGGAAGATGGACGAGTGCCCAAGAACATATCAAAAAATAAAACCATTTCCCTCGATAAAACCGCACTAAATGCTTTTCAAAATTTAAAAAATTCACTTATTTCAAAAGAAGTCATTCTCTCACATCCAAATTTCGGGGAAGAGTTCGAATTAACTACAGATGCGTCAGATTATGCTATCGGAGCTGTTCTATCGCAAGGTAATAAACCAATATCATTCCTCTCAAGAACTCTCAATAAAACCGAAGAAAATTACGCCACAAATGAGAAAGAAATGTTGGCGATAATTTGGTCCCTCAATTCTTTAAGAAATTTCCTTTACGGATCGCGGAAAGTAAATATTTTCACAGACCATCAGCCGCTTACGTACGCACTAAGTAGCAAAAACACCAACAGCAAAATGAAGCGATGGAAAGCAATATTAGAAGAGTACAATTATGAATTAAAATATAAACCAGGCAAAGCGAATGTCGTAGCCGATTCACTCTCAAGACTTCCTTCGATACCTCAAATAAATTCATTAACCCCAACACAACACAGTGATGAGAGCTCCCCTCATAATTTAATCCCTTCAGTCGAAGTACCGGTCAATGTCTTCCGTAACCAACTTATTTTAAAAATAGGCGACGAAAGCAGTTACCAAATTAAGCCTCTCTTTTCTGGATACACCAGACATATTGTAATACAACAAAATTACTCAGAAACAGACCTTATCGACATATTCAAAAGATACCTTAACCCTAATATGGTAAACGGTCTTTTAACAACCGAACCGATCATGGGAAAAATTCAGGAAATTTATCCTATCCATTTCAAAAACTACAAAGTTCGCTTTACGCAAACAATTGTCGAGGATATCGAAAATGAAATACAACAAGAAGAGATAATACTCACCGAACATAAAAGAGCCCATAGAAACGCCTACGAAAATAGACTACAAATTTTGCAAAAGTACTATTTTCCAAAAATGGCATCAAAAACAAATCTGGTCAAGGGATGCATCGTTTGTAAAGAAAACAAGTACGAACGACATCCGAATAATCAAAAAATTAACGAAACCCCTATTCCCAATCATCCAGGTCACACTGTCCATATCGACATACTATCTACAGAAAAACGTCTAGTATTAACAGCAATAGATAAGTTTACAAAGTTCGCACTAGCGAAAGTAGTAGAATCTCGATCAGTCGAACACCTCAGAAGGCCCTTGCTAGACATCTTATTCTGTTTCTGTATTCCACACGCAGTTGTCATTGACAACGAGAAAGCATTTAATTCAGCCTCCATAACCTCTATACTCGTAGATGACCTCCACATTAAAGTCTTTACAACTCCCCCATATAAAAGCGAAATTAACGGACAGATAGAACGCTTCCATTCCACTTTAGTAGAAATTATGAGATGTTTAAAAGCAGACGGACCTCCTCGCCCTTTCGAGGAACTCCTAGAACGGGCCCTTAACGAATACAATTTCACTATCCATTCCACGACAGGAAAGAAACCTGTTGAGCTTTACTTAGGCCGTACACCAAACATAGACCCAGAACAATTCGAAAAAGTACGAAAAAGCAAGATTAAAACTCAAACAAGAAAGGGACATAAATTATCATAATAAAAAAAGAACCCCCATCAAACAATATGCTCCTGGAGACACTATTTACGTAAAACATAATAAAAGAATAGGCACAAAACTAACAATTAGATATCGAAAGGAAACAGTAAAAATAAATAAACATACGACAATTATAACAGAATCAGGCAAAACAGTTCATAAAAGCAACATAAGGAATTAAGTTACAAATAATATTATGTAATTTCGTTACAGGTGCTTCTTCTGTCTCACAACAGGAGAAATACAAATATTAGATTTCTCTAACTCACAACTGGTAGCTATTCACACAGGACAAGCGAAAATTCAGACAGGGAACTTTAAACTAGTACACGTGATCGACATAGACGAATACGAAAAATGCATAACTGAGATCTATCCAATTCTTAATGCCAACCGAAATAAACAACAAACTCTCTTCCCTTTCTTATCACATGAGCTTGACCAAATTCAAGGATTAATCAGTAATCTTAAACCACGCCGTATAAAAAGATCCCTTAATTTCATTGGAAGCGCATGGAAATGGATCGCCGGTAACCCCGATCATGAAGACCTCGTTACGATTGAGGAAAAAATGTCAAACCTTTTAAAAAATAATAACAAGCAAGTAATTATAAATAACCTTTATGAAGAAAGAATAAATAACATTACAAAGATAAGTAATAAAATTATTAAAGTATTTGCAGAACAAGATCATGTTAATAATGACATATTATTAAGTCTTCAATATAAAATTAAGCTATTAAAAGAAGAATTGGAAAATATCAATAAGGCCATTCACTGGGCAAAATTAGGCATAATCAACTCATTAATCTTATCAAAACAAGAAATAAAGTTAGCAGTAAGAACCTTAAATGAAGAAAATTTCGTTTTCTCCACAATAGAAGAAGCATTAAATTTTTCCGAAGTTAAAGTCATAAGTAATTCTACCTCAATTTTATATATTGTTAACATACCGATAACAGATCAAAAAATTTATCAAAATTTAATTTTAAAACCTATCAAAAGAAATAAGGTAGCAACCGAAATATTATATGAAAACATTTTAAAATATGAGAATGAAATATTGGGGGTAAGAAAAGCCTGTAAATCTTTTAATTTTATATCAATTTGTAATTTAAAAAATATTATTAATTTGTCAAATGATTCATGCGTACCAAATATTCTTAAGAGCGAAAAAGCTACCTGCAATACCGTCAATAGCCAACACATTCCAACAATAGAAGAAATCTCACCAGGAACAATCCTGCTTAACAATTTCAATGGGACTGTTACTGTAGAATCAACATCGCAGCAGCTTAATGGGTCTTTTCTGGTCAAGTTCCATAATATCAGCGTAACTATTGCTGGAAGATCCTTCATCTCACGCGAAGTATCCAACCTGCAAATCTTACCAGCAGTTCTGCAACCAACCCCCGAGGGAAAGGAGCATAGGGAGTTCTTATCGCTGGAAATGATGAACGAGCTCCATATAAATAATACAAAATGGATTCAATCAATACAATCCGAAGCAACAACTTATCAATTCAGCGCATTTGGTCTCATCATTATCTTAGGCCTACTTCTAGGAGCACTCACCTATAAAACCTGTAAGCGCAGCAACACGAAGATAACCATAGAGCAGCCAAAGGAGATCTACCACCTAGACACCTTATTACCAGATGTCAAAACAGGATCATCAACATCCCTAGTTCCGAGAGTCAACTTCAACGACATACCTTACTTCTAAGCGATTAGGGACAATCGCATCTAAAAGGGGAATAGTTAACACCACAAAAATATTTCTTAAGAAATATTTTGCTAGAGACTAAACAATTTATGTCATGCGATATCATCGCATGAGTTCTAGGAAATCTGCCCCCACGATGTTGCACATTGCACTTAAGTTGCAATTTAGCCGGCCCTAAGCATTTTTGTATGAGTAGAGTTAGTTCCACTTCAACTGTGAATAAATACAGGTCTCTCGACCTATTAAAAATATTCAATATTTTCGTTATTATTTTATTTATGAAATAATTTATAAAATTTATTAACTTATATCTACATAGAACAAAGTATTAGAGTTAGCCTTCTTTCAACTGTGGAAGATTGTGAATTGATTAACATATTGTAGCCCATTTTTGTTGTTAGTGATGCAATATAGGAGTGGTTACATATTATTATTAACTTCCTAGTAGGAAGTTATTGTAATCGGTCCGAAAATCGGATTCGAAATTTTCAATGTATTTACACGTTTCAAGGTCCCAATAGCATTTTAAGCAAAAGTTGAGAAGAAATATTTGTGTGTGCGTACGTATGTGGTCATTTTTACCTGCACGATTTCGCGCGAACTGAAAAAGATATCGACTTCATTAAGGTGCCGTTCGAAGCGTATTAAAGGACATATGAATTGAAAAGATTTTCATAAAAATCGGTCGAGCCGTTTTTTTGTTTTAACGACTTAAGTGTTTTTGTACCGGCACGATTTCGCGAGAACCAAAAAAGATTTCGACTTCGTTAAGGTGCCGTTCGAAGCATGTTAAAGGACATATGATCTGAAAACATTTTCATAAAAATCGGTCGAACCGTTTTTTTGTTTGAACGACGTAAGTGATTTTTGTACCAGCACGATTTCGCGCGAACCAAAAAAGATACCGACTTCGTTAAGATGCCGTTCAAAGCGTGTTAAAGGAAGTATGATCTGAAAAGATTTTCATTAAAATATCCATTGATAATATTTCACGTTCATAATACTGCGAAGTTAATCTTGTGGACCGAAAGGGTCAAAAGCCACATCCCAAGTAGTTATTGAATTGTTTTACTTACGTACGTTGTGTTTGTGATTAAGAAAGCTCGGAAGTTGTGGCGTGTTACTTTTATCCACTTTATTTGCTCATAATTGCGTAGATTTTTAAAGATTATTTGCTATCCCTAAATATAGGTTATTGCTTCTTTTTAATATTTTTGGTAAAATATTAGTAAACTAAAATGGAACTGCGAAGTGGAAAGAAAACCGCCCCCGCTTCTGATGGAAGCGACATTCCGGGCGGTTCTCAAACCTTCTCGGAAGAGATTTCCCCTCCCGAGGCAACTACCCCGGAGCTCGTGGAGCAATTACAACAAATTCGACAGGAACTCGAGGCGCTCAGCAGCGGACGGCGGAGGGCCCTGTGCCTTCAGTTACGGATCCTTACTTCTCCCCAGTCGAGCCAGTGCGTAACGAAGGTAGGATAGACTTGTCGTCCGGCACCTATCGTCGCAAGTCTCCGGTAACGTCCTGGAACATTAAATTCTCCGGCGAGGACAATATGCTGTCGGCGAGGACAATATGCTGTCGGCCTCAGGTGGAGCTGAGGGCTCACGATGAGGGGATCCGGCGATCGGAAGTCTGCCGTAACCTCTCAGCCTTGTTGTCTGGCCGTGCTGCGGATTGGTACTGGTCTCAGTTTAGACGCCAATTCCCGGACCCCGAATGGGAAACCGTCAAAGCCCAGTTCATTAGATATTTCCGAAGCCGGGAGTCGGATGAAGAAATCGTTCAACAAATGATGGACTGCAAACAACAACACCTTACCTGCGATGACTTTACGGCGCAACTTCTATCTCTGCACAAACGGATGGCTATTCCCCTGTCGGAAGCCCGGTTGATAGAGATGGTGGTCCGAAATTTGAATATCCCTTTGGGTTCGGCCGTGATAGGCCACAGCTTCACCAGCATGCCACAACTGCGTGAAACTTGCATACGAGTTGAATGCTGGAAGAAGCAAAAACGGTTAGAACGTAGGCCCGACCGACAAGTTCATGAAGTTGACTACCGGATGTGTCTTCGCAAGGAGTAGAGGAGGTGACAGCACCACGTCAGTTCCCGACGAGCCCACGACCTTTCCGTTGTTGGCATTGCCAGCAACAGGGTCATCCTTTTATGGACTGCCCATCTGAGACTCGTGGCCTGTTTTGCTACAAGTGTGGCAAGCCAGGAGTCGTGACACCAGTATGTCCCACCTGCCAGGGAAACCGGAGCCGGGGTGCGAGACCGTACGGGAGTCCGCGCCCGAGCTAAGCTCGCCCGTCATTTCCCCGACCATTTCAAACCTCAATCCTGTGACTACCATCAGGGACTTTACGTCAACTGATGCTCTTCCGTATATTCCCTCCGAGGAGGTAAGCCTTTCATTTATTTCCCGTTGGAAGAGATATATCTCCACTCGTGCCCGCATCTTTTCGGAGCCCCCTTTGGTGGACTCCCTGCATCCCCGGCATACCCCTCCCCAAATTAGAGTACGAGCTAAGGAGAAGCGACATCTTTCGCAGAAACTTGTTTCTGCTTTCATCTCTGACTTGTCAGATCCTCGTCCTTTTACTAAGGTCACCTTACTTCATGAGGAAGTGAATGGTTTATTGGACAGTGGTGTCAGTATCAGCTGTCTGGGAAGAGATGCGGAATCCTTTCTGGCCAATCATCCCGAAGTGACAGTCTACACTTTGCACACTGCATTGCAAACTGCGGACGGGGCTTCACAGAGAATTAGCGATTATATCCGGGTCTCATTATCCTGTGGAGGATGGACCCGTGACATGACCATCTATGTGGTGCCCAGTCTCAGCCAGAGACTGTACCTAGGGATTGATTTCTGGAAACTTTTCAGCATCGCTCCCCATCTAGTCTGCGAGTTAAACGCTCCATCCGCATCTGCTAACCTGCATGACTTAACGTCCGTGCAGAGCGAGCGGTTGGATCGGGCCAAGGCCAGGTTTCCATCTTTCGATGTCTTAGGACTGGGAAAGACCCACCTGGAAGAACACACGATCGACACTGGTGACTCAGTTCCCATTAAGCAGAGGCATTATCCTGTCTCACCCGCTATTCAACATTTGATGTATGGCGAGTTGGACAGGATGTTGGCTTTGGGGGTGATTGAGCCATCGAACAGTCCCTGGAATTCTCCAGTGGTGTTAGTTCGAAAACCAGGTAAGGTCCGCCTGTGTCTTGACTCTCGCAAGGTCAACAGTGTCACTGTCAAAGACGCCTATCCCCTGCCACACATCGATGGTCTTCTTGATCGTCTTCAAGACACCAAGTTCATCACGAGTTTGGACCTTAAGGATGCCTTCTGGCAAATTCCATTAAAGGTGAAGTCGCGATAGCGGACAGCTTTCACTGTCCCCGGTCGTCCCCTGTACCAGTTTACAGTTATGCCTTTCGGCTTATGCAATGCCCCACAGCGCATTTGTCGCTTGATGGACAAACCCATCCCGGGTCATTTACGTGAGAACGTTTTTGTTTATCTGGACGACCTGCTCATAGTTTCACCTGACTTTGACTCCCACGTGAAGATTCTGGACGAAGTCGCCAGCTGTCTCCGTCGCGCGGGGTTAACACTCAATCTGGCTAAGAGCAAATTTTGCGTGACTGAAGTCAAGTATCTCGGCTTAAACGGATCCTAACAAGGTGATGGCCATCACGGAATTCCCGACTCCTAAGTCTCATAAGCAGACCCGGAGGTTCTTGGGTATGACCGGATGGTATCAGCGTTTCATCCCCAATTATACTAGCGTGGCTTCTTCAATCACGGATTGTTTGAAAACTAAAACTTTTAGTTGGAATGATGAGGCCCAGCAGTCGTTCGACACTTTGAAAAAGCTGATGACGAAAGCTCCTCTTCTAGTCACCCCAGATTTTTCTAAACCTTTTTATATTCAGTGCGATGCCAGCAGGACTGGTGTAGGTAGTGTGCTCTTTTAAAAGAACATGGATGGAGAAGAACATCCGATTGCTTATATGTCCAAGAAATTGAACGGAGCACAGCGAAACTACACCATTACTGAGCTCGAGTGCTACGCAGCCGTTCTGAGTATAAAAAAGTTTAGAGCTTATGTGGAGGGACATGCTTTCCCAGTCATTACTGACCATGCAAGTCTTAAGTGGCTCATGGGCCAGAAGGAGCTCAACGGCCGTCTAGCACGGTGGAGCCTTAAGCTTCAGGGGTTCGATTTTACGATCGAACACCGTAAAGGCACCCACAATGTGGTTCCCGATGCCTTGTCACGCATGGATTGCGTTGACGATCTGTCCCTGTGCTTCGACGTGGACTTAAATGCCACGTCCTTCAAATCCCCTGATTATCTTCGTCTGGTTGAACGAATCAGGCAAGCCTCACCACAGTTACCAGACCTGCGAGTTGAAGATGGGTACGTATTCCAGCGTACCTCCCCACGTACTGGAGACTCTGTTGCTGACGACCTAAAATGGAAGTTGTGGGTCCCAACGGAACTGACCACGCCTCTCATCGAGTCGGCTCACTTGCCTCCCCAAACATCGCATGGTGGAGTAGGGAAGACTAACCCGTCTGAGAGTTAAATACTTTTGGCCAGGTATGTCCAAACAGGTGCGGGAATTCATCACCCACTGTGAGGTCTGCAAGACCACCAAACCCCCAGTTCAGTACTTCGACCACCGATGGGCAACCCCATGGATGCGTCGAATCCATTCCAATTTTTGTACGTAGCGGCAGTGTTTGTCGTGTTGGATGCCTTCACCAAGTTTGCCTTCCTGCACGCCGTGTCCGCGGAGACTACGGCGGTGGCCGTCAAGTTCCTCGAGCAAACTATTTTTCACACCTTTGGAGTTCCGGAAACCATCTTCTCCGACAATGGTCGACAATTCATATCTAAAGAGTTTGCTAAATTGTTATCCGATTACGGCGTGCGACATGTGCGCATAGCCGTATATTCGCCTCACCCTAACGCTTCCGAGCGGGTGAATCGATCGGTATTAGCCGCCATCAGAGCGTATTTAAATGAGGATCAGCGTGAGTGGGATAGACATCTCTCGTCCATCGAATGTACTCTTCGTAGCGCCCGCCATGAGGCAATAGGCATGTCACCGTATCAGGCCCTTTTTGGTAGCCATATGATCCTGCACGGATCAGCTTATCCAGTCCTGAAGAAACTGAACGTTTTCCAGGAAGGTGACATCGCTTTCTTGCCCTTGACGGACAAATTGCAGATACTGCGTGAACGAGTAGCGTTAAATTTAGCCGCTGCCCATACCAGGCATACTACTCGATACAACTTACGTTGCCGAGTGGGCAGCTTTCAACCTGGGGATGAGGTGTACCGAAGAACCTTCTGGGCGAGTAACCGAGCTGGTCGCTTCAGTGCCAAGTTGGCACCAAGGTTTGTGAAAGCCCGGATACGGACAAGAATTGGAACCAGCTTGTACGAACTGGAGGATTTGGCTGGTAAAAGCATAGGCGTATATCACGCCAAAGACTTACGTCCCTGATTTGACTTCGAAGCAAGCGCTCTTCGGAGTAGCCCTAAGAAGGCATCTCTCCGGCTTCACCGGTTAATAATAGGGTGCCTTAATCCGCTTAGGGAGCTTCCCTAGCGGATGGTACACCTCCTTGCTTTTCGGTCAGTCTGGAGAATTACTCTCGGCGAAGGGTTTGCCTGGCGATCCACCGGGGCATGTCCAAGGCAATGTGGTATTGCTGGAGACGGACCCGATTGAACGAAAGGAGACATTTTCGGCGTGGATGTCTGTATGATTGTAGAGACCCGGAGGGGGACAATGTGGTATTGCCTTCCGCCGGATCCCTTCAACTCCAGAGATCCCCTCCAGGAGATTCGTCAGACTGTCCATTTCTCCAAAATTTTATTTTTGACATCACGATTAAATTCACACCGAGTTTTTGGTAAAGCCTTATATACTGAATACCCGGCTAGCTCTGTAGCTGTGACATGAGACACTGAATCTAAAAGTGTGAGACAAGCCAAACATTAAGTCTTACGGCTGAAAAATCTTCCGTTTTTTTCGGCTCCTCACTGCCTCGCAAGTCGGCCTTGTGGACCCGAGGGTATGTAACGGTCGGTTATTTACCGCAAATTTCTCCCTTTTGATGGTTCTCCCATCTATCGGGAATTTCAGGATTCAATAACAAAATATACTGCTCACAAAAAAAAATAGTAGATAATAAAAAACTTCAAGTAGGCTAGAAAAAAATAATAATTTTTGTTCTGGATGGAAAAAAATAAAGATTAGGAGAGTTGGATTTAGAACCCGAGAAAAAAAGTTCAATAATCGTCTAGTATGGTGGTCAGTCATCAGCGGAATAGGGGGAATAACATGTAGCATAACATGCACGTGCCGTAACTATTCCGGACTGATGCAAGTGCGATCATAACCTCCTAGCAGTGGCCACTGGTAACTATCCTATGAGAGAGGATAGGCTAACATGATCGGGCTAGTCCCTTCCAAGTAAGGTTGGCGTGAGGCTAATAACCTCACCCGTAAAAAACAAACATTACGGAACGAGCAACATGCCTCGGATACTGGAAAAAACGACGACGACCACGGCAACGAAAAAGGCAAAATGATTTAAGAATTTTCTCATGGAACGTACGAACTCTGTACAGAACTCGAGCTGTACAACATCTGGCCGATACCCTGTCAACATATAAAGCTGACATTACCGCCATTCAGGAGATGCGATGGACAGGGAATGGTGTTTTGCAAAAACCTGATTATGACGTATATTACAGCTGTCATACGAAACACCATGTGCTCGGGGTAGGTTTTATGGTCAGCAAAAGGATGAAGCCTACCATTATCGGCTTTAAAGCAATAAACGAAAGGCTATGTACCTTTCGTGTGCGAGGCAAATTTAAGAACATCAGCCTCATAAACGTTCACGCACCTACAGAAGAGTCCCCGGACGATGAAAAAGAAGAATTCTTCGAAGTAGTTGAACGGGAACTTAATGCCTGCCACAGATATGATGTAAAAATCATATTGGGAGACCTGAACGCCAAAGTAGGCAGGGAGCCCGTATACAGGCAATATGTCGGCACCCACAGCTTGCATGAGAATGGCAGCAAGTAAGAACTTGGCCGTTGCAAGTACCAGATTTGCGCGTAAAGATATCCATAAAGCCACCTGGATATCTCCTGATGGGGCGACTCGCAATCAAATAGACCATGTGTTGATAGACCGCCGCCACCTTTCGGGTCTGATGACGGTACGAACGTACCGAGGTGCCAACTTCGACTCAGATCACTATCTTGTTGGTATGGTGCTCCGAGAGCGTATTACAACGCTGAAAAGCTTTGTATCCGCTGATCAGGCTCGAATCAACACAGCTGCACTACGCAACGAAATGGCCAGAAACAGCTACGGTCAGGGGTTAGAACTCGCGCTCAGAAGAGCAAGTCCTGGGGATGAGATGCCGGGCGTCGACGAGAGCTGGACCCGCCTTAAAAATACTGTCATTAGTACTGCTGATTCCATCTTAGGCAGAAGTCGTAGAGATCGGAACGATAATGAATGCAAGCTGGCAACTGAACGTAAGAATGCTGCGTATCGAGCAATGCAGCAGTCTCAGAGAACACGAGCACGCGAAGAGAAATATAAAGAGCTCAGAAAGAAGAAAAGAGAATTCACAAACGAAAAAAGGAAGCCTGGGAGAAAAATCTCGTTTGTGAACTAGAACAGTACAGAGAGCGACGGCCGCACCAGGCGCGGGAGTTCTACCGAAGAGTACGCGGTATGACGCAATTCACACCTCGTTGCACATACTGCAAGGACAAAGAAGGGAATCTGATCACCGATCCTCAAGGCATCTTGGAGCGATGGGAAGAGCACTTTCATGAATTGCTAAATGGCGAGCTAACTGAGGATTTGGAGGCTCCACCAATATCTGACGATAATGCTACGCTGTCACCACCAAGCTTAGCAGAAGTTAGCAGTGCCATCACCCGGCTCAAAAACAACAAGGCCTCGGGTGCAGACGCATCCCTGCGGAGCTGGTTAAATATGGAGGGCCTACATTACACCAAGCGATTCATGAATTAATTGTGCAAGTATGGGAGCAGGAAGCGATGCCAGAAGACTGGAGAAAAGGCATCCTCTGCCCGGTACATAAAAAAGGAGATATCACAACGTGCAGCAATTATCGTGGTATAACGTTGTTGAGTACCGCGTATAAGATATTCTCCGCCATCCTACAAAACAGGATGGCCCCATACGCTAAAAATATCGTAGGCCAATACCAGTGTGGCTTCAACCCAGGCAAATCAACAACCGATCAGATTTTCACTTTGAGGCAGGCTATGGAAAAATGTCTAGAGTTTCAAAACTCAATGCAACACCTCTTCATAGACTTTAAAGCCGCCTATGATAGCATAGCCAGAGTAGAACTCTACAAAGCCATGAGAGAATTCGGCATTCCCAACAAGCTGACAAGACTATGTAGGTTGACCATGACCAATGTGACAAGCCAAGTAAAGGTATCCGGAACACTGTCCAGACCAATCAACATCTATAATGGACTCCGACAAGGGGACGGTCTGGCCTGCCTCCTTTTCAACCTGGCGTTGGAGAAAGTGATCCGAGATTCGGGCGTGACATCAAGGGGCACAATCCTTCACAAGTCCACCCAATTACTGGCTTATGCAGACGACATTGACATCATTGGAAGAACATCAACAGCTGTACAAGAAGCTTTCATCCAGATTGAGCGCGCGGCAGGAAATCTGGGACTGCACATCAACGAAAGCAAAACAAAGTACATGGTGGCCTCGTCTGCAAGAACACCTAACATTGGTCCCACAATCAAGGTAGAGGAACACGAGTTTGATGTGGCAAAATCATTTACCTACCTTGGGTCAATAGTAGCAGCCTACAATAGCATGGAACCTGAAATACGCGCACGACTGCTAAAAGCCAACAAGGCCTACTATAGCCAAATCCAAGCATCTAACCATAACGTCTAAACTTTTACTATATAAGACGATGGTCTTGCCGGTCCTCACATATGCATCCGAAACGTGGGTGCTTAGCAAAAAGCACTCTAACCTCTTGGCGGTGTTCGAGAGGAAAATACTTCGGAGGATTGTTGGCCCCGTATGTGAGGAAGGACGATTCCGGAGACTCTACAATGACGAGATCTACGAGCGCTATGGCGACATAGATGTTGTGAAGAAAATAAAGCTCGGTAGACTCCGGTGGGCAGGACATCTAGCTCGTATGAGTGAAGATGAGCCTGCTCGGAAAGTTCTCTGCGGTAAGACTTATGGGGTGCGACAGCGAGGGAGACCCAACCTCCGCTGGAAGGATGGCGTAGACCAGGACGCTCAGAGCATAGGGGTGCCAACTGGATGACATCGGATCAGTATCGGGACCTGTGGAGAGAACAGTTGCGAGAGGCCAGGACCGGATCCCGGTTGTAGAGCCGTTAAAGAAAGGAGAAGAATCGTCTAGTCTGTTCAGATAATATAAATAGTTTTTTTGATTGTTGTTTTTATACCTGGCAGAAAATAAAGAGGAATATATACATCACCCCCACCAATAGCTACATATAACAAAAATAAAATATATACAGGAATTCTCAGACAGAAGGTCTCATACCAGAGAAAGGTGAAGGAAGCTTTGTGATTTTCCTATTTCCCAGTTGGCCCTGGTGATATAGTCATAAATAAGTTACCTAAATTCTAGTTGGTTATATAACTAGAGAAAAAAAAAGAAACAAATGATTGTGAGAAAATTTGGGACCAGCAAGGTTCGAGGCAGTTTTCCCTGTGGAGAATAGTTTGATTAGAAGGCGTCACCAGTAAGAGCCTTGTTGAAGACAATCCTGGTTTTTTGTGAATAGCTGGTCTTGCTGAATGGTCTAAACGTGCGCTGGGCAACCCCTGTTTGAAACTTAAATCCTGAGGACGGCACTGGTTCCGGCGGGCAATACTTAAGCTCTTGGTGAGGTCTACCGTGCTAAATCAAATCAGTAGGTGATCCCCGATACTAAAAAGAGGATATCGGAAATTTGGTTGTCAATGTGGATGAGAACAGGCATTAAAGGAGTTAGGTAAAGTCGTTATATATTTTTTTTCTCGGATGTGACAAGATTACACGCTAGTTTCGTTCAATTTGTTAGACCGATTTACTTATTCATTTAGTAGTCAATTTTCTTAATAGTTTGTAGGGAAAGTTAATATTTTTGTGTGACATAATACATCGCTCGTGGGCTGCAATAGTGGCACAACTCAAAAAATCAAGTTCTGAGATAAATGGGTTTGAAGTTTCGCCTTGTAATGAAACGCAAAATTTACACGATTCATTAGTGTTAAGTGGTACTAAATGACTCCGTAAGGATTCAATTAATAATAATGTCTAAAAAAAAAGTACCCTCACACCCCGTGTTGTTCCCATGACCTAATGTTTTCAGATGTGCCACTATTGCTCAATGCTTTTAATACATTATGTTGGGACAGTCCAGGAAGTTTGTGACTTAATGAAACAAATATACAAGGAAGAAAGTAATCTTTATTAATGATATGAACGAATTACACAACGAAAACACAGTACACAACAAAACCACTTCTTAGAGTTCAAATTTTAAGTTGTTATAAAATGTTGAGTGACATCTGGGTACAGCATTGCTGGCGATCAAACTTTGTAGATCATCAATTTTTTTTTTGTTATTGGAAGAGGTTTGGTATAAGCTTTTGTCAGTGCTGCCTCTTGAAATGACTGCACACTCCTTCTGGATCTTGAGGATTTGACGATCACAGTTTTAAACTCTGTTTCTTTGAAAGAAGTTTTGTAGAAAAAGCGATCCAAAGATTGTTTTTCTACCTTCAGTACTGAAATGCTATTGAAGAGGACTTTATCATTGTCAGTGTTTACAACAAAATTATGAGATGTCCTATCTGTGAGGTCCTTCACATTGACAAAGTCATTGTGTCCCATTTCGAACAGTTGGAAAGGTTTTCCTTTCTTCCTTGCGATCCTAATTAAACTGGCGTATTGTGCTGGAACGTATATTGGACCAGATTTCAGTGATCGTTTAATAGTTTTTTCTATTATAGAGTGAACACAATCACCTTTATTCTGTGTATGTCCCACAACCAAAAATTTGTGTGTTATCTTTTTAATTTGAAATTTTGCCACAGCGTACATGTAACAGGCAACAATGTATTTATTTTTTTGCTGTCCACAGCAATTGTCCGAATACAGTGTTATTTCTAATTCATCTGTTTTGCATGTTGCAGCTTTTTGTTCTAAAAATTTTAACAAGCATGTTCCAATTTCAGTAGCACCTTTCTTTCCATCGCCTTCATGCCATAAGTAGCAATAGACATCATCCAGCCCATGTTTTTTCAAGTCACAAACTGTGAAGTTGTAGGTAGATAGTTTGGACTTATAATAAAATGATGAAATCTCTCCACGAGGAGTGGGTAGAGCGGCTTGCAAATCAAAACATGATACTTGGAATGAGGAATTGATGCAATTCTTATCAGTTTCCTTCTCTTTTCTGCTTAATTCCTTTTCTTCTATGTGTCTATCAAACTCAGTTTTGGCTTTGTTTCTGTCATCTTCATTCAGATTCATGTAACTTGCACACCGTTGACACTGGTCTTTTTTAGGAGAGAAAAATGCCAAATTAAATTCATAGTTGAATATTCTGGTGTACATTGTTAAACTTCCTACAGGCTTTCCTTCTTCCTCACATGCCTCTTTGTAATCTCTATACAATTGCGCTATTGTTTTGCCACCTTCAATATACTTTTTTGAGGAAGCCGCACGCGTATAATGACTTTCTAACACAGGAATAGATGAAATATGTGCACGAATGCCTTGTTTTATTGTCTCAGAAACTTGGACGTGATTTTGATGCTTTCCTCTTAAGTCATTCCCTAAGAAACCATCTTCACTCTTGGATATGACTGTTCGTATACACCTATTGGAAATATCGAGAGTCGCTGTAAAGAATTTTTTGCATACTCTCAGTCTTTCTTCATTCTTTTTGAAATAAAAAGCATTATTGAACTTTCTAGCTGGTTGCCCTGTATTTGAAAAGGACTGTCTATATCGCGGACGAATGTGTTGTGTGGACTGGAGAATAAAGCTTCTTTGACTATTTACATCCCCTAAGGTCCAATATTTATCAAAAATATTCATCCTTTCCTCGCCAGTAAATTTAGTAGAACACCGCAATCGACATTTCAAATCACATGGAGGACATAACTTTCTCGCACTGACTTCCTTCTTCGTATTTAGAGATATGTAAGACTTGCCGGTATTCCTCAATAATTTCGACTGATTTCTCTTCCATTTTTCGGGATTTGCCTTTCGTTTCCGACTTTTTGACTCCTGGTTATCTTCTCCATTTCTTTCTTCCTCAGTTGAAGGGATGTCTGTCCGTGATGATGATGATGACTGAGAATCAGAATAATCTGGATCTGCAACCGAATCATCCACGTTTTCTGAAGTCGATTCGCCACTATTTGAAACCGATGCAATTTCATTCTGCCACTCTTCTCCATTGTCAATTTGTGTAGGCCCTGTAATTAATAATAATAACAATAATAATGACGGTAATAAAATAATAATACGCTACGCTCGCTCGTGAATTTAATATTTGCACTCACTGGAAAACTATCACTTTTCTTTACTTGAAGAACAATTTACTACTGTATTTTATAGATAGAAACAAATAGTACGATAATGATGTCTCAGTTTTCAATTCCTACCTATTTCTGCAATTGTAGCTAATGGTACTGTTGAACCATCTGGTCCATGAGAATTTGGACTTGAAGTGGCACAGGACGTTATGCGCCAGCTATCTCCATTCCCATCTTTCTGCCTGCTAATAATAAAGCAATTTTATTATAATATTGCATGTGTAAAATCAAGGAAGAAACATCATTAATAACCCAATGTAATGATATTTACTTTATTTAAAGCTGCAACAACGGCACAATTAGAGATGTACCGCACAAAATAACTGAACTCTTCTGCAACACTGGCACAACTTGAAAAGTGTCACTATTGATGAATAACGCACACTCCTTAACCGCCGAGCATCACGTGCTAACTGAGAAGTGCCACTATTGCAGCCAGTGTACATAAAAAAACAAAAAATGCAACAGCGACATTTCTTCAACCTGTTGGTGAATACTGAATTACAAGATATGCCGCTGTTGTTGCTGGAAAGAATACCAGTTTGCAATGTTGGAGAGCGCATTAACTCAAAATTCGTATTTTTTGAGTTGTGCCACTATTGCAGCCCACGAGCGACATGTTCTTATTTTTTTTCGTTAATTTTAACCGACCATTGGTTCAGCATTGAAGATAATTGAATTTTGTTTGACAGGAATTCCCTTCTAATTTTTAATAGTTTTGAATACTAACCCAATCGTTCAACACAGTAGTTGTTTTTGATATATAATTTTTGTAAATAAATAACACTTAGATACATTGTTAACACCAAAGACTATTGTCACCTTTGTGATCTTAATGGTTGTTAACATTGTTATCTTTTAATTATATTACTCATATATTAATTTAATAATTATATTGCTAAAATTACCATACTTACACGGTATCAACTAAATAGATTACATCTCAATAAATTTCAAATTTTACATATTATACACTAGCCAATTTTTGGGGTGCAAACAGGCACTCGATTTTTCAGATCGAAACAAGTACGCCGTAAGATTTTTTTTATTTGGTTATCGTGCGATTCGCTGGAGCGTCCAGGAGTCGTGCCCCAAAAAAAATAATAGGGTAAAGTAATCACATGAAATAACCTCATTTGGCCAAATAGAAGTTACCTTTATCGTTCAGATTTGTGTTATTTTATTCAAGCGTAATATCGTCTTCGAGTTTTTTGGTTGTACCCAAGGTACCCCATACAACATACAACACGTATTATTTAATGTTGTTAACTGGGTGTAAATAATTCGGTTTAAATTATGTTTACAGACGTAGGATCTTTCTGAGTAATTAAATTGTCAATAATATATTTATTTGAAATTGTACACATGGTGTTTATTTTCGGTATAAGCATGCCGGGCTAAATTTGTATTGATTTTTCCAGGATGGTTGGGTGGGTTTCATCTCTAGGGTTCTCTCGAAGTCGCTTTGAACATTTACAGGTCCACCAGATCGTTGGGAACTTCCAGCGATGAATACCTTTGGCTAACCTAGGACAAGAACGGTATGAAGAAATGTCCCTTTTGACAAATAGGTAAGTGGTGAACAAAATAGGTACTGGCTGATCACACAACCCCACGCCCCCACCGGCGAGCTAGCGTTTACCGTGTGGTCAGCATCACTCCCCCCTAACGGTAATTTCGGCGGATTAGGGAGGTTGAGTTTTTTTTGAATTTTTTATGTCTGGGATTGCTTCCATATTCAGTTATTGCTGCTGAGGTATGGAGCATGAACAAGCATAATGGCGCAACCACTTGCTGTTAAAGCAAATTTTGCACCATTGTGATACCAAAGCTTTGCAAAGGTGTGAAAAGAATTTGCAAAAGTTGGTGTTCTTCAACTGTACTACTTCCAATCAGAATATCATCGACGAACGCGAAGGTGGAGTCTAACCCATTCAAAACTTCATTGATAAATCTTTGGAAAGTTTGGGCGGCAATTTTTAGCCCAAAAGACATACGGGTAAATTCATCGGAACCAAAAGGTGTTATAACCGCTGTTTTGTAAATATCTTCTTCAGCTACAGGGATTTGGTTATATGCCCTCACTAAATCGATTTTTGAAAAGTACTGACAACCTTGCAAGTTGCAGTCTTGTATATTTGGCAGTGGGTATCTGTCAAGGACCGTCACTGAATTTAGAAGGCGGTAATCTCCGCAGGGACTCCAATCATTTTAGTCCCTTCGTTGTTGAAATTAGGTGGAGCCTTCACTGAAGGAAATTGGTTGAGAATCCGTAATTGTCTTGGTGGGAGATAAGTCTAGGTGAACTCCTACTTACCTACCTTTAGAGTGGTTGAGTTATCTACGAGTCTTCTCTGTCGGAGTTCAACCGAAAAGTTATATTTGTATAAAAAATCGGCTCCAATTATCGCATGATCGACCGCCTCAACAACAAAAACATGATCGAAAGTATGCCGAAGGTTTAAGTTTACCGACAAGTGCTTTAATCCATATGTTATTAAGCGGAGAAGCGACAGAAAGCTATGACTGACGGCAAATACCCAATTTGACTATAGCTTGAAACTCTTCTTTTGCTATCTTGAATTTTTGAGTATTTAGTCTACGGGCTCGTGTGTATGGTAGGGCGCCTTCTGTTATAATTCGGTGAACTTCGTTGTTGAAATTAGATGGAGCCTTCACTGAAGGAAATTGGTTGAGAATCCGATATTGTCTTGGGGAGAGAACAGTCTAGGTGAACAAGGGCCAACTCCTACCTTTAGGGTGGTTGAGTTATCTACGAGTCTTCTCTGTCGGAGTTCAACCGAAAGGTTATATTTGTATAAAAATCGGCTCCAATTATCGCATGATCGACCGCCTCAACAACAAAAACATGATCGAAAGTATGCCGAAGGTTTACTTAAGTTTACCGACAAGTGCTTTAATCCATATGTTATTAAATAGGCTATTGATTATGTCATATAGAAAGGAACTAACACGTTCACGGGTTTTTATTGCAGGAATCGGTCAATGGGTCATTTAAGAAGATAAAACCGCGGAGTGCTATTAAATTAGGGAGTGGAAATTGGAGATAGGCGTGAAACACAACTCCACCGGTCTCTCAAGAGGAGGAGGGGTACTTATAGCAGTGAAAGACTCCCTAAATAGCGAACTACTCACAACTAATCGTTCGTTGTCTTTTGAGCATGTTTTCATTAGAGTCAAATCGGGCAAGAAACACATATCTATCGGTACATTCTATATACCCCCAAATTCTGACGAATCTAAATATGATGAGTTACTTCATATATTAGATGAGGCCAATGAATCACTTTGCGATAACGAGGATATATTTATTTTAGGGGATTTCAATCGCCCCAATATATCCTTTATCCCTGACGAGGAAGATAATAACTTACTTCCAATTAATGTCATCAACTCCATCGATATAAAGTTTATCGACACTTCTTATGGCAATGGTCTGCACCAAATTATTAGGACTCCTAACTCTGGCGGTAAATGGTTAGATCTAATTTTCACCAACTCACACGAAGAGCTGAAGATCCTACCCGCTTCCGAAGAGGAGAATCTTTTCGCCAATACAATTCATCACTCCGCATGGATTCTCGAGCTTAATTCCACAATCTCTAATCATCGTACTTCCTACAATAACTCACTTATTTACGACTTCAAGAATGCAAACTATAACAGTATTGGCTGCGAATTATCCCTGGTTGACTGGGAGCATAGGCTGTCAGGTACTGATCTTCACGAAATAGTATCATGCTTCTATACTATTCTTTTTAACATCATTGACAAATATGTACCCAGAATTAAAAAAAGGGATAAATTATCGGAACCATGGCTGGATAAGAATATTCGTTCGCTTCGCAATCGTAGAAATAAATTGTATAATATGATTAGTAATAACCCCAATGTAAATGCAGAACTGAAATTAGCATACACTAGGTTAGCCTCTGAATTTAGTCTTAGGTCACGTGCGACCTATACAACATACCTCAACTCCATCGGAAATAGCATCATAAATGACCCCAAGAAGTTTTTCGCTTTCGTTAATACAAAACGAAAGACCTTAGGCTATCCTACAACAATGACAAACGGTAGTAAACACTCTTCGTGCCCCCAAGAGATTTGCAGCATGTTTGCTGATAACTTCAGCAAAGTTTATTGCCCCAAGTCCATTTCATTGCACAATGTTCAAACTAATACGCACACTGACACTTCATTTCTTATAAATAATCTCTCCCTGTCTGTTGACGATATAATGTCCGGTTTAAATAATCTCGACATTAATAAAGGTCATGGCCCAGACAATCTACCTGCAATTTTCCTGCAGCGCTGCTCAAAAGAGGTCTTGTTTCCCCTCCATCTTATCTTTAATAAATCATTATCGCTAGGAAAGTTTCCTAAAATATGGAAGAAATCCTACCTCACACCAATTTATAAAGCTTGTGATAAACAATCGGTGGACAACTACAGAGGCATCGCCATCTTATCATCAATCCCTAAACTTTTCGAAAAACTTGTCTACGACAAGATTGCACCCTTAATCGATCCTCAACTTAACGAACAACAACACGGTTTCAGAAAAGGGCGCTCAACCACTTCTAACCTTATGATTCTAATCTCCGAAGTGCTTTGTGGGATGGAGAACGGTTATCAAATTGATGCTGTTTATACCGACTTCAGCAAAGCTTTTGACCGAGTTGACCACAATACCCTAATTTCAAAGCTATCAAAATTTGGAATTTCAGGACTCCCGCTGGAATGGATAAAATCATATCTTGACGGAAGATCACAGGTTATCAGATTTCAAGGATTTCTATCTAAGGAAATTGACGTAACTTCCGGCGTTCCTCAAGGTAGCCATCTAGGCCCTCTACTTTTCAATATCTTCATCTCTGATTTATCTGAAAAATTAGGTAACATTCCTCATCTCTTCTACGCAGATGACCTCAAAATATATAGCTCCATTAAGTCGCAAACCGACGTATCCTTTCTCCAGTCGAAACTCAAAGTATTGCAGGATTGGTGCATAGTCAATAAACTACATCTCAACAACAGCAAATGCCATGCAATTACCTTCTCTCGAAAGAAAACCACTCAGCTGCAGAACTATTATCTCAACGACATGATATTGAATCATGTCGATCATATTGTGGATTTAGGTGTTGTCCTAGACAAAAAACTAAATTTCAATATGCACTACGATAATATTACTGCAAGGGCCAATAAGCTTCTTGGCTTTATAAAGAGAAGGGCTAAAGAGTTCGGCAATGTATGGGTTACAAAAACACTATTTTGTTCCTTAGTCCGCCCAATCCTGGAATATGCTTGCCCAATCTGGGACCCCATATTTGAGGTTAACAGAAACAGGATTGAATCTGTTCAAAAGAAATTTCTCCTTTTCGCGTTGAGACATCTCCACGATCCACATGACTTCCGAAGCCTACCACCTTACGAGGACCGACTCAAAGTTATGGATCTCATGTCATTGTCGGGGAGAAGAAAAATGCTTATTTCATGCCTCACCCTGGACATTATAAATGATAACCTTAAAGTACAATTTCTATCACGTATGATCAAATTCAATGACAATGTTCGACATACAAGACATACGAAGCTACTTAAGGAGTACCCGCATCGCACTGAATATGCAAAGAACGAGCCCGTCAACAGATGCTGTATGGTCTTCAATAGCCATGGATCATGTTTTTCCCCTACAATTGATAAAATATCCTTTAAAAAAAAATTTAGATCCCTACTAATAGCATGAATCCTTCCTACTTATAATTATTATTTATCTTATTTATATTAAGCGTCAGTGTCATAATTTATAAGACTGAATAGTAAGAAAAATCACTATGTAATGTAATTTAAGTTAGCCTTGTTTGGCTTAAAATGAAATAAAATAAAATAAAATGGACCCTTTTCAGTGTTTTCAATATATCTCGCAAACGAAGCAAAATTTCGATATACTTTATATAAAACTTTTTGTAGAAAATTAAATCGAAATGGCTAATTTAAATTAAAATTTTTTTATGCCAAAAATTGTGAAACAAAAATAAAAAAAAGCCAAAATTTTGATTTTTTTTAGTTTTGTCCTTTTTAGCCTATAACTTTTTTTGGGTCAGAGATAGGTATAGGTATTGCTTTATAGAAAAAAAAGTAGACAAAATTTACTTTAAGATGCTAGGTCGAAAAAAATTTTTGGTTAAAAATTGACCGAAATATGGCCACTCGAACATAGCTTTTTTTTCAATTTTTATCCGTTTTATACAAATATTGCTTTCATTCTCATTTTGTTGAAAAAATTATTATTTTACTCAATAAAAAAGGTATTTTAAGTTTATTGGTTGACAATACTCAATTATTACAATAAGTGGCCATGGTGTTTTTTAAACAAAATTGTAATTAACACGTTCACGTGTCAGTATATTTGTCATATTCGTTGAGCTTAGTCGATTCATATGCAATTTATATTTTACAATGGAGAAGTGTTTTTTTTTTGTCATAAACATATATTAACTGAAGCAAATAGAGTGCTAAAAGCGCAGAGTATTGCAACTGTTACTGCTGCTAGTATAAAAAGAACTGATGACAAACATACAGAGTTAACCGGCGGTGAAAGTATTAAAGTGCACACTTCATGTTATAAATCATACATTTCTGAGTCAAATATCGCTGCAGCAAAGAAAAGAAAATTGTCAACAGATGATTTGACTGCGGGACCAAGTAGAACAAAGGCAAAAGTAGATTTTGATTTCACTGAACTATGTGTTATTTGTGGAACAAATGCTGGGTGTTCTTAATATGCACAGAATCAACGTAAATCTCGGCGTCTTTCTCTCGGTAATGTTTATACTTATTATTTAATTATAATTTGTTATTCCTATAAAGTCAATATCAAGAATTTGAATAATTAATCAGTAAACTCCAAAAATATATATTGTTTTTAATTCATGAATTTTTAGACATATAGGTGTAGCAATCAAAAATTGTTTATTAGATTTATTATGAATTAAGTTTGATAACAAAAATGATATTGTGCAGGTGCAGTCCACATAATAAAAAATTCAGAATGTATGGATAATATTATCCAATTGGCTTCAAATAAAAAAGTCGTCGAAAGTCAAAATATATTAGATCGAATTGAACATGTCAGAAATGTACCTTCGCTTCAAGTCAAGTATCACAAAAATTGCTATCGAAAATTAGGACTAGCAAATATGCGTTTTAAAAAACGCGAAAGTGACAGTACTTCGATGGTAGTACATTACATAGTTAATTTTCTCGATGAGCACAAAGATGAATGCCAGTTTTCTTTGGAAGAGATTTTAGGTGATTATACGAGTGAAAAACCAAGTGATAAGTGGATCTTACAGAAGTTGAAGGAAGATGACATTATAATCACTAGATTTAAAAATCATTCTCCAATCTTATCATTTAAAGATACAGGCCATGAAATTTTGTATAAAGCGTGGTATGAAAAAAAAGAAAAAAAAAATGGAAGATGAACGAATAAGAGTTGTTAAATCTGCAGGGGAAATAATTGTAGAAGACATTCGTTCACAGATTTATTTAGTTCATGAATATCCGTCACCAATTAAATTTCTTGAAAATGCCGAAGAAGATGTACCAGTAACTTTGCAAACTTTACTTGAAACAATTATTTTAAAAAATAAACGGGGTAATTTACATAAATGGAGAGTAATCATAACAGCAATCTCACATGCAATTTTATCTGCAACTAGACCTCGATCATTCATATCATCTATTCTTACAGCTTTGGGTTCTCTTTTATTAAAAAGATATGGTTCCAGCAGTCTCTTAGATATTTCTTACAGAGAGGCTCGAGTATTTGAAATTTCAAGTGTTTTGCATCCATACTTACATGATTCTAAAGAAGGTTTTACTCAGTTTGTATTCGACAATGTCGATCATCAAACGTGCAGTCTTACAGGAAGTAATACGCTTCATGCAATGGCTGTATTCAATGTACAACTCCAAAGATAGAAAACTTATTTTCGTCTGCAATTCCGAGGGTTGAAAAAATACCACCTAGTATAGAAGTTGGAAAATTTGGCCGTATCGATGTGCTACCTTTTCAGAAAGTTAATCCAGGACTAGCTTCCGTAAAGATAGAAAATTTGCAAGATCTCAACCCTTTGACTAATGATATTGAAGTAAATACTGTTGAGTGCATGTGGTTTTATGAAAAATGGAAATATCGTGACAAAACGCCAGGTTTGTTTTAATACTATTATTAACAATATAAAGCATGAAATTTTCAATAAATGATTATTATTTGCAGGATGGAATGGATATTGCGAATTGATAACCCGGGATAAGCCATTTGAACTTACACAAATTATGTATTTGCCAATCATCGATGCTCCTCCAAGTGACTACGACACTATCTACACCTCTCTCAAAACAGCAGTTGAAAAATTCGCTGCAGCTGGACAGGATTTCTGCATCGTTACTTTCGATTTGCCACTATTCGTCAAAGCCAGAGATATAGTCGCTTCTTGCAGTGATACTTCTGGTGTAAAAAACGTTATAGTGAGGCTCGGTGGGTTTCATCTAGCTATGTCGTTCCTTGGTTGTATAGGATATGTAATGGCAGGCAGTGGTCTTGAAGATCGTCGGTACAATAGTAAACTAGTCTATCTGAAAATTTCTTAATTTTGGGGAGAGGCAAAACAAAATATAATTAATGACTGAAGAAAACCTTACAGATGGTCAACTTAATTTTCTAAAACAGAAATTTAATCAAAAACTTCAAAAATTGAAAGTCAATGGACCATTAGCAAAATTGTATGTTCAGTATTTTGAAATGGTATCGTTATTATTCCAATTTATTCATGCTGAAAGAAGTGGTGACTGGAATATGCATTTGAATTCAATTCAAAAAATGATACCATTTTTCATAACGACAGGGCACTTTAACTATGCTAAAAGCTCTTATATCTACCTCCAAGATATGTATAAAATATATACAAAACTGAATCAAGAAAGCTATGATTTATTTACTAAGAAAGGATACTTCACACAACAGCGTTCACAAAAGTTCTATTCAGGAGTCTGGTCCGACATGACCATTGAACAAACCTATATGAGAAACATTCATTCAAGAGAAGGTTTAACCCATGGCCGTCGCGTAACTCCTGCTTCTACTGCACGATGGATAACTAGTATTCCACTGCAGATAGTTATTGCTGAACTGTTGTAAACTACAAGGGGTATTATTAGGAGCGGTCTTTTAAGTGAAACACAACTGATTATTTTAATTAAAGAGACTTTTATTCCGAATAATTATATTGTATTACAGACTTGGTGGTTACCGAACCAACCGACCTGGAGAATGTAGAACGACTGGCAAATCTGAGTTGAGCCTTTACTTTGCTTGCCTGTTATAATCGCTTACTTGCAATATTATATATAAGAAATGCAGAGTAAGCGAATAGAACAATGAACAATGAATAGAATGAACACTTATGACAAAGTATTAAATGGAGTAATTTGATACAGGAAGCAAAGTAAAAGGCATGCGCATGGAGATTAGTATTGAAATGCGCATGGTAAGTAATAAAAACAAAATAACATGCGCATGGAAATTATATTGAAATGCGCGTGTTGGATAATTGAAAGGGCAAAAAAATGGACATGTGCAATGACTTCACAACATGCCCCTCCTTAAGGACAAAAATTGTACCTAGGATTGGTGCGATTATTTGTTCTAGGACAAGGTATAGGTGTTTTAACATGATCTGAAGTTGAGTCTTGAATTTCCACAGTCTGCAAGTCGTTTGGCTCGTTGGTTTTAACATATTTAATACATTTACAGTTAAAAATCTTATAGATTACCATAATAATGATACATATTATAAAAATTACATATATTGATATAATGTGGGCGTTTTGCGATTTTGTTTTGTTAATTAAATGATTTTCTTTTTTGATCGTGTCTATATTCTTACTAATTTGTTTCAGGTTTTCTATCTGTTCATTTATATTGAAATGTTTTGTATTTTCGTACGTTAGATTTAGGTTTGGAAGTTGTAATATTTTAAGATTAGCTTCGGTTGGTTCCTCGAAAATTTTGAAATTGCTGAAATGGCTCAGAGTGAGATTACTTTTATACAACGATTTTGAGTTTAGCATGAAGAACTTTGAATACGCCTTACAATACGTTTCTATAGAGAGTATTCCAACACTAAAAAGGCTGGCAGGAAAGGTATCTTTGTTACAATTTACAATAATGTTCTCTCTGACTGGCGCTATAAAGATCCATGTATTTGTCTGAGCTAAGGAGAGAAAGATAGTTCTATTTGCTACCATTATTCTTTTCTCGCAGCTTCTGGCTGCAATCTCGCTATGTTCCAGCAGGTTTAATTCACAACTATGGTCCGAGCTCGTTATGGACAGTGGAGTCCTTTGTTCGCAAAGGTATAGTTGTTTATTACTAGTGAGTTGGCATTGTTGCAAATCATTTTCATTGTACATAAAATAGTTCTGTTTCAGGTTCTCAACAACAATAAAGGGTTTCTGCGGGATGATTAGGGAATAGTAGTTATTTTGTGCCTGACTGGGTATGCTCGTAATTTTGTATACGTTGTAGAGGCTTGAGGAAGTTAGGGGAATAGTGAGTAGGAAGTTTAATCTTCCTTGCGCGTAAAATGTATGAGTTTCGATTATATTATAAAAATCTTCAAGTGATTGCGTTTGTGCCGGTAACGGCAGATGTAATCCATTTTCTAAGTGGGTTTGTATGGTAGTTAACTCGTCTATCATCTTCGTGGAGTCTATGACGTAAGGGTGTAACTTCCCATGGAAGGCATGTTCTATAACGTCCACAAGACGGGTTTGTGTAAGAGCATATTGGTCGAGGAGCATTAGGAAGATTATAAAGGTTTCAGAGAGGTTTAATATCGATTCTGTTATCGTAAGTTGCGAATTAGTTGCGTTGAGGCTTTGTTTAATTTTATACATAGCCTTATCTAATTTGTTGTCTATGTCGTTTACATAGCTCAGAGTATAGTTTATTTGGTCTAACGAAGATTCGTAAATTGTAGTTTGCTCCTTTATAAGAGAGTGAATATGATTTTGGTTCTCGCTTAAGGTATTGATTTGGTCGTTATAATACTGCGCGTCAGCTTCATCGAGTGTACCGAAAAGTTGTTTTGATATGGTTCCCACAAGGTTTACTAAACCACGTTTCTTAATAATATTTGTGCTTACGCCTAATAAGTTACTTATCGCTTTATTCTGTATCCTTAAATTATCAACTGCTAGTTGGGATTGTTTGAGGTACGTAGTGCATTCTTGTGTTTTTATGCCCGTTTGATTGAACATTTGGCAAGTGGTTTTTAGCTTATCCATGTATGCCGTTATTTGTTTAAACTGCATTCTAAAGTCGCCGAGGTCCGTTGAGATCAGTAGTTTCCATTTGTCATTACTGAGTTTAAGCTGCCCGATATGCTCGAAATAGAGACCTGAGTGGTTAGAGAGGTCTGTTAACTGGAACGGCTTATCTGTAGTTTCCTTTGCTAGGCCGCTTAGAGTAAATACCGCAAGGCCTGGGAGTAAAATCAGCCAACACATCCTGAAAAGATAGTTGTCATGAATGTAGGGTGCTGGTAGATTAGAGACAGGATAGATATTGAAATTGAAGGAAAACTTCGTGCATTTGGTATCTGAAGACCCGGCTCGCGTCTTTGGGTGTAAATACGAGTTCGTTTTTTTTTTTTTTTTTAATTAAATTGATTGTCATCCAATGGCGTATATCCACCTTAGTGAAAGTGTTGCTCTAACATTAACCTCTAGGATTAGTAGTTTCGACGGTCGCCCGGGGTGGGGTGACTTACATTTTCACATCATTCATGGAAAAATAATTCATGAAAAGTAAAACTGTGTTTAATTTTGTAAATTCGTGAGAATTTATTGAATAACAAAGGAGTCACCATTTTGAGGTGTTTGAGTTTCCTCTTGAAAATTGTGATAAATTAAGTGAGGTTTATCATAACGATGAAATTGTGATTTGTTAAAACGAATCTTAATTGCTTTTAGTAGTGGTACTTAAAAGTATGCTTCAATTGTAATACGGCTTAAGCCTGTCATTATGAACCTTGACGTGTTTATTTCTTATAAGTATGGTAGAATTCACGTTTTCTGTCGAGCTTATTTTATAAGGACCTGACCAAGCAGGTAGTAGTTTCTTGCACTTGTTTTTTGGGGCGGCTTCCGCCTTAAGCAACACAAGGTCATTTTCTTTAAAATTAGATTTGTTTATCCTTTTGTCGAATTGGGTTTTAGATAAATGTTTACCTTTTATGAGATTTTCTCTCGCAATTTGGTGAGAGTGTTGGAGTCGAGCCTTAAGCTCATTAGAATATATGTCATAATTATAATTCAATTCTGGAGTTTGAGAAACGGAGGAAGGTAATTCGGCTTTACGCCCGTAAAGAAGTTCGAAGGGAGTATATCCGGTGGATGAATTAGGTGTAGTATTATGAACGAATACCGCATATTTCATCCAGCGATCCCAGTCGCTCTGTGATTTATTAATGAAACATCGTAGATATTCTACGAAATTGCGATGACTTCTTTCGCAAGACCCATTAGATTGAGGCCTATAAGCAGTGGTTTGCAATTTCTTTATTTTCAATAATTTACATACGTCCTTAAATACGTTACTGAGAAAATTCTGTCCTTGGTCAGTAAGAACGTATTTCGGAGTGCCGAACTTCAGAATTATTTCCGTTACGAATTTTTCTGCAATAGTTGATGCTTCTTGATTTTCCAAAGGTATAGCATCACTGTATTTTGTCAAATCGTCTATGAAGGTCAAGAGGTATCGATTATTATCTTCGCTAGTTGGGTAGGGACCAACTATATCGAGGGAGATCTTTTCGAATGGGATTTTAGCAGTTGTGGTTATTGTCATAGGTTCGCGAGTGTAGCGGGTTATCTTGTTGCGTTGACACCCGTCGCACTTCTGGATGAAGTTTTTAACATCCCGGTACATATCCTTCCATTTATAGTACATTTTTATACGTTTATAAGTTCGACTAACTCCAGTGTGACCTCCAGAAGGAGTAGTATGGTATTCATGCAGGATTTTTGAAATCTCGTCTCTACTAAGATTCTGGTGATTATTATGATATACATTAATGGATATATCGGTGTCCTTGAATATGTAGCGTAACATAATTCTTATGTTTTCGAATCTCAAGTGACGGTAAGACGGTTGCTTAACAGGATTTGGTAAAGATATAGTAGCTATAGAGTTATTTTGTAGATAGGAACGCAGATTGGAGAGACCTATGTAGAAGTCTTCATACGTTGCTTGTCTTTCGGGCTCATTTGTAACTAAATAAATTATGTGGTGTATACCTTCAGTAATATCAATCAATTGGTGAGCAGCATTGACTTTATGCTGTAGAATTTGTATATGTTCCTCCTTGGGTACTGCTTCTGTTCCATTTCCTTTGACAATAGCATTTTTATTAATAAAAAGTAGGATATTCGTATCAGACGGAATGTTGTCGTCGTGATCGAAAACTAGAGGGTTAAGAGTTATCTTCTCATTAACTTCCCTTAAATATTTATGGTAGGCTGACTCTTCATTTTCTGCGACCGTAGTCACTTGGTTCTCTTCGGAGGAATTACTTGGTGTGGTAATAGTATTGTTGAAAACGGGGCGCTTGTTATTGGATCTTAGTGTCATTTTGCATATTCTGCTCAGAAAATCGGCGTTAGAATTTAGTTTTCCACTTTTGTAAACGATTTCGAAGTCAAATTCTTCGAGAAGGAGGCGCCAACGCATCATTCGCGAACTAGCGTCCTTACAATTAAATAGATATACGAGGGGTTTGTGATCTGTGATCACCTTGAACCTTTTTCCAAAGAGATAGGGTCGAAAATGTTTGATAGACCAAACTATTGCAAGGAGTTCCTTGTCTGTCGTTGAATAGTTTAGCTCGCTTTTTCCAAGCGTTCGAGAGGCATAGGCGATAGGCAGGTCTCTGCCTATTTCGCCTTGAGAAAGTACGGAACCTATTGCTACTCCGCTTGCATCAGTAGCAAGTATGAATGGCCTTGAGAAATCCGGGTATTGTAGCAATGGTGGGTTGGTGAGTTGTTCCTTGAGCAGATTAAAAGACTCTGTGCAGAGGTTTGTCCAATTGAAACTTCTGTCCTTCTTTAAGAGATCCGTTAAGGGTTTGGTGATTTTCGCGAAGTCTTTTACGAAACGTCTGTAGTATCCAGCTAGTCCCAAAAACATCTTGATTTCCTTAGAACTTCGAGGGATAGGAAACTTTCGCACGCTTTCTACCTTCTTGGGATCTGGAGTAATACCATCTTGGGTTATGACGTGACCTAAGTAAGTGAGCTCTGATTTTAGGAATTCGCACTTGTCCGGTTGTAACTTTAAGTTGTTCTTACGTAAACGATCGAATACTTCTATTAACTTTGAATTGTGCTCTTCCAGGGTCTGACCGTAGACAACTATGTCGTCCATATAGACAAAAACTTTATAGCCTTGCAGACCTGCCAGGACATTGTTCATGAGCCTTTGGAAGGTTGCAGGGGCTCCCTTCAATCCAAAAGGCATGCGTTTATATTCAAAGTGACCCAAAGGGGTGGAAAAGGCAGTCTTGAGCCTATCATCAGAATTTAGTTTAATTTGGTGGAACCCATTGGCGAGATCCAAAGTTGAAAAATATTTAGAGTTCCCCAGTTGCTCTAAAATTTCAGTAATGTTTGGTAACGGGTAGGCATCGCCTGTAGTTTTGTCGTTGAGTTTTCTGAAGTCTACGACGATTCTCCACCGTTTGTTACCACTGGCGTCTGGTTTCTTAGGTACTACGACCAGAGGAAAATTCCAGGGGCTTTTCGATGGTTGAATAATATCATCTTCGAGCATTTGGTTTACCTGTTTATTAACTTCGGTCTTATGAGCCTCAGGTAACCGATATGGTTTGACGTAGATCGGCTCCACGTTAGGAGTAGGAATATTGTGGTAGACAGAACTAGAACAAGTGAGTTTCTCATCACTGAGATGGAATAGATCGCTATACATGGTACATATTCTCATTACGGAATCGCGTTCTTCGCTCGTGACGTGGCCCAGTTTAATAGATTCTTGTACCCTTTTTATCCTAGAGTAATCAGAGGTGATACTATCTCTGGGTTGTGTATCGAAAACTTCGTAGTCGGATAACTTGTAAATTTTAATGTTATCGACGTCTAACACAGCATTTTCTTCATTAGTGTTAATAAGTGTAACCAGGCAACTATTATTTATTGGTTTAGAAATGCAGTTGCCGGCAACAATTCCGTTTTTAAACTGCTGGGAAAGACATAGGCAGTCTTCCTTAAGATCAGTTTTGACCTGTACCATTACTTCACTTCTGGGTGGTATAGTTAACATTTTCAATGAGGGTTTTAATTTGAATTTTAACTTTTCGTTGCACAATCTAAGAGTAACAATCTTTTTGCCGAAATCGACTTTTGCACTATATTTGTCAAGGAAATCCTTTCCTAGGATTCCATCGCTTATTAAAGGAAAATCGCTTTTGACAACGTGAAAGGGATGATGTCTACTACTATTACCTAGGCCAAGTTTACCGTAGTAGAGGCCTATGGTTTTTTGTGGTTCGTTAGTTATGCCTAGTAACTCAGCTGTTAGATTTGTGTGGATCAAGGACTCGGGGTTCATTTTATTCACTTTGATTAAGCTTATATCGCTACCGCTATCTACAAGGAAATTAGTTAAAGAATTTGTAGTGAAGAACGTTTTTAGTGCGATGCTATCGCTTTTGTTAGTATTTGAAAGAATTACGTTGTATACGCGAAGGCGTGTAGTTGGAATGCTTGAAGTTGCCTTGTTATTAGGGAATTTAATAGTGCCCATTGTCTCAATGGAGTTAGTATTATAGGGTTTAGTCAGCCGATTTGGCTTGACACTGAGATTAGTGTCATGTGATTTAGAAGATTTATTCGTGTCGCGATAGTGATTATTAGTGTTAATGTTTTTAGCAGATGTATGTGGATGGCAAAATTTAGTAGTTCCACCCGTTGTAATAGAGTTGGTATGGTATGGATTACCATCACGTGATTTAGTATTACAAGATTTAGTATTTTCGCTTGGTGTACAAGAATTGGTAAGCAAAGAGTTAGTGTTCAAAGATTTAGAAGTTTGGCTTGGTGTACTTGAATTGGTAAGCGAAGAGTTAGCATTCGATGATTTAGTATTAAAAGATTTAGTATTACAAGACCTTGTATTACAGGATTTAGTATTAAAGGATTTGGTATTACAAGAATTCATATTACAGGATTTAGTATTAAAGGATTTAGTAATTTCGCTAGGTAATGAATTGGTGAGCGAAGAATTAGCATTCAATGATTTAGTATTAAAAGTTTTAGTATTACAAGATTTTGTATTACAGGATTTAGTATTAAAGGATTTGGTATTACAAGAATTCATATTACAGGAATTAGTATTAAAGGATTTAGTAGTTTCGCTAGGTAATGAATTGGTGAGCGAAGAATTAGCATTCAATGATTTAGTATTAAAAGTTTTAGTATTACAAGATTTTGTATTACAGGATTTAGTATTAAAGGATTTGGTATTACAAGAATTCATATTACAGGAATTAGTATTAAAGGATTTAGTAGTTTCGCTAGGTAATGAATTGGTGAGCGAAGAATTAGCATTCAATGATTTAGTATTAAAAGTTTTAGTATTACAAGATTTAGTAATTTCGCGACTTGGGCGGATTATTGAAACTTTCCGGCTCTGGTCAATCCACCGCTTGTTCCAGGGCCGCTGCCGTTTCCCGAATAGTTTTTACTCTGAGCGTTGGATTGTAATTGAGATGCCCTGTCTTGGTTAAATTTTCTTTTGCGACACTCTTTTATATGGTGTCCTTTATTTTTGCAGTAACTGCATATAACAACTTGTACGCGCTCGAAGGACTCTCGTTTGATCTCTTGTTTGGGTATTGTCGGGAGTTTGCCGTCACTCGGTGTTCTGTTTTTCAAGAAACAGTTGGACGTAGGATGGCCATTTTTATGACAGTAGTTGCACCTCACGGGGGACCTTTGCACGTTTCTAGGTCGTACAGACTTTTCCTCCTCGACGGCGGCTTCGATCGCCTCAGAAAGTTCTGTAAATCGGCTCGCTTTTACAATTAATCTTATGGGCATCTGTAACCCATCAACAAAAGACTTTAAAGCGGTTTTATTGTTAAGGCTCTCTATCACACCAGCGGCTTCCAACCCTTCAGAAGCGACGCAAGCGTCATTTAAGTCCATTAAAAGTCTTTCGACGCGATTTCCGAAGGAGCGAACATTCTCATGCAATAATTGTCTACATGTGACTAGATCGTTTTGTAACTGTGCTAAGGTTCGCCTTTCTAGGAACTGACTTTGGAGAATTGTCTTTAATTCCTCCCAACTCTCTATTTCCTTGTACTTTATAACGTTGTAAGCGATACCAGTTAATTTGCTTTTTATTATGTTCACGAGCGTGTTAGAGTCGTTTGCGCTTAAATCGGCAGACACCACAATGTCACAACAACTAACGAATTTGTGGAGGTTTTCGCGATTCCCATTAAATTCAGGAATTAGTTTAAGTGCGAAATCCTTGTCTAATTTGGGTGGCATGGTGGTGTTTTCGTCCACAGAGGAATGGCTATCCGTCATTTAATTTTGACAGTTCGTTGTGATTCCTTCAAGAGGACGGAACGATAATTGGGTTACCTTGCAAATGCAATTTCACTTTCTTTCAGCTCCGAAAAATGACTGATAAGCGAGATAACAATTAAATTGAAATTCCACCAAGAGGATGAACGATAATTAGGTTGCTTTGCGAATGCAAATGGCAATTTCACTTTCTTCACTGCTTCGAGAAAACGACTGATAAAACGAGATAATAATGAGCGGAGAAAAATTGTACGGTATTATTTCACCATAAGAATAAAATTTAATTACGCACAAAACAATCCAAACATGATCATTGATGAAATCAAAAATTATTGGAGAGTGAACACCTTTGTAATTATTCAATAGGTAGATATTCAACAAAACAAAACCGCACTACCGCCCAATAAGTTTCTCACAATAATTAAATTCGTGTACACACTTTATATTATTGGCAAAAGAGTATATTTTTAGCATGCATTGATAAAAGAAATATATTAAGTATTTATTAAAAATATATTAATTAGATAAAATTGCAAAATCATAAAATATTAAGTAAAAGAGAGTTCTTTTAACTTAATTAGTGGTTCTTTTCTCTCAAAATTCCTTTATTAAAAAAAATGCAAAAGCGATGTACTTTGTGTACATATGATAAAAAGAAATTTGTTAATTAAAAGAAATTATTTCGTTTAACTAAAAAAATTTAAAATTCCTTAAAAGTAAATTGTTGCTGCCGCAGTCGTCAAATATGCACAACTCCTTGTTTCGCCTAGCACTTTAACTACATTCAGGTGCGCACAGCTTCCGGAATTATATTATGGGAAATGGTCACCTTGCACTTATGTTTTAAGCCTTCGTCTTCAGATGCGCACGGCTTCCATTCACCTGGTTCTGCTATATTTAGTAAAATTTTTTGTTTTACCTTTACTTCGAGGTCAATTTGGTTTTTAAAAAAGGTAACTAAAAATCCGCTGCCTGGATCCTCTCAGCTCCCAGCGCCTTTTTTTTGGTGAGTCGTCCTGTTTCCTAGATCGTTTTCGTCTTCTTCAATATTTTCAGCAATTATCACTTTTTTCCGACCGAATTCACATCGAACCCCACACCTGACACCAAATTTTTGTTGTAAACTACAAGGGGTATTATTAGGAGCGGTCTTTTAAGTGAAACACAACTGATTATTTTAATTAAAGAGACTTTTATTCCGAATAATTATATTGTATTACAGACTTGGTGGTTACCGAACCAACCGACCTGGAGAATGTAGAACGACTGGCAAATCTGAGTTGAGCCTTTACTTTGCTTGCCTGTTATAATCGCTTACTTGCAATATTATATATAAGAAATGCAGAGTAAGCGAATAGAACAATGAACAATGAATAGAATGAACACTTATGACAAAGTATTAAATGGAGTAATTTGATACAGGAAGCAAAGTAAAAGGCATGCGCATGGAGATTAGTATTGAAATGCGCATGGTAAGTAATAAAAACAAAATAACATGCGCATGGAAATTATATTGAAATGCGCGTGTTGGATAATTGAAAGGGCAAAAAAATGGACATGTGCAATGACTTCACAACAGAACAATTAGAAACATTTCGCAAGTTCAAAATGGATGGCACGTCACATCAGCACAAAGATGCTGGAACTTCCCGCATACAGAAAGATGCAGATGATGTCAAAACTTTGTTGCAATGGTTCGAACTACACTCTCCTTTTCCACAATCAAATCATTTGATTTCACTAAGCACTGGCGTGATTGGAAGTTCGAAAATCGATTGTCACGAAGCACGAGAGAAAGGAATTGCTCTTATTCCTGAAGTGTTTAAAGAAACATTTGGTAAGATAAAATTTAAAAAGTTGATGAAAATGTTGCCACTGAAGAGTGCATTTTCAAAAATTAGTTTGGGTTCAGATGATGTTGTGGTTGTCGATTCGGAAACACTATTTAGAAGAATGTTTTTATGCAAGCCTTCTAATGCAGAATTCGAAGAGTATTTCAACCTTGAATTAGCACCGTATCCAACATCAATTTTTGACGGGTTCAATATGAGGAAAAATAAAAAATCAGACTTATATGAATTTTTCACACCCGTTGAAGATACTTCTATCAATAATATTCATATTTTTAATCTCTCACTCAACATTCTTTTCATCATCATCATCATCATCATTGGGTTGAATACCTCATATCCACCCATCAAAATATATAGGGTAGAACTCTAAAGATAATAATTTTTCTTGAAAGTGGTCAGTAAATTTAAAAAACAATTCCCCAAGTTAACAGTTTGTAACTGTCAAATAAAATAAACTAAACTAATCGAGACAGGAATACACAATGTACAGTACGCATATGACACCGTTGGGCGCCAATTTGTAACTGTCAATATAAAAAGAAGCTAAACTGAACCAGGCAGAATACACATATGACACTCGAGGCGCCATATCTGTAACTGTCATAATAAATATATAAACTAAATTTAAATAAAGGAGGACAGAATATGCCAATGACGCGTTGCGCCATAATTATAACTGTCAAAAAGATTTTTGGGCTAAGCTAAGTTAATTCTTTACCTAAAACTAGCCTGACAGTACAAATAATATAAATTGAAAATAAATGCTAAAGACGGCTGACGGCCTGTGCTGAACAGCTGATATTAACCAGGGATGCAATTGAAAACCTATCTCGCGAAAATACGCACCCTCTGCACTAGAAATAAGGACACGCCTGGCGGTGCTGCGGCTAGCTCGCCGTTGGGGGGGTTCGTCGTGCAGGGGTTCGTCATTAAAGACAGTTACTTGATATGTACATAAGACATACTAAACTTCGCGTGTCAAAATCAGGGATCGGAAACGCGCGCTCGCGTGCGCACGTATACGACTCACGCACATTCTAATAACTCGCAGCTCACGAGTCCTTAGGTAAAACTCGTGTGCGTGTGCGTTTGCATGAGTGCGGTCGTATCGCACACTGCTCGCGAGACTTTGAGTTGAGTACATGCCTATCGCACGCGTGCGCACGCAAGTTAATAGAAATGACTCGTGAGCTGTATAAAAGGGAAAAGTAGGAAAGGATGATTTTTCATTTTGAAAGCTTTAATTTTGGTGAAGCAAAACTGGTGAAAATGAAAATTAATTTTGGATTATTAATTAAAAATTAAAACTTTAAAATTGTGGGAATTTCAAGTTTTGACATTAACGAATATGTGTCTTATAATAGTGAGTTGGCGAAGTCAATGTGTTTGACTTGTGAAAAAATTTTATCGGGAAAGAGACGTGGTAATATTAAAAGACATTATTTGTGGTTGATATGAGTAGAGTATATTACTAAATTTCTTCCATGAACTAATTTATAACTGGAAGTATTCTCCATAGACGCTGACCGCTTTCCTTGGAAAAAAATTAATCAATCTTAAGATATTTTGGAGTTTATCCCTGGAAATATGTATAGGGAAAAACTATTTAATCTGTGCTCATAGCGGTTAACCTTACTTTGCTTACCCGCTTAGAACTTAATTTTGTAGGGTGCAACGCAGCCTCCCGTTAGAATAAAAGCAGGCTTACTGGTTTCATTTCCTAAACAAGACTGATTTAATTGTTCTAATGGGACATAAATTTCTCTTAATAATGGGAACTTTAAACGGACAAGAATTTTCTCACCATCATAAATGCTTAGTTCATATTAACAGCATTCAATTTGATTCTTTGGAATTTTAAGTTTCAAACAATTGTCTGACTGAAAACTTACAGCATAGATAATTTTAATTCTTAGGACAATTATTGTCTGACTGAAAACTGAAATAGTCAAAAGAAAATTTATAGTAAAATTTTTAAAGAATGAATAATACTAGTCAAATTGATTAAACAATCCGAACTAGCTTTTCTCTATTAATTTCTGTTCTAGTAATGCAACATTTACAAAATAATTATTTCCTAACTTTTATAAGTAAGCAGCTGTCTGTCTCACATGTCTGAAACTCTAAATATTACTATTTCATTCAAGTTATTCAAGTTTAAAAAAAATACAAAAATGTATGGAATTACCTACAAATTTGTAATTGATTTTTATCCATTATCGTAAAAACTGTTCTAGCGAAATATAATTTATTTATGGCTTTCCTCCTCTGAAACCAACAAACCCTTAAAAATACGAAAATTTATTATTAAAAAATAATGCACAAACGCAAAATGTTAACATTTTAGCAAAACAACCATCAAAATCACTGCTAAGTAATTAATTCGTTCTATCAAAAAATCGCCCCAAAAAATCGCTGCAAAAAATCTAAGCCCGACTCACGAGTTGAATAAACAACTCGTATACGCACCCGCACGTTCGCGAGCGCGTGCGTTAGAAAATTTTTCAAACGCACGCTCGCGTGCGCACACGAAATTTTTCATACGTCCGCGCACAGAGTGCGCGTGCGTTTGAAATTTCCTAACGCACATCGCACAAGTGCGTTCGTATTAGATTTGCTCGTGGCCAAACGCACGTGGGCGCGTGCGCACGCGAACGTGCGTTTCCGATCCCTGGTCAAAATAAAAAAAATATATGATTAATCGCCGAGACAGGGACTATATAGGACTGGGTGGCCATACGACAGGGGGTAGCGAAGTCAAGCAGCCATGCTTACGGACTTATGGGATATGAGGGGATCTGAAAAAATAATTTAAGGGGTACTTACCATACCGGAGGGCAAAACCTCCCCTAGAGCGCCACCCCTACTCCGTGTCTACTCAAGGAGCATTATTACCTGTCTATTGTTCAGATTAACCAAAAAAAACCAGCAAAACAAAAAAAACCAGCCGAAATTTACAATGAATTCAACCACACTTTATTTATCCAAAAAAAGGAACAATTCCCTCGGTTTCATGCGTTATTAATAATTAAGATCGACCGAAAGAAAACATAATGATACAAACAACCAACACCCTTCGTTAAATGATTTGGTGGGTTATATTTATTTTTATTTTTTTTTCTTTTTTTCTTGTTTGGTTTTATTTAGGTATTTATTAACATGTGCCCTACTAATTTAACAAAAAAATTCTTAACCTACGACCTTTTATAATTTTTCCTTGATTTGTTAATTTTCTTTATTTTTTTTTCTTTATTTCTTCCTTTGTATGAACAAAAAAATTCTTAACTAGATCGATTAACACTATTTGTAATTTCCCTTTTTCTTTTTTTTTCTTTCTTTGTTATTATTAAAAAAATTTTTTTTGTACTTTGGTGTCCGCTAGATCTAAGATTCACCAAATGAGATCTCAACAAAATTTACCCCCTTTTTTTTCTTTTTTTTTTTATAGACACATAACACAAAAATTTGGTTTACATAAATCAGTGGAGGTTATTTTATTTTACTTTTTGGTTAAAATTTTTTTTTTTTTTTTTATTATTTTATTATTTTTATATATGTTTTTCCTTTTTCCACTAAAAAAAATTCTTTTTCCTTCTTTTTTTTTTCTCAACAAAACAAAACAACCCACAAATAATTTATAGACTTTTACACGGTACCTCGACACTTTCTGCCACGACCAACCAGATAAGAATTTGATTTCTCTTGCAGTTATAATTTTCTCATTATATTTTCTTTCACTCCAATCACGGACAATTATAGAGAAAAAAAAATCGTTATTGTGGATTTCACTGATAAAAAAAATTCTTTGTTGCACGTTAGCATGAACAAAATTGTGTTAAATTCACTTTTTTTTCTCTTTCATCTTTTTGACCCGGCACAAGGACTTCCTCCACCGAACTTTTTATTCTCCATTTTTTCGGTACTATTATTCACTGCCGGATTTTTTTCGCCTTTCTCCTCTTTTTTGGTTATTTAAGATACTGCGATGAAAAAAACAAGAACTTGCTCGCGCCCATAGCTCCACGAGTCGATATCACGCCCACCGCGCTTCCCGGCTCTCGACGGCAAAGAAAACTCGCTTCCCCTTTTTTTTCCGTGCGAAAAATTTTCTTTCTATTTCCTTTCCTATAAGAGGCTTTCTATATTAACGTCGACTGGAATAATTGTCGAGAAAAAAAATTTCCTTTCTTCAGCGGTTCGCGCGAAAACCGACGCGTCCACTCTCTATTCTTCAACAACGCCGACCGTTTTTAAATTTTTTTTTATTCATTCGCGGACTCAGAAATCGACTACCCTGTCCAAGCTGTATTTCCTTAATGCCTTGTGCTAAGCGACGCCAACTCAAAACTTAGCCCTCGGCGCATGAGTGTGGCGAGGGTGAAGGCAGAAAAAAACCAAGGGACTCGTTACCGTGCGTTTATTCCCTTATATGGGTCGAGACCTTGAAACTCGAGGGTGGGGTAATGGTATCGGGGAATTTTAACTCGGCAAGAATAAAAAATTTCCAAGAAGCATTGGCTTCACTGGGACTCTGTAAGGGGATTGGTTGGGCTGCTACCCGCCGACAATTCTGGATGTGTAAAATCCATGTGTGAGTGTGAGCATGCTGTATCGAAGGGGACAGATATCAAGTATGTTGGCAGGGGTGTACAAAGGCGAAAGATTCTTTGCACGAATGTTTAACATTTGTCGGATGTGCCAACGGTTTATTTTTCGTTTGAATTCTCTGAATGGAGATGAGTTTAAATGGATAAAATCAACTGATATGTGAATCTTTAATGGGTTTGGATTTATTTTACAGGCGTTCTGGGTTTGTTTTTCCCGGGGTTTGGGATTCATTGTACAGGGGTTTGGATTTATTTTATAGGCCGACCGTTACATGACACCGTTGGGCGCCATATTTGTAACTGTCAAATAAAATACGTGTCAACCTAATGGCCAAGGAAAAACTAGCCTGATAGTGCAAATAATATGTAAATGGAAAATCAATGCTAAAGAGGTCCAGCGGGCTGACGGCCGGGGCTGAACTGCTGATAATAATAATGAAAATTGGAGACCTATCTCGCGAATTACCATCACTCACCCTCTACACCAGAAATAAGGACACGCCTGGCGGTGCTGCGGCTAGCTCGCCGTTGGGGGGTTCGTGGTGTAGGGGCTCGTCATTAGAGACAGTTACTTTATATACTACATACCGAAAAATTCCGCGTGTCAACATAATAAAAATAACTAAAAGGTGTTCGACGAGATAGGGATAAAAGGTTGGGGACAGCCATACGAGAGGGGGGCTAGATATCAAGCAGCCATGCTTACTGCCTCATGGGATACAGGGAGATCTGAAAAAAAATCATGGGGTACTTACTATTCTGGAGGGCAGAACCTCCCCAAGAGCGCCACCCCTACTGGTGGGTCTACTCACAAGCCATCACCTAGAATTGCGAAAGAAAAAAAATAAAGCAGCATAACAAAACCGAGCGAAAAAAAACTATCCTCTTTACTTTCCTTTCCCCGTCCCTTTTAAAAAAAACTGCTAGTCATTTTACCTTTTGTCTTACAAGCCTTTTTATTCAAACGTTTTTCTTTTCTTTGTTCTACTTGGTTATCCCGTATAAGAATCTCTATTTATTACCAAGAGTTTGCTCTCATTTGTTATTTTATATAAAAAAAGATCTATCTATTAAATTTTGTTTTGTCATCATATGTTATCTTATAAAAAAATTATTTGTTACCAATATTCTTATCCATCTATTATTTTATATGTATAAAAAAAAATCTATTTATTTTCTTATAATCGTTATCATTGGTTATTTTATAAAAAAAATTATTTGTTACCAATATTCTTATCCATCTATTATTTTCTATGTATAAAAAAAATCTATTTATTTTCTTATAATCGTTATCATTTGTTATTTTATATTCATACAAAAAGAATATATTTATTATTAATATTTTTTTTTCTTTTGTTTTTTTTATTGGTTATTGTATGTTCAAGAAAAAAAATCCATTGGCTTTTCAATATTGGTAGTCACTTGTTATTTTCCATTTATACCAAAAAAAAATATATAAATATTTGTTTTCCAATGTTTCTTATCCTTTGTTATTTTATATTTATACAAAAAGAATATATTTATTTTTTAAATATTTTTTTTTATTAAATATTGGTTATTGTATATAAAAAAAATTTATTTAGTTTCCTTATACAGCATAGTTTACCTTTTTTTTTTATTAAATTTTATTTCATAAAATGTTCCTCCATCTTTTTCTCTTATTTACTTTTCTATGGTTTTTTTTTTCTTTCTTATTATTTTTCCTTCTTCACATTTTCCTTTTGGTTACGCTAATTTGAAAAAAAAACTTTTCATTTTCTTTATATTTTCATGTTATTTTACACAAATCTTTTTGGCGTTGTTGTTTTCGTTTTTTTTTCTAATATTATTGCAGAACTTGTTACTTTTCACATTTTCCGAAAAACAACTGGTTATTAATTTTTCTTTCTTCACATTTTACTTTAGTTTACGTTAAGTTGATAAATACTTTTCATTTTCTTTATATTTTCATGTTATTTTACACAAATCGTTTCGGCTTTGTTGTTTTCGTTTTTTTTCTAGTATTATTACAGAACTTGTTACTTTTCACATTTTCCGAAAAACAACTGGTTATTAATTTTTCTTTCTTCACATTTTACTTTAGTTTACGTTAATTTGATAAAAACTTTTCATTTTCTTTATATTTTCATGTTATTTTACACAAATCGTTTCGGCTTTGTTGTTTTCGTTTTTTTCTAGTATTATTACAGAACTTGTTACTTTTCACATTTTCCGAAAAACAACTGGTTATTATTTTTTCTTTCTTCACATTTTACTTTAGTTTACGTTAAGTTGATAAAAACTTTTCATTTTCTTTATATAAAATAACTTTTTATCTTTGATCTTCTGAAAAAAAAGATCCAAACAAAATCGTCGTGGAGAACTCGTAAAAAAAACTTAACGCAACGGTGTTCCTTCATTCTCCCGTGTAAATACCTTCCATTAAATGGACAAGAATAAAAATTCCGAGAATCGTTCTGGCTTCACTTGAATTATGCAAGGTGATTGGCTGGGCGTTCGCCGCCGGCAATTTTGTGGCGCGAAAACTTTTGTGTGCGTGCATTATGCCGTAGAATGGGATAGGCAAGAAATAATATGCGCAGAGGCGTGCGTATTTTAGCAAAAGTTTTTGTATGGAAATTATGAATAATTATTGCATGGATAAAAAAATGGTGGGCTGAGAAATTTTGGTGGAATTATTGTATGGAAATTTCAAATGCTGATATGCAAATTAAGGCCGACCGTTACAAGAAATTTGTAACTGTCAATATAAAAATAAGAATACACATATGACACTCGAGGCGCCATATCTGTAACTGTCATAATAAATATATAAACTAAATTTAAATAAAGGAGGACAGAATATGCCAATGACGCGTTGCGCCATAATTATAACTGTCAAAAAGATTTTTGGGCTAAGCTAAGTTAATTCTTTACCTAAAACTAGCCTGACAGTACAAATAATATAAATTGAAAATAAATGCTAAAGACGGCTGACGGCCTGTGCTGAACAGCTGATATTAACCAGGGATGCAATTGAAAACCTATCTCGCGAAAATACGCACCCTCTGCACTAGAAATAAGGACACGCCTGGCGGTGCTGCGGCTAGCTCGCCCTTGGGGGGGGGGTTCGTCGTGCAAGGGCTCGTCATTAAAGACAGTTACTTGATATGTACATAAGACATACTAAACTTCGCGTGTCAAAATAAAAAAAATATATGATTAATCGCCGAGACAGGGACTATATAGGACTGGGTGGCCATACGAGAGCGGTTGCGAAGTCAAGCAGCCATGCTTACGGACTTATGGGATATGAGGGGATCTGAAAAAATAATTTAAGGGGTACTTACCATACCGGAGGGCAAAACCTCCCCTAGAGCGCCACACCTACTCCGTGTCTACTCAAGGAGCATTATTACCTGTCTATTGTTCAGATTAACCAAAAAAAAACCAGCAAAACAAAAAAAAACCAGCCGAAATTTACAATGAATTCAACCACACTTTATTTATCCAAAAAAAGGAACAATTCCCTCGGTTTCATGCGTTATTAATAATTAAGATCGACCGAAAGAAAACATAATGATACAAACAACCAACACCCTTCGTTAAATGATTTGGTGGGTTATATTTATTTTTATTTTTTTTTCTTTTTTTCTTGTTTGGTTTTATTTAGGTATTTATTAACATGTGCCCTACTAATTTAACAAAAAAATTCTTAACCTACGACCTTTTATAATTTTTCCTTGATTTGTTAATTTTCTTTATTTTTTTTTTCTTTATTTCTTCCTTTGTATGAACAAAAAAATTCTTAACTAGATCGATTAACACTATTTGTAATTTTCCTTTTTCTTTTTTTTTCTTTCTTTGTTATTATTAAAAATTTTTTTTTTTGTACATTGGTGTCCGCTAGATCTAAGATTCACCAAATGAGATCTCAAAAAAATTTACCCCCTTTTTTTTCTTTTTTTTTATATACACATAACACAAAAATTTGGTTTACATAAATCAGTGGAGGTTATTTTATTTTACTTTTTGGTTAAATTTTTTTTTTTTTTTTTTTTTTTATTATTTTATTATTTTTATATAAGTTTTTCCTTTTTCCACTAAAAAAAAATTCTTTTTCCTTCTTTTTTTTTCTCAACAAAACAAAACAACGCACAAATAATTTATAGACTTTTACACGGTACCTCGACACTTTCTGCCACTACCAACCAGATGTCACCCTCAGAGCAAAAGCGGGCTATATTTGATGTTGCAGCAAAAGAGGAATAAAAATATTTCAGAGCAAAAATGGTTCAACTATTATTCAGAGCAAGAACGGAACGGAAAAAATCTTAGAGCAAAAGCGGGTTAACTTTCTAAACCGTTTTTGCCCTCTAACGAAAACTTAAACCTCTTTTGCCCCCAGTTTTTATTTATGCCGCAGTTGCTTACATTATTACTTGGAAATCTATATTTAGACAACATTTCCTTCACTTTACTAGACAAGACAATGCAACTCAATTCATAATTTTGAATTTTTTGGAATTTCCGCGTTTGTAACATAAATTCTTTGTATGTGTGAAGTGTTTGTAATTATTATAAATTTTATGTTTTTGCCATTTTCCCATTTATGACTACTGATTTGGGGATTTTTGCATTTCTGACATAAATGTTTGTCATTTTTATCTTTTATCTTTATAGTAACAGGTAAAATAGGAAACATAGCGGAAAAAATTAGGTACAGGCTGAAATTTGGCAGAGAGCTTCCTTTTAGGGTTACTAATAAGGGAAGTCCTCTTTTTAGGGGGTTTTAGACCTCAAAATGGGTATTTTACGACTTTTCTGTAATTAGTTAGTTAAAGGCTAAAAAGGGGCAGAGATCTTCCTTTTAGGGTATTAAAGTCTCACGTATTAAAGTCTCACGTATTAAAGTCTCACGATTTTCCACATCGGGAAACCCCTTTTCTAGGAAATTTTAGCCCCCAAAATCGATCTGTTTCGATTTTTTTTCAGTGTTTTTTTATCCTAATGATATTTTTTGCAATTTCAATCTTAAATCTTATGAGAAAACGAAGATTTTCTCTTTTCACGTCTTTTGTTAGAAAAATTGTATCTGCTTGAGTTATTGAATAAATAAATATATAAGATACACATGTGTTGGTACATATAGTTCTGGTTCTTGTTGAGTTTTTATAGGCTCGTAAAATCCATTTTTTAGTTCCCAACCCCTTGGATTTTTTTTCATTCCCAAGCTAACATTTCACCTGTTGGTATGCCCTAAATGAGTGAAACATTGCTTTCTTTTTCCGAAGGGACTGTTTAAATGCATTATATCTTGGTTCATTCAGTGCTTTCCAGTTTTATAAGAATCAAGTTTCACCGGCCTTTTGTAGTACATCGTAAGTGGATTCGACATTATTGAATACATATAAATTTTGGTTGGTCTTTACCACTTCTTGGCTAAAAAAACAAAAATATCATTTTGTGTTGGAGTTAATGCAGTTAAAAGAACAAGAAGACCAACATCCTCTCCTAAAATAGTTGCTTGCATTGCATACGATTTTTCAATTGCAGTAATCACAATCAAAACCTGCAATTTTGTCTGACATTTTCTCCATGACTTTCGGCCAAAACCAAAAAAAACGAACATCTGCAGAAACGTCGAAAAATATTCATTTTTAGAGCAAAACACCAAAAGTGGGGTTTCCCAGGGTGGAAAATCGGTGGACTTTAATACCTCTTATGGTGTGGCCACACTACGCGGTCTTGGGTCGTACGCGCTTTTGCCTTTTTTTTTCATATAGAGTTTTATGACTTTTTTACGACTTTTTTACGACTTTGTCCATGGTAAAGGCCGTGCGGCCAAACAACGCGGACAAAAGGCTGTGGTTAAAAAGGTACATTGTGCGTCCACACACTATGAGCTTTTCAAAAGCGCGTACGCCGTTTCAAATGAGAATTGATTTTTTCTCACTCATGACTCAGAAAATTAAAAGATCACGCGCGCTTTTGGCTGGCCGTACGACCAAAAGCGCGTGGATTCTAAGTCCGCGTAGTGAGGACGGGCCTTTATGGTGTGGCCACACTACGCGGTCTTGGGTCGTACGCGCTTTTGCCTTTTTTTTCCATATAGAGTTTTATGACTTTTTTACGACTTTTTTACGACTTTGTCCATGGTAAAGGCCGTGCGGCCAAACAACGCGGACAAAAGGCTGTGCTTAAAAAGGTACATTGTGCGTCCACACACTATGAGCTTTTCAAAAGCGCGTACGCCGTTTCAAATGAGAATTGATTTTTTCTCACTCATGACTCAGAAAATTAAAAGATCACGCGCGCTTTTGGCTGGCCGTACGACCAAAAGCGCGTGGATTCTAAGTCCGCGTAGTGAGGACGGGCCTTTATGGTGTGGCCACACTACGCGGTCTTGGGTCGTACGCGCTTTTGCCTTTTTTTTCCATATAGAGTTTTATGACTTTTTTACGACTTTTTTACGACTTTGTCCATGGTAAAGGCCGTGCGGCCAAACAACGCGGACAAAAGGCTGTGCTTAAAAAGGTACATTGTGCGTCCACACACTATGAGCTTTTCAAAAGCGCGTACGCCGTTTCAAATGAGAATTGATTTTTTCTCACTCATGACTCAGAAAATTAAAAGATCACGCGCGCTTTTGGCTGGCCGTACGACCAAAAGCGCGTGGATTCTAAGTCCGCGTAGTGAGGACGGGCCGTTATGGTGGGACCACACTACGCGGACTTGTGTCATACGCGCTTTTGCCTTTTTTTCATATAGAGTTTTATGACTTTTTTACGACTTTGTCCATGGTAAAGGCCGTGCGGCAAAACTACGCGGACAAAAGGCTTTGCTTAAAAAGGTACATTGTACGTCCACACAATATGAGCTTTTCATAAGCGCTCATGATTCAGAAAATTAAAAGATCACGCGCGCTTTTGTCTGGCGGTACGGCCAAAAGCGCGTGGGATCTAAGTCCGCGTAGTGAGGACAGGCCTTTATTGAGAACCCTAAAAGGAGATCTCCGCCCATTTTTATCCTTTAACTAACAAAATTGCAGAAATATCCAAAAATACCCATTTTGCAGGCTCAACCCCCCCCTAAAAAGTGGGCTGCCCTGGGTAGAAAATTGATACAATTTATAACCCCTTATTAAGAACCCTAAAAGGAAGCTCTCTGCCAATTTTTAGCATGTATCTAATTATTTCCGCTTTTTCGCTTTTTCGGCTTCATTTACCTGTGCTATTATTACTACATTCAATTCTTGTAATGTTTGCATTTTATGAATTTTTTCAATTTACATAATAGTAGTAATAGAAAAAATGTTCAATGTTTTCAAAAATTCCGAATTTTTAACTACATTTAAAATATTGCGAACATCAAAGTCAAAAACTGCAGATATTATTGTCAAAAATTCAAACTTATTAATATTAAAATGAAAAGGCAATCCTTTCGAAACTGAAAGTGTCAAAACCAAAAATTAAAGAAATATAGCAATTTTTTTTAGAAATTAAAACCATACAAAAATGGCATGAGTGAACGGAAAAAATGTAGAACATTTACCCTAAAATTAAAGATAAAATTTCAGAAAGTGGACCAACTAGAACTAGAGACAAACTATACTATGTATAATTTCGAAATATATGGAAAACGAAAAATTTAAATATAACAAAAATGTTTATTGTTGCAAAAATTAACCTCAGAAATGAAAAACAAAATAATTGTAAAAATGCAAAAATTATAGTGGAACCTCATTAATTGCAAGTGACTGTAAAAAATCTTCGATTTATGGAAAATTCGAGTAAAGGAGGTTGACGCTTTGGTTAGGCTTTTATTGGGAAAGTATAAGCAAAAGGATTTTTATTGAAAACTGAGAACAAAAGCAGTTCAAATTTTAGTTTGCGCAAAAGCGGTATAAGTTTTCATTAAGATCAAAAGCGGAATAAAAAGTTAGCCCGCTTTTGCCCTCGGGTTTTTGATACACCGTTCTTGCGCTGAAGTATAGTTATACCATTTTTGCTCTAAGAACACGATGATATTCCTGTTTTGCGCTAAAAAAATTAACGAACCGTTTTCGCTCTCTTTGTTATTTTAATCCGCTTTTGCTCCGAGGGTGTCAGATAAGAATTTGATTTCTCTTGCAGTTATATTTTTCTCATTATATTTTCTTTCACTCCGATCACGGACAATTATAGAGAAAAAAAATCGTTATTGTGGATTTCACTGATAAAAAAATTCTTTGTTGCACGTTAGCATGAACAAAATTGTGTTAAATTCACTTTTTTTTCTCTTTCATCTTTTTGACCCGGACAAGGACTTCCTCCACCGAACTTTTTATTCTCCATTTTTTCGGTACTATTATTCACTGCCGGATTTTTTTCGCCTTTCTCCTCTTTTTTGGTTATTTAAGATACTGCGATGAAAAAAACAAGAACTTGCTCGCGCCCATAGCTCCACGAGTCGATCTCACGCCCACCGCGCTTCCCGGCTCTCGACGGCAAAGAAAACTCGCTTCCCCTTTTTTTTCCGTGCGAAAAATTTTCTTTCTATTTCCTTTCCTATAAGAGGCTTTCTATATTAACGTCGACTGGAATAATTGTCGAGAAAAAAAATTTTCTTTCTTCAGCGGTTCGCGCGAAAACCGACGCGTCCACTCTCTATTCTTCAACAACGCCGACCGTTTTTAAATTTTTTTTTATTCATTCGCGGACTCAGAAATCGACTACCCTGTCCAAGCTGTATTTCCTTAATGCCTTGTGCTAAGCGACGCCAACTCAAAACTTAGCCCTCGGCGCATGAGTGTGGCGAGGGTGAAGGCAGAAAAAAACCAAGGGACTCGTTACCGTGCGTTTATTCCCTTATATGGGTCGAGACCTTGAAACTCGAGGGTGGGGTAATGGTATCGGGGAATTTTAACTCGGCAAGAATAAAAAATTTCCAAGAAGCATTGGCTTCACTGGGACTCTGTAAGGGGATTGGTAGGGCTGCTACCCGCCGACAATTCTGGATGTGTAAAATCCATGTGTGAGTGTGAGCATGCTGTATCGAAGGGGACAGATATCAAGTATGTTGGCAGGGGTGTACAAAGGCGAAAGATTCTTTGCACGAATGTTTAACATTTGTCGGATGTGCCAACGGTTTATTTTTCGTTTGAATTCTCTGAATGGAGATGAGTTTAAATGGATAAAATCAACTGATATGTGAATCTTTAATGGGTTTGGATTTATTTTACAGGCGTTCTGGGTTTATTTGTCCCGGGGTTTGGGATTCATTGTACAGGGGTTTGGATTTATTTTATATGCCGACCGTTACATGACACCGTTGGGCGCCATATTTGTAACTGTCAAATAAAATACGTGTCAACCTAATGGTCAAGGAAAAACTAGCCTGACAGTGCAAATAATATGTAAATGGAAAATCAATGCTAAAGAGGTCCAGCGGGCTGACGGCCGGGGCTGAACTGCTGAAAATAATAATGAAAATTGGAGACCTATCTCGCGAATTACCATCACTCACCCTCTACACCAGAAATAAGGACACGCCTGGCGGTGCTGCGGCTAGCTCGCCGTTGGGGGGTTCGTGGTGTAGGGGCTCGTCATTAGAGACAGTTACTTTATATACTACATACCGAAAAATTCCGCGTGTCAACATAATAAAAATAACTAAAAGTTGTTCGACGAGATAGGGATAAAAGGTTGGGGACAGCCATACGAGGGGGGCTAGATATCAAGCAGCCATGCTTACTGCCTCATGGGATACAGGGAGATCTGAAAAAAAAATCATGGGGTACTTACTATTCTGGAGGGCAGAACCTCCCCAAGAGCGCCACCCCTACTGGTGGGTCTACTCACAAGCCATCACCTAGAATTGCGAAAGAAAAAAAATAAAGCAGCATAACAAAACCGAGCGAAAAAAAACTATCCTCTTTACTTTCCTTTCCCCGTCCCTTTTAAAAAAAACTGCTAGTCATTTTACTTTTTGTCTTACAAGCCTTTTCATTCAAACGTTTTTCTTTTCTTTGTTCTACTTGGTTATCCCGTATAAGAATCTCTATTTATTACCAAGAGTTTGCTCTCATTTGTTATTTTATATAAAAAAAGATCTATCTATTAAATATTTTTTTTTTGTCATCATATGTTATCTTATAAAAAAAATTATTCGTTACCAATATTCTTATCCATCTATTATTTTATATGTATAAAAAAAAATCTATTTATTTTCTTATAATCGTTATCATTGGTTATTTTATAAAAAAAATTATTCGTTACCAATATTCTTATCCATCTATTATTTTATATGTATAAAAAAAATCTATTTATTTTCTTATAATCGTTATCATTTGTTATTTTATATTCATACAAAAAGAATATATTTATTATTAATATTTTTTTTTCTTTTGTTTTTTTTATTGGTTATTGTATGTTCAAGAAAAAAAATCCATTGGCTTTTCAATATTGGTAGTCACTTGTTATTTTCCATTTATACCAAAAAAAAATATATAAATATTTGTTTTCCAATGTTTCTTATCCTTTGTTATTTTATATTTATACAAAAAGAATATATTTATTATTTAAATATTTTTTTTTATTAAATATTGGTTATTGTATATAAAAAAAATTTATTTAGTTTCCTTATACAGCATAGTTTACCTTTTTTTTTTATTAAATTTTATTTCATAAAATGTTCCTCCATCTTTTTCTCTTATTTACTTTTCTATGGTTTTTTTTTCTTTCTTATTATTTTTCCTTCTTCACATTTTCCTTTTGGTTACGCTAATTTGAAAAAAAAACTTTTCATTTTCTTTATATTTTCATGTTATTTTACACAAATCTTTTTGGCGTTGTCGTTTTCGTTTTTTTTTCTAATATTATTGCAGAACTTGTTACTTTTCACATTTTCCGAAAAACAACTGGTTATTAATTTTTCTTTCTTCACATTTTACTTTAGTTTACGTTAAGTTGATAAATACTTTTCATTTTCTTTATATTTTCATGTTATTTTACACAAATCGTTTCGGCTTTGTTGTTTTCGTTTTTTTTCTAGTATTATTACAGAACTTGTTACTTTTCACATTTTCCGAAAAACAACTGGTTATTAATTTTTCTTTCTTCACATTTTACTTTAGTTTACGTTAATTTGATAAAAACTTTTCATTTTCTTTATATTTTCATGTTATTTTACACAAATCGTTTCGGCTTTGTTGTTTTCGTTTTTTTTCTAGTATTATTACAGAACTTGTTACTTTTCACATTTTCCGAAAAACAACTGGTTATTATTTTTTCTTTCTTCACATTTTACTTTAGTTTACGTTAAGTTGATAAAAACTTTTCATTTTCTTTATATAAAATAACTTTTTATCTTTGATCTTCTGAAAAAAAAGATCCAAACAAAATCGTCGTGGAGAACTCGTAAAAAAAACTTAACGCAACGCGGCACGTCTTTTCTCTTCGAACCCATCCAACATCCTTCTTGTTTTAATGCTACTTCCCGAATGAATTTAAAAACGACGCCAACTCTTAAAACTTATCCATCGACGCATGAGTGTGGGGGGTGAGGACAGGGAAAAAAACCTCAAGGAAATAGCCATCGACAGGCGTTATCTCCTTATTTGGTCATGTCCTTGAACATCAAGTGTGGGAATTCACACTAAAGGGAACAACCAAAGGGATTGATAATCGGTGTTCCTTCATTCTCCCGTGTAAATACCTTCCATTAAATGGACAAGAATAAAAATTCCGAGAATCGTTCTGGCTTCACTTGAATTATGCAAGGTGATTGGCTGGGCGTTCGCCGCCGGCAATTTTGTTGCGCGAAAACTTTTGTGTGCGTGCATTATGCCGTAGAATGGGATAGGCAAGAAATAATATGCGCAGAGGAGTGCGTATTTTAGCAAAAGTTTTTGTATGGAAATTATGAATAATTATTGCATGGATAAAAAAAAATGGTGGGCTGAGAAATTTTGGTGGAATTATTGTATGGAAATTTCAAATGCTGATATGCAAATTAAGGCCGACCGTTACAAGTTTCTGTGATAAAGATTTGTGGTAAAAATTGCCGGGACCTTTTATATCGTTTCCTGATAAAACTGTACGATGAGTATTATACTGCTGTTATCGCTCATGAGGTTTGCGGTCACTTTATTTGCATCATAATAGTGAATATAATTTTCAAATTTTTTTAATCTCTCACTCAGTGGCGGTTCCTCTTTGGAAGCAAAGGAAGCACTGCTTCCCTTGACCAAATAGGCAACTTCATAAAAAATTAATTTAAATATATTAAGATTAATCAAAAACAAAATCTTAATATATTTCTTCATCTGGAAACACTAAGCAAGCAATGTACAGATTTTTTTATATAAAATGTACAATTCATACTACTGTATACAAAGAATAAAGCCTCGGCCACGATACGAGCGGAGAGCGGTAGAGCGGCAATACTAAAGTGCCGCTCACCTCTAATCCGAGACATTAAATTTTTCTGGTGCCGCTCGCCACTCTTATCGTGGCCGAGGCTTAACATAACGTAGGGAAGCTGTAATATCTCCAGCTTCTTTGGCACCGAAAATCAACGTGAAAGGTCCAACACATTCAATTCAATTGAACTCACACTCACGCAAAGGTTTGCGTTGATACAGGTCCCTGAGAAGCTGAACTAAACGCAGCTTCTTCGGAGCCGAATACCGGGATATGAGAAGTCGCACATAGACAAATTTTCTCTATCCACCATATTCTCTTGTTTTCTTGGTTTCGTTTTCTGGTATTCTGCTCTGGTTTCGCCTGCTGTGGAGTTGCTCTTGAAAATTTTGCTTCGAAATTTGTTTTGACTCTTAATATGAATTTTCGTTTGAGTCAATAAAAAAAGAAATCGATGATGGGTGAACTTTCTCTTTATTCTAATGGGGTGGCAGGAGGTGTGTATTGAAGAAGCTGAAAATTTGTAGCTTCCATTTGTTTTTTATGATTCTCTTTAATGATGATTTAAAGGGATAGAGAGAGATTATTTTTTTGAATTGTGTTATACTGGGGTGGCAGGAGGTGTGTATTGAAGAAGCTGAAAATTTGTAGCTTCCATTTGTTTTTTATGATTCTCTTTAACCACTTAAGCATTTTGAACGAGAACCTCTCGCTCGACATGCGTGTTCCGTTTTGCGCTAAGCCGAGTGCCTCTCGCCAGTAATGTTTCACTTAAACTACTTGATTTTGACCCACTTTCATGTAACCGATCAACTTCAAATTTGGCACACATGCATAGTTCGCTTGACAATACAATTTGACCATTTTGTAAAAAAAATCAAGATGGCCGTTCCAAGATGGCGGTCGAATTTTGCAACTGTGCTCCCCGACACACGACATGGGTATCAAATGAAAGGTTACGACAAGTAGAATACAACTAGCTATGTGGCGTCATTCAAAATGGCGGCCAACACAAAATTGCGGCTACGTTTTTCTTTACAGCCCACTCGATATGGGTATCAAATGAAAGGTTCAAGTAGAATACAATTAGATGTTGCGTCATTCAAAATTCAAAATGGCGAACAACACAAAATGGCGGACTACCTTTTTCTTTTCAACCCACTCGATATGGGTAGCAAATGAAAGGTTATGACAAGTAGAATACAACTAGCTATGTGGCGTCATTCAAAATTCAAAATGGCGGCCAACAAGAAATGGTGTTTTTCTTTACAACCCACTCGATATGGGTATCAAATGAAAGAATATGGCAAGTAGAATACTATTAGCTGTGTGGCGTCATTCCAAATTCAAAATGGCGGCCAACACAAAATAGCATTGTAGATATCTTTTTCTTTACAACACCCTCGGTACGTCAATTTAATATGGCGGTCACTAGAATATACTGGCTGAAGCAATAAAAACCTTACATTCAAAATTATTTTTTACTTGGATAAAGCTATAAAAAATCAATTTTTTTTAGAATTCTATTCATTATACAAAGCGATAGCGATACCAGCAGAGATTTGGACATGAAACATTCAGAACCCGATTCTTCGCGTTCAATTCTGAGTTCTACATCAAAAAATGAATCAGATACAAATCAATCGGAAGATGATTTATCTGACGAATGGACAGAAATAAATATTGACATTGTAATATCTTTTTTTTTCTGCCTTATATCATTTGGTAATTTACTAACCTTACTCGTCCTTCTTCTTTTTTTTGTCGAATTCAAAACAACTGCTGGAGTTTCCTAAGCAAATTTTTATTTTTGGTGTTTAACTACAGCCACAAAATTATGACACAATTATATAAAATCCGGAACTAGAAATCCTTAACTGATAGCTGGCATTTTTTTTACCGCCACAAAATTATGACACAATTATATAAAATCCGGAACTAGAAATCCTTAACTGATAGCTGGCATTTTTTTTTACCGCCACAAAATTATGACACAATTATATAAAATCCGGAACTAGAAATCCTTAACTAATAGTTGGCATTTTTTAACTACAGCCACAAAATTATGATACTTATATAAAATCCGGAACTAGAAATCCTTAACTGATAGTTGGCATTTTTTAACTACAGCCACAAAATTATGATACTTATATAAAATCCGGAACTAGAAATCCTTAACCGATTTTTGGCCTTTAACTACAGCCACAAACTTATGACACTTATATAAAATCCGGAACTAGAAATCCTTAACCGATTTTTGGCCTTTAACTACAGCCACAAACTTATGACACTTATATAAAATCCGGAACTAGAAATCCTTAACCGATTTTTGGCCTTTAACTACAGCCACAATAAAATCAACGGAATTGAATTATTTTGCCGTCGCTCGGGTAAATCGCCCGCCGGTTTTCGCGGTTGAAACAACACTCATCGATTTAAAAATTCACCGCCACCGGCCAGCCGTGGTTCGCAAAAACCAAAAAAAACATCACGCCGCGAAAAGAAAAACAACTCCAAGAAAAGTCACGGCTTCGCCAAAGCTCCCATGCCCGAAAATGCAATTATGCATTTAACATGACCAAAATGCACTTATGCATTTTGTCACCGGAAAGATCCCAGACGAAATTTGACTAATGATAAGTCTTGGACGATTTTTTTTTTTTTGCGTTTCTTTGTATTGAATTGGGAGTCGCAATTCGCAAAATGCAATTGTGCATTTTGGCTGGGAAATGTATGTGCAACTTGATACCTGCTGATAAGTTTTTCGAATCTTCGCCCGGAGTTGCTTGTGGCGGTTTTTTTTTTATATGGTTAACGAGATTTTTTTTTTTTTTTTAATTTATTTTTAATATTCCAGAAATATTTTGAATTTTGAAAATTTTAGATTTTGAGGGACTTTAGCTTTTGGAAATGAATTAAAATGAAATGGGTTTTTAAAAAGGGGTTATTTACAGGGCATTTTTTTGTTCATAAGAACTCCTTGGGGGGCTCAACAAGAGTAATGCTACGTCGCAAAGCGAGGGAGCATTACTCGAATTTGATTTTACGTTATAAGGGCCCGGAGGGGTGTTTTCTCTGCGTTTGGTTGTTTTCAGGAATGGCGTTTGCGAAGGAATTTGAGTTTGCGCCTAACTTAACTGGTTAGGGGCGAATTGGGTTGCGCCTTCTGGCGGATTTGGGGCGGCCCGTAAGAGGCTTTTGCCTGCAGCCCTTTTTTTTAGTGTAATTTACTTTAGGACTAATTTTTTTTCTGACGTTTCTACTTACTGGTTTCCTTAATTTTACTTTTATGTTTTGGCCTTTTTCTTTCGTTTTTTATTAAATTCTTATTTTAATACTTCTTAAATTTTCAATGTTTTAGCCCATTAAATTTTGATTGTTTAATAATTTTTTATGTTCTGATCTATATAGCATACATTCCTGAGGACTATCGCCCACCTTTGTTTCAGGTTTTACAGCTTATGTGTTCTTATTTACTACCCTTATACACTTCTTTTTATATACTACTCTTATTTTCTTCCACAATAATTCTTACTTACTAATCTTTGTTTTTCCTTCTACAATAATTCTTACTTACTAATCTGTGTTTTTCCTTCCACAATAATTCTTACTTACTAATCTTTGTTTTTCCTTTCCACAATAGTTCTTACTTACTAATCTTTGTTTTTCCTTTCCACAATAATTCTTACTTACTAATCTTTGTTTTTCCTTTCCACAATAGTTCTTACTTACTAATCTTTGTTTTTCCTTTCCACAATAATTCTTACTTACTAATCTTTGTTTTTCCTTTCCACAATAATTCTTACTTACTAATCTTTCAAGGGATATTATTTTGGGAGGTTTTTGTTTGTGGACCTTGTATATCTTTCTAAGAGCTTTCGCCCACTAACTGGATAGTTCTAGGTAACGTCAGGGAACGAGCCCTTGGCCTTCTGGGGGTTCGAGGATGAGTGGCCTGCGAGGGAGTTAGTGTCCGTATTTCCGTTAGCTGGACCGAATCGTGTTCCTCGGTTTCTGGGCGCCGGCCAGGAAGGATTTGTCTTGGGCTTACAGCCTTTAGTAGTACGTATACTATTATAATCACTACTGCGATACTACTCAGTGATAGGGAAGTCATAGACCAGGTTACCTCAGCTCAAGTGCTACCGATGCAGAGGGCATCATTAAGTGTGAGTGGGTGAGACTATTGAGTAGTTCGCACTGGGTGCTTTTATGTACTCCATGTATGTTTATGTGTTTTGAGTACTTCACTCCGTTACTATGTATGCCATAATACCGCACATCAATAATGCAGAGGATATAAAGAGAAATGGTCGACCCGACCCGTGAGAGTGCTTGGGGGAAGGGGAAGAGAGAGTGTCGGAAGTTGGTACCTGTGTAACTTAACAATTATTATTCTACTAGAATATTACTATAGATTAAGGTGTTGGTTACTCGTAGAAGGGTTTTAGGCGATTATTATGAACTACCGTAAGCTTGTTGCCTATTTTGACTTTAGTGTTCACGGGGCTAGCTATCGCGGCCACGGTGTAGGGTCCTCTCCAAATTGGGGATAGTTTTCCTTTTCGATTTTCGCTTTTAATAAGTACTTGGTCGCCGATATGGAAGGTGTGTGATCTGGTGGTCTGGTCGTAGTGGGCTTTAGATTTCTGTTTGCTGGCTAGCAAATTTTGTCGGGCTATTGCGTATGTTTTCTGTAGTTTATATTTTAGAATGTGGTAGTAGCTTTCGTGATTGTATAACGGTTCGGGATCTTTCTTCAGGTTGGATGGAATGTCGGGTGAGAACCCATAAAGACAGTCCATTGGGGTTAGTTTAGTGCTGTCATGGACACTATTATTATAGACGAACGCGGCAGTGCGTAAGTATTGATCCCAGGCTTTGGGGTTTTGGTCAGTGATACTGCGCAAGTATTCCACTAGGGGCCTGTGGGCCCTTTCTAAAGCGCCGTTTGATTGGGGGTGGTAGGCGGAAGTTTGTAATTTTTTTATTTTCAAGAGTTTGCACAGGCCTTTGAAGAGGCCACTAAGAAAGTTGGTACCTTGGTCAGTCACTATACTTTTGGGTATCCCGTAGCGGGTAATGATTTGGTCAAAGACTATTTGTGCTACTGTTTCGGCTTCGGCATTCGGAATAGCATAGCAATCTAGGAATTTGCTTAGGTTATCTTGAAATGTTAAGATGTATAGGTTCCCGGAGTGGGTAGTTTCTAGAGGTCCCACTATGTCTAGGTAGACCTTGTCGAAAGGTCTTTCGGCCACGTCTGTGATTACCATCGGCATTTTAAGGGCCGGTGTGGACTTATTTGTCTGACATTTCCTGCATCTTCGAATATATTTTCCTATATCCCTAAGCATGTGGCGCCACCAGTACTTCCTACGGATTCGTTTGTACGTTTTGATCACGCCTTGATGACCTCCGAAAGCGGAGTCATGATAGTCTTTCAAGATGGTGGTTATCTCTTCGGGGTCCGTGATTATCGTGATTTTGGGCCTTTGATTGGTTTCAGCCTCTTGAGGCTGCGCGGTTGGGGATTCGGGTGAATTGAGTGGTTGGTTCTCTGACTGTTTTATACCGTCGCCTTCGGGCGCGATGCCTATATCTGTTACCTCCGGTTGGGCTTCTTTTCCGGGCGTAGTAATCGGTCTTTTCACTCGTGCTTGGGCACGGGTGACTGCGTTGCATCTTTGATTGTGGCCTCCGGGGGGAGGTTCCATGGGGGCGTGCACTATTGCCTTGACAGTGAAAGTCTGTTGAGCCTTAGTATCTTGGATTGAGTTGGGGCAGGGAATACGACTGAGGGCGTCGGCATTAGTATTGTACTTGCCGGGTTTGTATTCGATGTGATAGTCGTATTCAGAAAGTTTATGGTGGAAACGCACCAATCGGGTTGTAGGATCTTTAACGTTGAAAACTCCTTTCAACGGCTTGTGATCGGTATACACTGTGAATTTGCGACCTTGTAGGTAGCACCTGAAATTCTTCACGGCCCAGACTATTGCCAAAAGCTCTTTTTCGATGGTGGAATAGTTTCGCTCAGCCTTGTTCAAGGTTCGGCTGGCGTACGCGATGGGTTGGTCCTTTCCCACTTCCCCTTGCGAAAGTACGGCCCCAAGGGCTTCACTACTGGCATCTGTAGTCAGATTGAAGGGTTTAGTGAAGTCGGGGTAGATGAGTAGGGGGGTTTGACCAGAGCTGCCTTGATTTGGTCGAAGGATTCTTGGCATCTGGGAGTCCAGGAGAATTTTACGTCCTTACGGAGAAGATTGGTTAGAGGCCGGACGATTCTTGAGAAGTCGGGAATAAACTTTCTGTAGTAATTCGCGAGTCCGATGAAAGATTGGACCTGGCGTATAGTGCGTGGTTCCGGGAATTCTTGGACGCACGCCGTTTTCCTGGGGTCCGGGAGCGCACCTTTCTCTGAGCAGATGTGCCCTAGGTAGACTACCTCCTTACGTAGGAATTGGCACTTTTCGGACTGCAATTTGAGGTTGTGCTCCCTCAGTTTGTTAAAGACTTTACTGAGCTTTCGGTTGTGGTCTTCTAAGCTCTTACCATAGATGACAATGTCATCTAAGTAGACGAAGCATTCTAGGCCTTGCAGGCCGGTGAGTACGTAGTTCATTAGTCTTTGGAACGAGGCGGGGCTCCTTTTAGCCCGAACGGCATACGTTTGAACTCGTAGTGCCCGTAATTGGTGCTGAAAGCGGTTTTATCTTGATCCCTGGGATCGACCAGAACTTGGTGATAGCCGCTGGCCAGATCAAGAGTGGTGAAGTAACGCGAGTGTCCTAGTTGGTCCAGGATCTCTTCTATGCGTGGCAATGGGTAGGCGTCGCCGATTGTTTTTTCGTTAAGCTTACGAAAATCGACGACGACACGCCACTTTTTCTCACCGTCTGCGCCTGCCTTCTTGGGAACTAATAGGAGAGGCGAGTTCCAGGGGCTTTTACTAGGCTGTACTATATCATTTTCCAGCATTTCTTGTAGCTGGTCATTTATTATTTGCCTCTGACTTTCTGGTAAACGGTACATTTTTTGATTTATGGGTGCTTGGTCCCGGATTAAGGGTATTTCGTGTTGGATGGCGGTTGTATGCGTGAGGAGATCGCCCTTAAGATAGAAAATATCGTGATATTCGTAACAGAGGTCGGTAATCGACTGTCTTTCTTCCGCGCTTAGGTTTTCATCCAGATTCAATTCCTTTTTGATCTGTTCTAAGCGGGCTTCGAGGTCTTGAGGGACCGTGTACTCGGGGTTTGAGGAGTACCGGATATGGTTAATTCTTGCCTCGGTCTTGCTCTTTGGGGTTTGCGTACCTAATCGTTTGTTTTTTTGGAATTTAGTGGCAGGGGTGTATGGTGCCTTTGTTTGGGAAGTTGTTCCCTTCTTCTTGTATGGGGGGATTGGTGATGGAGTTTGGTGGCCAACGTTGGGGCTCTTGTACTCGCACGCACCGTTATTTGGGATTAAGCCTTGGGGGCTAAAAGCTTGGTCGGCGCACTTAAGGTTACATGCGGACCATATTGTTATTAAATAATTGATTAGGAATAGAGCGACTGTGTTTAAGAATGTACGAATGGCATTTTGGCTAGGGATCTCGGAGGCATACAGTTCGGGGGCCTTGGAGGCCGAATATGCGGGCTGACTAGGGGTCTCGCAGGCATAGGTTTCAGGGGCCTTGCGGGCCGCATCTTTGGTTGGTTGCTTCACTACGGTTGGCCGTGGTGTCGCTTGAAGTGGGACTATTACGTAAGTACTGGTTGGGACCAGTGTTAGGTTAAGTGTGGCTATTGGCACTGGGGTGTTGGTACTGTTGAGAATGCTTACCGGAACTGTGTCCTTTCCCTGGGGTAGTAGGCTGTTTGAGAGGAATACACCGGGTTCTATTTCTTGAGACAGACAGACCATTTCTTCCTTTAGGTTTAGCGGCACTGAGATTATCTGTTGGGTACGGCCCGGCACTCGTGTCGGCCGTCCCAGTTCAATCTTAGTCCGTGTAGGTTCCATTTGAGTTTCGATTATGTCAGTCGTCCTCTGGGTTTTGCAGTCAGCCTCCTTGTTAGGGGCCTTAGAGACAGTGTGGGTTGTGCCCATACTGTGCCTCACTTCGACTGCCCGTTCTTTGGGCGAAAGCTCGTCGAATGTCAATGGAACACTAAACTCTTTAGGGTTAGTTGCCGTACGAGGGAACTTCAACTTTCGATTGGGACCTTCTACATTGCAGTTCTCCAAGATGAAGTCGAATCCTAGTAGTCCGTCGTTCAAAAATTCTGGTGTATCCTCTACTACCTGGAAAGAGCCGGGGATCTTAGGGGGGAGGTCGAAACTTCCGTGACAGCTCCCTATGGTTTCGGTGGTTCCGGCTGGGGTTACGAGAGTGCATTTCTCATCGGGGTTTATCTCTACTTCGGGTTTTAATTTGTTTTGCTTAATGACGCTTACCTCAGCGCCAGAATCCACTACTAATTTGACTTTGCCGTTACGGCTGATATCTAAGGGTAAGGTAACTTGTGGGATTCTGAGTCGGGGCGGCTGAGGTGTACCCTTGGGTGTGAATGGACCTATTGTTGTCGGGCCAGGGGATTTTGGCTCGACGGCTCGGCGTTTCCCTGGTGACGTTCTTCCCACATCCTCTTCTGAGCGCATTCGCTCACTACGTGGCTACGGCGGCCACAAAAATCGCACTTCCTGCTTACCTGGTAAACGCGGGGGGTTCTATTGGGTGGACCGGGATTGGTTTGTCCAGAATTAGGTTGGCCGGTATTAAGTTGGCCCGATCCTGGGCGAGGGTACCTTCTACTGTCATCAGGCCTGCCAGGTGGGTTTCTGGTATTAAAATTCGACGGGTAATTTGGAGGGTAATTTTGAGGTTGTCTATTGTTGTAATTATTGTATGTGTTCTGTAATGGGGGCCCATTTCTGGCCGTAGCCTGACTACGTTCAAACTTAAATCGGCGGCACTCACTGACGTCATGTCCATAATGTTGGCAATGTGAGCAGAGCGGAGTGTTCTTGCGCTTCATGCACTCACTGTAAGTGTGTCCCCGTCGGCGGCAAAAGGTGCAAGTTACGTTTGCGATGGATTGGGACTGTGGAGGCCTATTGGAATAGGAACTCTGCACGGCTACTCTTTCTTGTGCGAGTGGCAGAGTTTGATTTACGAAGTGTTGTACGGCTGGTGGAGCGGGCGGGGTTGGTTGATAGCTGGAGTGTTGCTGTGTAATGGGCGGCGGTGAGAGGTTATTATTAGGGGTGGCGTGTATGGGGGCTATGTGTTGAGGTGCTTGTATGGTTCCGGGTGTTGGGGCCCAACCTGTGCTACCTTGGGTATTGATGCCTTGTGTGATTTGGAACCCGGGAGGTGAAACGTTGGATCCCGGTTGACTAATAGGGTACGCCGTAGGTAGGGTTGCCAGGTGTCCGGATTTAGCCGGACATGTCCGGCTTTTTAGGGTCGTGGCGGCCAAATATATGCATGTCCGGCCTGTCCGGCTTTTGTCCGGATTTTAAGCTATTGTCCCTCTGGTCAATATTAAGGGTACGTACAGTACGCAGCGTAGATGAGAGCTGAAAGCTTTTTTTTGTTTTGCACCGAAGATTTAAGCAGCTTTAAGCTTTGTTTTGCACACACACAACACTGAAAGTTAAGCTACACAGCCTACTGTTCGTACCCTAATTCAGTTACACCAAATCGAAACGAATTCATTGTCCTCCGCATCCACCTTCAGTTTGGGCCTCAGTGAAAAGTTCTTTTTACGAGATTTTTTAATTAAATTTTTAGAGGTTTTGTCTATGCACGTTGTTTTATTAGTTGCGCCATCGTTAGGAGTTAGGAAAGCGTGTCGAGCCCGCACGTACCTTCGTTTTATCAGTGAATTTAGCGGCAGCCGGTATCTTATTTTTGGTAAGATTTTATTTGTAATTTTCTATGTTCTGATAATAATGTCTTATTCCTAAACTACAAAAGTAACCTAAAAGTACATGGTTAAAACTTGTTCTCTCGTCTTATTGTAAATACATTTTATTGATTTATTATACGATTTTCTTGCAGTTTTAACTATGTCGAAGAGAAAATGCCTATTTTCTGATAGTTTACAAAACCAATACAAAATGTTCAAATCTGGGAAAGAGCCATGGGAAGCAAAATGTTTTATTTGTGACCAAGTAATTTCCATTGCTCATAAAGGTAAAGCTGATTTAGAAAAGCATTTAAAAACTGATAAACACACAATGAAGTTTCGTAGTACAGCGTCTACTTCGAAAATAGATACCTTTATGGAGTCAAACGCTGCATTAACTTTGAAACGAAGCGTTCATGCCACAGAAGCTACTTTAGTTTATCATACCATTAAACATCACGAATCTTTTAAGTCACTCGACTGTACAGCTCCACTTGGTAAGTGTATCTATCCAGATTCGAAAATCGCTAGAGATGTAACTTGTTCTCGCACAAAAGCTGAAGCTATTTTAAAAAACGTCTTAGCCCCATTTGCGCTAGAACAAATATTACAAGAGGTTTCGAAAATCCGATACATAAGCGTCGCCACAGACGGTAGTAATCATGGTGCTACAAAGCTTTTTCCTCTACTTATTCAATATTTTAATCCTAAGAAGGAGGGTATTCAAGTTCGCTTACTAGACCTACAGGCCCTACCCAACGAGACTGCTGAAACCATATCAAACTACATACACAGTGTTATGAATGAGAAAAATTTGTTAAAAAAATTAATAGCATTTTCCGCGGACAACACGAATGCTAATTTTGGCGGCAGAGACAGAGGTGGGACCAACAATGTTTATAGTATACTGAAATCAGTTACTAAAAACGACAATATGATCGGAGTTGGATGCATTGCGCACATCTTCAGTAATTCTGTACATCACGCTATTGATTCCTTACCCATCTCTATAGACAGTATTGTTATGCAAATACACAACCATTTTGCCAGCTTTACAGTACGAACAGAAGCTTTAAAAAATGTATGCATCGAGTTAGAAGTGCATTTCAAACAGATGCTTTACCATTCAAAGACTAGATGGCTATCTCTGTATCCCGCTATAGAGAGACTTTTGCAAATGTACGAACCATTAAAGGCATACTTTCTTTCATTATCTAATCCACCTAGACCATTAAAAGACTTTTTCGAGAATGACTTCTCTGAGTGCTATTTATGGCTCTTGCATTCTTTTATGGCCGTATACCAAAGCCGAATCAAATACACTGAAACTTCAGATATTTCTGTTAATGAAGTAATCGACCAATGCTCCCAAATCGTAGATAACATCATTGAAAGATTGGAGCAAAACTTTTGTCCAATCAAGGTTATGGGAGTTTTAAAGCGATTATTAGAGACACATCCAAATCAGGTGGAAGAATTTAGAGCAAACATGAGGAATATGTACATAATTGCTAAAGATTACTTAGAATCCTGGACCTGTGAATTTAGCACCCAATTAAAGCACTTTCAGTGGATGACACTAGATGATGTTCCAACCTGGGGACAAGCAGGAGAAACTATAGATATTTTGTCTAGAAAAAACGTAAAGTTGGATGACAGTAAATTCTTTGATCAGTGGCAAATTTTCACGAAGTTTTTGCAACAAAAAAAGATGACTTTGCCTTTAAGAAGCTTTTGGCACATGAAAAGTGGACAGCTTATTTCAAAGTACAGGATAATGAAGAATTTTATTTGGAATTATTGAAATTGGCAGAATATTACTTTGCGATTCCAGGCCATAATGCCAACGTCGAAAGGGTGTTCTCTTACATAAACGCCCAATGGACAAAGGAACGCAATAAATTGCAAACCGACACAATCACAAAGATGATGTTGCTGTTGTGTAATTTAAAATTATCCTGTCAAGAGTTTTATCAAATGATTTCCAAGAAAAATAACGTTCTTGATAAAGTGGGTTCAAATGAGAAATATTAACTACATATTATTGTTACTTCTTTATACATTAGTCTAATGAAATGACCAGTTTTCCGTCCAAGAAAAACAGATTTTTTATTTTGTTTAATGAAGAATTTTTAATTTATTTTGATATTAGATTTTTTAATAAACGGTTGAAAATATTTAACTGACTCTATTTCTATTTAAAATGGGTAGTCCGGCTTTTAGGGCAAAATGTCCGGCTAAATGTAACGCCGTGTCCGGCCTTTTTATTTTTGGACCTGGCAACCCTAGCCGTAGGGGCTGTGTTGGGCTGCAGGTGTAAGACTGTTAGTTGCAGGCGTTCCATATCTAGCGCCTTTTGGATTAATGTATCTTCCAGAGTTAGGAGGTATTGGCATAGGTAGGGGTTATTGACACCGCTTTTCAAGGCGTCTTTGGCGAAATCATTCAGTTGAGCCTGTACTGTATGGGCGCTTGCGGCACCGTACTTAGTGGTGGCCGCTTCTTTGCAGGACTGTAACATCTGCTTGATTCGAGCTGTGAAGGCTATAAGGGTCTCTAAAGGGTATTGCCTTAGAGTGATTAACTTATTTACCAGTTCCTGGTAGGTTTCTCGGGGCAAATATGTTTGATTAAGTAATTTTTCAGCCTCTTCGAAGGTGGCTGGTTGTGTGGAGGCTATCAACTGGTAGGCTTCGCCTCGTAGCCTCGTGGGGTAGATTTGTAAGAAGGCTGGTTTGTCCGTGTCGCTCAGGCAATGCAGCGCTCGGTGACAACATCCTAGAAATGTCTGTAATTCTACTACGATATTGGGGGATGGGCCGCCGGAGAAAATGGGAACTAATTCAGAGGTTAAGCGGGCGACTTTTGTATAGTCCGCCATTTTGAAAGGCTTTATATTTTTGGAGTCGGAGTCTTCTAGTATGAACTCCTTTTCGGAGTCTGAAAAGGATACGCTGACCCAATTAAGTAGGAGTTCGCCCTTACTCGAGTCCTTGACGCTACCTGTGGAACTATCTAAGCCCTGCCTTTCTTGTGAATTCTCTACTACCCTATCCTCTAAAGGTGGGAGGCCCGGGAAGTTTTTAAAATCCTGGATCGCCTGTTCGAACTTCCTTGTAGCCTCTTTAAATTGATTTATTTTGGCGAGTCTTTGCCCGCTGCTCTTGGCTACTTCTTTATTGAGGAAGTCGTACTGGGGGATCGAAGATTTTTCGCCTTCCCTGGCCTGCTTTAATAAATCTTCTAAATAGTATTGTAAACTTACTTGACTAATTCCTGGTCTTACTCGCCCGCTTCGGAGCCTACTGGGTGATGGAGACCTTAAAACGGTCGGTGTTGACTGGGTACCTTCGGGTACGTGTTGAGCTGATGATGTTGATTGATGAGCTGGAACTGTTGATTGTAGTGCTGGAGTGGACGTGGCGCTGATTTCGCCTGTGATAAGCGTTGGCGTTTCTGGATCGCTGGTACTGGAGTCGTCTATTGGGTTTTCGGTATCCGACATCAACTAATGGGCAGGGATGAAGCCCGCATAAGTCCCTCGGCGAAAATATATGGGGGTGGACGCGTGCCCGCCTGGAGCAGAGGCGCCGTGGTTGTACACCCCCGAGCGACGATTATTAATGTAAATTCGGTCGATGGCCTTTTTAGTGGCCTAACCTGAATCAATTCGAAACAAACAGTTTTGGATGATGAGGCGCCGGTCGGTTGACAGATTGGACGCCGGCCTGTTACTTGTTGGCCTCGCTTCTGAGACCTAGGGGTGGAATTCCTGGGATTGTTGACTCTATCCTTTAGTCCCACGTCGGGGGAGCGTCTGTGACTAGATCGTCCCCTTGTTGGTCCCTATGGACTTTATCCTGGGCAGGGATGAAGCCCACAAAATTCCACCGGTGGCACCTTTGGGTGCGTTGCAGGGTAGGGTGGTTTCTACCACCTATAGTTGTTCTACCCTGTTCGTTGTTCGCATAGGATCCGGGGTCAACGCCTCTATTAATCTTGTGCCCTCAGACTCGGCTCAGTCTGAGTTTAGGGACTAGGGTGCCTATGTCCAGCACTCGATCAATAGTTGTAGGCTCGCTCGGATCCTACCGGCTGCGCCATTTGTAATATCTTTTTTTTTCTGCCTTATATCATTTGGTAATTTACTAACCTTACTCGTCCTTCTTCTTTTTTTTGTCGAATTCAAAACAACTGCTGGAGTTTCCTAAGCAAATTTTTATTTTTGGTGTTTAACTACAGCCACAAAATTATGACACAATTATATAAAATCAGGAACTAGAAATCCTTAACTGATAGCTGGCATTTTTTTTACCGCCACAAAATTATGACACAATTATATAAAATCCGGAACTAGAAATCCTTAACTGATAGCTGGCATTTTTTTTACCGCCACAAAATTATGACACAATTATATAAAATCCGGAACTAGAAATCCTTAACTAATAGTTGGCATTTTTTAACTACAGCCACAAAATTATGATACTTATATAAAATCCGGAACTAGAAATCCTTAACTGATAGTTGGCATTTTTTAACTACAGCCACAAAATTATGATACTTATATAAAATCCGGAACTAGAAATCCTTAACCGATTTTTGGCCTTTAACTACAGCCACAAACTTATGACACTTATATAAAATCCGGAACTAGAAATCCTTAACCGATTTTTGGCCTTTAACTACAGCCACAAACTTATGACACTTATATAAAATCCGGAACTAGAAATCCTTAACCGATTTTTGGCCTTTAACTACAGCCACAATAAAATCAACGGAATTGAATTATTTTGCCGTCGCTCGGGTAAATCGCCCGCCGGTTTTCGCGGTTGAAACAACACTCATCGATTTAAAAATTCACCGCCACCGGCCAGCCGTGGTTCGCAAAAACCAAAAAAAACATCACGCCGCGAAAAGAAAAACAACTCCAAGAAAAGTCACGGCTTCGCCAAAGCTCCCATGCCCGAAAATGCAATTATGCATTTAACATGACCAAAATGCACTTATGCATTTTGTCACCGGAAAGATCCCAGACGAAATTTGACTAATGATAAGTCTTGGACGATTTTTTTTTTTTGCGTTTCTTTGTATTGAATTGGGAGTCGCAATTCGCAAAATGCAATTGTGCATTTTGGCTGGGAAATGTATGTGCAACTTGATACCTGCTGATAAGTTTTTCGAATCTTCGCCCGGAGTTGCTTGTGGCGGTTTTTTTTTTATATGGTTAACGAGATTTTTTTTTTTTTTTTTAATTTATTTTTAATATTCCAGAAATATTTTGAATTTTGAAAATTTTAGATTTTGAGGGACTTTAGCTTTTGGAAATGAATTAAAATGAAATGGGTTTTTAAAAAGGGGTTATTTACAGGGCATTTTTTTGTTCATAACAACATTGATACACCAGCACCATCGGCTTCCTTTGAATTTACTGCAAATTCGCATATAAATCAGCAAATTTCATCTTTCACCAAACCGAGCCAGTTTTTTAACTATTTTTTCAATGACGAACTAGTTCAAAATATTGTGGACCAAACAAATTTGTACTACGTTCAAACTATGAGGAAAAATCCGACGTCTTTCACCAATAAATGACGTACAACCATTCCTCCATTTTTCAAATAACTACTCATCCACAACCGAAACTTAACAACAACTTACACCTGAATAATAAGTTTCAAGAGACATATACACCACAACAACATATAATAACGGACGAAAGCCTTATGTTATACAAAGGAAGATTGGGTTGGGTACAATACATACCAATGAAACGTGCCAGCTTTGGAATAAAAAGCTATTTTCTCTGTGAATCAACATCTGGGTACATATGGTCATCAGTTATATATACAGGGAAAGCGGTACAATTATCGGCGAGCCTCAATAAACCCATTTGCCAATGTCAACGCAAGTGGTAATGAATCTCATGAAACTATTATTCGACAAAGGTAACTGCCTAACCATCGACAAATTTTATTCATCTGTTGATTTGGCGAATCTTCTCGTTTTACATAGTACTGATACACGTATGGAACCATGCAATTGAATAGAAAAGGGAATCCAAAGCATTTAATGGTTCCAAAGAAAGTAAGACGTGGTTTTATATCAGCACACCGGAAAAGGAATGTAATGATTGTGAGATGGAAGGATAAAAGGGATGTACTCTTTCTTTCTACCATACATGGTACCTACCAATTCTATAGAAATTACAAAGAGAAATACCAGAATAAGCAAACCCAAAGTTTCAATGGACTACAATTTTACAATGGGAGGTGTTGATAGAGTAGATCAACACCTTTCCAATTATCCAGTAGCCAGAAAAAGAGGGAAAAAATATAACAAGAAAATGTTTTTTTACTTGATGGAACAGGCACTTTGGAACGCTTTTGTTTTGTATAAAAACAAGTAGAAAATCATCTCTCTAATTTAGAGTTTCGACTACAACTTATTGATGAGTATGTAACTAAAAACTAAGCTTTTATTAGATACTTATAACATGAACTAAAAAGTAAAAAATAATTTTGAATGTAAAGTTTTTATTCATTCAGCCAGTATATTTTAGTGACCGCCATATTATATTTAAAATGACGTCACACAGCTTACTGTACTACATACACTCGTCATAAACTCTCATTTAATACCCATACCGAGGGCGTTGTAAAGAAGAAAGTAAACTGCTATTTTACGCTGGCCTCCATATTGAAATTTGAATGACGCCACACAGTTAATAGTATTATATTGTCACACCCTTTCATTTGATACCCATACCAAACGCGTTGTGAAGAAAAACAAAATCCGCCATTTTGTGCTACCCGCTATTTTGAATTTGGAATGACGCCACACAGTATTCTACTTGTCATATCCTTTCATTTGATACCCATGTCGGGGGTCGGGGAGCACAGTTGCAAAATTCGACCGCCATCTTGGAACCGCCATCTTGACTTTTTTTACAAAATTGTCAGATTGCATTGCTACGCGAACTATTCATATTTGCAAAATTTGAAGTTGATCCGTTATATGGAAGTGGGTCAAAATCAAGTTGCAAGATTTGTTTACGTAGAACATACAACATACAGGTGAAGCTAATATAAAGCGTATAATGACGTCACACAGCTTAATGTATTGTACTCGTCATACGCTTTCATTTGATACCCATATCGAGTGGGTTGAAAAGAAAAAAGGTAGCCCGCCATTTTGTGTTGGCCGCCATTTTGAATTTTGAATGGCGCCACATAGCTAATTGTATTCTACTTGTCAAAACCTTTCATTTGATACCCATATCGAGTGGGCTGTAAAGAAAAAGGTAGTCCGCCATTTTGTGTTGGCCGCCATTTTGAATGACGCCACATAGCTAATTGTATTCTACTTGCCCTAACCTTTCATTTGATACCCATGTTGTGGGTCGGGGAGCACAGTTGCAAAATTCGGCCGCCATATTAGAAGCGCCATCTTGATTTTTTCACAAAATGGTCAAATTGCATTGCCACGCGAACTATGCAGGCGTGCAAAATTTGAAGTTGATCGGTTACATGAAAGTGGGTCAAAATCAATTTGCAAGATTTATTAATCTAAAATAAAAAAACTAAAAAAAAACCTGATATTTTTGTGATTTATTTTTATAGAAAAACCCTAGCATTGAGTGGTTAATGATGATTTAAAGGGATAGAGAGAGATTATTTTTTTGAATTGTGTTATACAGTGGCGAACAAAAGTCAACGTACACCATATAAAATAGCGAAAATTCGTTTACTATAGCATAAAAAAATTGTGATATTACAAAATAAATAAGTACAATCCTCTGTACAAAAACATTATATTGAAATTGCATAATGAAATTGTTTCTACAAAAAATAATAATAAAAATTTTTAAGTGTACGTAGACTTTTGTTATTTGTGAATTCTGTATATTTCACTTTTTTGTTATTTTTTTTTGTAGAAATAATTTATTATGGAATTTCAATAAAATGTTTTGATACGTATATTGTGATATCACAATTTTTTTCTATTTAAAATAAAATTTCAAATAAAAATACGAATTTTCGCTATTTTGTATGGTGTACGTTGACTTCTGTTCGCCACTGTATGTATATCTTAATATATTATTTTTTATTATATTAAAATAAAAAGAATATAGATTGGTAGTACGGGTTTCTACTTTTTGTATGGGGTTAATTACTTAATTCGTTTTCAAATTTGTTATTTTTCAGTTTTTCTAATTAAAGCCGCCGATACCTTTACTTTTATCGCTCGCGGGGTACATTAGCTTTGACGCCCTACGCATTGCTTCCCTTATCCTGAACCTTACGAACCGCCACTGCTCTCACTCAACATACTTTCATCACCATCATTGGGTTGGATATCTCATATCCACCCATATTCATCCATCAAAATATAGGATAGAACTATAAGATAATAATGTTTTCTTGAGAGTGGTTAGTAAATTTTAAAAACAATTCCCTCAAGTCAACGACCTAAGTATGTGATAAAGATTTGTAGTAGTAAAAAATTAGCATAATTTTCTTGAGAGTGGTCAGTAAATTTAAAAACAATTCCTCAAGTCAAACAGCCTCTGTGATAAAGATTCGTAGTTAAAATTGTCAAGGTCTTTTATATCGTTTCCTGATAAAACTGTATGTTGAGTAATATACTGCTGTTATGCCGGGTTTTCACTAGTAGAATTAGTGGTAGAGTAACTGGCCTACTTTTAAGCGGTAGAGTTAACTTTACCACGGTGCTATTCCACTCTACTCTACTATAACCGAGTTTTCATTAGGTGAGTTCCCAGAATAGTTAGTCTTCGACCAGTATACTCTACCACTAATTCTACTAGTGAAAACCCGGCATTATTGCTAATACTGAAATGTTCTTATCATAAGAACATTAAGTAAGAATTGGGGGTGAATGGCTTTGAAAATAAAGTGTTTTTATTTAATTTACAATTTGTTATAATACCTACTATTTACAATATATTTTTTTCTTATTCGCTACGTTAAATGAGTTCATTTATTTTACATTAATCTACATCCATTTTACTATAATGACCCCACGGTAACGTTTCATGTGAATTTAATATTAAATCTCTTTTATCATCACGCGAACTTAACGCTATTTTTGATTGGGTTATGCTGTTTACTTTATGTTTTTTTGCTTGTATTAAATTTTGGCAAACTAATTTTTCTGTATTGCTATTTAAGCATTCTACGTAATCATCAAAAGTTATTCTATTTTTAACCACATTTCTTTTAACACCTTTGGATTTTTTACAACTATCTTTGCCTTCTACCCTAACCGCATACATTTTCGATCTTAGACCAACAAACTCCGTCATTATACGACCATTATTCTCATCCTTCATAAGGCCCAACACTTTTTTATTAACTAGAGGGATGCTCCAGATGTTATTGGTAGGATAGTCACTAGTATCGAAATGGGAATGACAGTCAGGTTTAATTATCTATATATATAAAAATGAATGCCGTGCGTTAGTCCCGCAAAAACTCGAAAATGGCTCGACCGATTTCAATAATTTTTTTTTGTTTTGTTCGCCTCAATACAGGGGTGGTTTTAGAAAAAAAACCATTTCAAAAAACCAAAAGGAACAGCTGAAAAACCAAAAAAGTGGTAATTTTGGGATTTTTCACCTCACATTAGTTTCAATAGCTTCATGGCCTACCTATATATTGTTTGACAGCTGCGTAAATGTGAAATTGTCATTAAATTAAATCGGTAATTTCTCAAAAACCCCAATTTAATGACAATTTCACATTTACGCAGCTGTCAAACAATATATGGGTAGGCCATGAAGCTATTAAAACTAATCTGCAGTGAAAACTCCAAAATGACAAATTTTTTAGTTTTTTCAGTAGTTCCTTTGAGTTTTTGTTATTTTTTTTAAACCACCCCTTGATTGAGGCGAGCCATTTTCGAGTTTTTGTGAGACTAACGCACGGCAATTTATTTTTATGTATGTAGATAATTGAAAATTACACTTAAACATTACCTTATTAACATCTTTAAGGTGCAAGATCATATTCTCCATCATTCTCATCTGGATTACCTTCAACATTTGTAGTATTTGTGAACATTGGGAAACCTGTAAAATATAAGCATCCATTGTTCTTTATATACTTCTACCGAAAAATCCGCAAAAGCTCTTAATTGGTGCGATTAAATCAACTGTTAATAAGAAAATATATAAATGTCGAGTTTTTGCATCATGCTATGCTATGATTGCGGTACATCTTGAAAACGGTCAACGTGTATATTTCACTGAAGAAAATGCTCTCCAACGAGCTTTCCAGCCACCAAAAACTACACTTACTGAATTTTTCACACTGTGCCAAAAACCTGATATTTTCGGACAATTCGCAACAACATTGTTATATACCGACGTCCCTCGCTATTATACATGGAACAAATCAGGTAAAAATGGAAGCCACGTAGACAAGGCGAACCACATCCAACTATCGCACGCGTATTGAAAGCAGACATTGGGACGACTTTACACAATACATACAAAACAACGTGAACGTTTCTTTTTGCGTTTGTTGTTGCTGAATGTTCCAGGACCAACGTCTTTCGAATTTTTACGAACAGTCAATGGTCAAATAGTCAATACATTTCAAGATGCATGTCGCGAGTTGCAATTGCTGGAAGACGACAATCACTGATGCAGCATTTGCATCCACGCCGAATAACATTCGTCAACGTTATTCGTTATCCACACTCTCGAACTTTTATAGGAATGATTGGTTTTTCGTTAATGGTTATAAATATTTGTTGAAGAGTTGAATTTTGAAGATTTGGATTAATTTTAAATGTCTTAAGGTAGGCTGCAGCGAGTCGGAAAGGCATCATCTTTGTTTATTTACGCGCCGGAAAACAAAACCAAAAACATAGTTTACCAGCAAGTTTTGTAAAAGAATACATACAAAGGTAATTTTGGTCACACTTAATATGAAAGCATATTGAATCTAATGTCTCCAAATTTTACAGAAATAAGTATTGGTTCTTTCCTTAGATATTGCGAATAGTTTGATTTTCAACATTTGCATTAATTTCACATGTTTTGATGAACACAATTTCGCAATATAAGAGAAAATAAAACTTGGTTTTTTGGCATTGCTTTTTCCAACTATAAAATATTTGTTTCATTTTTCGATTTTGTTTTATTGTTCTCGAAAAATTTTGTTATTGAAGACTTATAGATTTAAATTAAAAAAGCTATAGAAAATGGCCCTCGAATTTCGAGTGCTGGATGCTGCTATTTGCATTAATTTTAAATCTTTTAACGTTCACGGTTTTAACAGAATCCACATGCAATTTTGGTCATAGTTCAAATAAATGTATTTTGAATCTAATGACTCCAACTTTCATAGGAATAGTTGGTTTTTCGTTAATGGTTAAGAAGAAGAGTTGGATTTTTAAGGGTTGGATTGATTTTATATGTTTAAACGTTGGGTGCAGCGAGGGGCACCGGGTCCCAGCTATCCAAAATACAGAAAATAAGCGGTTCATTGAGACACTTCATCTGTGTATGAAAATTCATATCTCGAAAAATGCCATGTCAGTGGATGGTTTTTATTGTCTCGATCAAAATGTCAGATCACTAATAGTTTCACATTTTGTTATTTGGAATCAAAAATACCAAAAAATTGCCTTTTTCAAACTCTTCTGTTGTATATTAAAATTCACATCACCTGATTACTACTATTGGCTTATGGGAGCAGCATAGGCGCGCCGAGTCCCAACTAGTTTCATATAAATCTGGACAGATAATTTCATAAATAAGGGAATCTGTATCAGTATAGCAAACTGTGCAGTTGGAATTAAATTGCGGGATCATATAATTATAATGGAAATCATAAATTGTGGTCTTTGCTAAATCTAAAATGCACATGCCCACATATATGGGCTTATTAAAATAAATCTCAGATTTATTAAGTTCTATCGCAACCAAATTTTCATTGAATATGGTGGACGACCTCGGGTTTGGATATAAGAGCTTCGGCACCGAATCGCTCCAACCACTTGGTTACTAGCTTGACAATACTATGCTTCCTAACATTCTCCATGGTTTTGCCGAAGACTGCATTATTCATAAGTTTAAAGAGATTTTTCTCGAAATCATTTTTAGCCGAGGCTCGAAGACGGGTGTTGAGATCAATGATTTGAGCCACGTAGATTGATTGAATTGAAGAATTTTATGAATTTTTGTTAATTTTAATCCGTGAAGGAGAGCTTGTTTTAAATTTCTAGAGTGTAAACCATACTTTATTTTATTTTTAACAGTAGCTAAGGGTTTCTTCTGTTTTGAACCAGAAGGTGTTTTATGTTCGGGGGCAAATGGTAAATCTCTATGGAGGTCGTGAATTTCTTGAGGATACTCTAAATCAACTTCCAAAATATAGCCTGTGAGTGAATCATTGGGTACGTCTTCCACTTTACGTCAGTTAATAGTTCTAATGTAACGTCAATATGTTTAAGCATTGCATCCCAAGTATAACCTGGTAGAGTATAGTAATGAGCGGGGTCAAGTTCATAGGTTTTATGACAGCTTTTTCGAAATTGCTCGAAAACCTCAGCTAACAATAGAACATCCGTCTTTAAATAAAAATCGGAGTATTTGATCGGGGTAGAAGTAGCTATTCAGTAAATAAGACTCCTGCTCGATGCTTTAACTAGCCCGCCATTAAATAGTTAGTGATAAACTTTTATTTTTATTTTTAATATTTATTCGTTCATTAATTATTATGCAAACACGATTTAATTACAATCAGTTAAAACCGTTACAAAGATTTAAAAATTATTATTAGAAGACTTTCGAGTTCACAATCTTTATTACGACTGTACAAAACCAACTTTCATATTGAACTCTCACATTTACATTTTTTTATTTTACAAAACAATTATTTGTGTATCTATGTTTCCTAAAATTTTATTTCCTATACAGTGTCTACATACGTGATTGTGTTTTTTTATAAAAGTATTTTCAAGGTAGTAGTGAAAATTAAAATATCAATGACGTAACACTGTACTCCAAAATTGTAAGTACACTAAGAAAAATAAATCAATCAACAAAATTATCGTAACCAATACTAACAAATATTACTGCGTAGCGACTGCTACATAACTCCCCCTTCAGCGCGAGCGTCCATTCAAATATTTACTTAAAATTTAAAAAAAAATTTTTTTTTTTTTTTTATAACTGAAACGAAACTCTTTTCTTCAAATTTCGTGTTACTATTTTATTGGTCTCTTCCTTCTTTTCTATATAAGCCGGTTTAATTCTATCTATTGATATTACTACTATTTTCCCATTGATTTCAAGTGAGAAATTTTTGTCTCCTCTTTTGATCACCTTATACGGTCCTTCATACGGGTTCTGTAATGAACCTCTTATCCTATCCGTCCTCAAGAAAACAAATTCGCAGTCCTTCAATCCTTTTGGTACGAAGAAACTTCTCTTGCTATCTTTAGAATCCGTTGGAACAATATTTCTCATGTGGTTTCTCAAAATTTCCACAAAATTCGTTGGATCTAATACAAGCTGAGCATCCTTTATAAAAAATTCTCCCGGAATTCTTAACGTCTGGCCATAAACTAATTCTGCTGGGCTACATTTTAGATCTTCTTTCACTGTTGTTCGTATACCCAGTAGAATAGCTGGTAAGTGTAATAACCAGTTCGGATTACCTATTTTAGCTCTTAACGAAGCCTTCAGCTGCCTATGCAGTCTCTCTACCATTCCATTTGCTTGGGGATGATATGCCGTTGTTCTTATCCTGTGAATTCCCAAAAGTTTTGAAAATTCTTCGAACATTTTTCCTTCAAATTGCCCTTCTTGGTCTGTTGTCACCGTAAGTGGGATTCCAAATCTTGAAAAATACTGCTCGAACAATGTTCTTACAACAACTTTAGCAGTGACGCTTCTAATTGGATAAACTTCCGGCCACCTGGTAAAACGATCAACAATGGTTAATAAATATGAATATCCTTCTGCTGACTGAAGTGGTCCAACAATGTCGATATGAATATGTTCAAATCTTCCTGTTGGCAACTTAAATTTTTCAATAGGTGTTTTAGTGTGTCTAAAAATCTTCGCTTTCTGGCAATCTATGCATGATTTTGCCCATAAATTTATATCCGTATTCATCCTAGGCCAAAAGTATCATTTTGTTATTAGCTTTCTAGTACTTCTAATACCTGGATGTGCTAAATTATGAATAATATTAAAAATATCTCTTCGTAGAATTTTCGGAATAAATGGCCTATCTTTCTTAGTTGAACATTCCATCCAAATTTTATTTGTTGTGAAAGGCACGTCTTTTTCCTTTAAAATTACTCTTGAATTCTTGCCAGAAACTTCTATTAAATGCTTCAATTCTTCATCTATTGACTGTCCTTCCGCAATAATTTCCAAATCAATCTTATTCTCCTTAATTGTGTCGCACTCATTATTTTCTGTTCTCGATAGAGTATCTGCCACTACATTAGCTTTGCCTTTTATATACTTAATCTCAGAAGTGAACTGAGTAATAAAATCTAACTGCCTCGCTTGCCTTGGACTTCTTTCAGCCTTCGTCCAAATCGCTGAAGTTAGTGGCTTGTGATCAGTGAAAACAGTAAACTCACGACCTTCCAGAAAATGTCTAAAGTGTTTAATTGCCAAATATATGGCTAATAACTCTCTGTCGAAGGTTGAGTATTTAATTTCCGCACCACTTAATTTCTTTGAATAAAAGGCTAACGGTTCAGTTTCCTTATTGCCTTTTTGTTCAAGCATTGCCCCTACAGCTACATTTGATGCATCAACGGTCAAACTAAGAGTACAGTTCTCTGCAGGATGCACTAAAAGTGTGGCTGAGACAAATGCGTCTTTAACTTTCAAAAATGCATCTTCGCATTCATCAGTCCACAATAAATCCTTAATCTTTTTAGACTTCTTTAATTCTTTTGCCAAATGAGTATGAATAGGACTTAAAAGTTCTGCGAGTCGAGGAATGAATCTATGAAAGTAGTTTACCATTCCTATAAACTGCTGTACTTGTTTTATATTTTTCGGCGACGGAAAATTTTGGATGAATTTAACTCTATCTTCTGAAGGGAGAATACCATCCTTAGTAATTTTATGGCTTAAAAAATCTAACGTATGCACGCCAAAAATACATTTTCCTGGATTTATATTAATACCATATTCTTCAAGTCTACTAAAAACCTGTTCCAAATGAGATTCATGTTCATTTTCATCTCTACTTGCTACTAAGATATCGTCAATATACACAAAGACAAACTCTAATCCGTTTAGAACTTGATTCATAAAACGTTGAAAAGTTTGCGCCGCGTTTCTAAGACCAAAGGGCATTCGTGTAAATTCGAATAAACCGAAAGGTGTAGTTATAGCTGTTTTGAAAATATCTTCTTCCGCCATGGGTATATGATGGTATGCTCTTACTAAATCAATTTTAGAAAATACCGTACAACCATTCAAATTCAACGTGAAATTTTGAATGTGGGGTATTGGATACCTATCAGGAACTGTTATTGCGTTGAGTCTTCTATAGTCTCCACATGGTCGCCAGTCTGCACAATTCTTTTTAGGGACCATATGCAAGGCTGATGAGACTGAAGATGAAGACGTCCTGCATAAACCCAATTTGACCATATGGTCGAATTCTAATTTAGCTATTTTAAATTTGTTACTGTCTAGTCTTCTAGGTCTAGAAAAAGGCAGTTGGCCTTTTGTTTGGACCGTATGTACAACATTGTGTCGAACTGGTAAATCGTAGCGTGGAGGCTGAGTTAACGCGGGAAATCTTGATAAAATTTTGTTATACCCACTATCAAAAGAACAATGTCTTGGAGATGGGCTCTCAGCATTAATCATAATTCCATTAACACTTAATTCCGTATTTCCGTCAATCAGTCGTTTATTTCTTAAATCGACAATTAAATTAAATTGAGTAAGAAAATCGGCACCAATAATAGGTTTATTCACACTAGCAACAATAAAAGGAAACGTAAAATCTCTCCTCAATCCGAAATTAATTTTAAGAAGTTTAGTTCCGTATGTGTTAATCGTTGATCCATTGGCCGCTGAAAGAATTAAACTATTATCTTTCTTGTATTTACCAAAATAAACGTTATGGACCACCGATAGTTCAGCTCCTGTATCTATTAAAAATTTAAATTTATTTTCTTTGTCGAAAACAAAAAGTCTACTGGACTTTCTCGGAACATAATTTTTAACACACGCTGAAGGAATATTTAGTTTTTTGAATTGCTAAAACTACAAGGTTTAATGCATCTTTTAGCTTTATCTCCAAACTTGTAGTGAAACCAACAAAATGGTTTATTGTTACCATTGAAATTATCCCTTGATCTGCTTCTACTTCTGGACCTAGGTCTAAATTGAAAATTTTCATCTTTATTAAAAGCAAGTTTCTTAATTAAATTAGTTAAATCATCAATTTTGTTTTCTAAAAAATTTATCTTTTTATTTACATCAGTACCATTTATGTTGCAATTTTCAAAATTCTGGAATGGATTTGTTGAATTATTATTAATTGCAGAAATAAATTGAAATTTTGAGAGTTCATAAATTTTATCTGCTAAAATAAGTAGATCTTGAATGTTTTGTTTTCCTGATGACATCAAAGCGATGTTGATACTAGAAGGCAATTTCCGCATCCAAAGCTTTTTGATTAAATCCTTTCCTAGGTTGGCTGAAGTCCCAGCTAAAATTTCCATCGATCTATAGAATTCCGAAGGTTTTCTATCGCCCATTTCAGAGTTACAAAGGAGTTGTTCCAACTTCTTCTCTTCTGATTCCGTAAATCGTTGGATCAAAGTAGATTTCAGAACTTCGTATTTGTCCTCTTGAGGTGGACTTTGGATGATATCTAGAACATTCATTATTATTTCTAATGGGAGAGCTTGGATAACATGTTCATATTTTGTGTTATCCACTCTAATTCCCTTCGAATTAAATTGGCTCTCCACTAGTACAAACCACGCTTCCGGGCAAGGCGACCAAAAGCTTGGCAGTTTAACAGAAGAAGCACCGATATCCATACCAGTAGATGAATTTTCCTGAGCTTCTGTACTCATATTTTAAAACACTAATTAAAACTTTACGTAAAACTTCGCGAACGATTGCGCTAAAAGAGTATGGTTGGTTGAAGCCGAACGTGCAATAATATTTTTTTTTAAATCGTAAAGAAACAACAAGGAAATAAAGTGAAAAACCCAAAGAGAAAGAAATATTAATTGTCACTACTATCTTAGAAAAAGTAAAAATATGTGTGTTTGTTTGTAAAATTTTTTTTAAAACTAAAGTAATGTATTTTAATTAAAATTAAAATTCACTTCCCTTATTACTTTTAATTAAATTCCTTTGGAAAAAGGACAATTTTCTTTCTTCTATATTTTCTTTCTTCTAAGTTTTTCTTTCTTCTATATTTTCTTTCTTCTATATTTTCTTTCTTCTATATTTTTCTCTCTTCTATACTTAAATCCTGTGTTTTCGGATCGGGGTAGAAGTAGCTATTCAGTAAATAAGACTCCTGCTCGATGCTTTAACTAGCCCGTCATTAAATAGTTAGTGATAAACTTTTATTTTTATTTTTAATATTTATTCGTTCATTAATTATTATGCAAACACGATTTAATTACAATCAGTTAAAACCGTTACAAAGATTTAAAAATTATTATTAGAAGACTTTCGAGTTCACAATCTTTATTACGACTGTACAAAACCAACTTTCATATTGAACTCTCACATTTACATTTTTTTATTTTACAAAACAATTATTTGTGTATCTATGTTTCCTAAAATTTTATTTCCTATACAGTGTCTACATACGTGATTGTGTTTTTTTATAAAAGTATTTTCAAGGTAGTAGTGAAAATTAAAATATCAATGACGTAACACTGTACTCCAAAATTGTAAGTACACTAAGAAAAATAAATCAATCAACAAAATTATCGTAACCAATACTAACAAATATTACTGCGTAGCGACTGCTACAGTATTCACCTAAATTATTTATATCGAATTCATCCCAGACTTTGCAGGCATGTGCATAATCTTCATTACTAACAGCATAATCATTTAACTTGAAGTTTCTAAAAATCTATCTTTAGAATCAAAATAATCGTAAGGATATATGCCTTTACGTGTTAATAGATTGAGTTGGCTATCAGATAAATTTTGAAATTGGGATTTTAAAATGGGGAAAGAAGTTAAATATGCAGAAAGGGTATCTAAGCTGCTGGCCATAAACCGAAAAGAATCAACAAATCTAAATTTAATTGGATACTCATCCAAATGTTTTGTGAACGAGATGTATCGTTCTTTATTTATGGGAAGAAGGTCAACGCGACCTCGGAGATCGGAAGCTATATTTTTAATAATAAAATGTGAATCATAGCCTCTAAGGTTATGGAAAATAACTGGTACTGTGTGACTATCCTTAAAATTTATATTACACCCCTCATGTGCTGGGCCGCGGTATTTACCTGTTAGATGACAATGATCGCGCACCTTCTTATCATCCGCTGAAAATGGCTTCTCACATATATGGCAGAGTGTGGCGGACTTAAAAAACTTAATCTCTCGTGTAGTCATCGAGTCCATGGGTAGAGGGTAAAGAAAAACTCTTTCTAAATTTTCTGTGAACTGATTTAACTCGCGCACAAACCACTTAATATAATCTTCACCGCGATAGCTCTTGAAAAATGATAACGTGGGGTCATATGAGCACTTAACATACAATCCAATACTACACGGCACATGTTCTTGATATGCATTTCCATTTTTACATTTTACTAATAAACACTCCAAATCTGCATATATAATAAAAGGTGCTTCCATCTTATTCCTATAATTTTTAAATTTAAGATCCTTCTGGTCCTCGGTTGGGAGCTTGATTCTACATTCGTTAATGTTCTTGCAGTTCTCTACATGCTGCTCCAATTTTTCCTGTGAGTAAAAGTAATGGAAGCATCGGTCGCAAAAGTATTTCCTACTGCGATGAATAGCTAGCTGTGATGACAGCAGCCGGGAGAGGTTTTTGATCCAAACAAAATAATATTTGATGGGCGCGTAATCATCATCATCATCATCTTCATCCCCATCCCCCACCTCATAGTATTCACTCTGAATCATTAAAAGGTTCACATGCTTTTCTTTTTTGTCTTTAGTTAAATATAAGGGTAGGACTTTAAAATTATCTTTTTTTATCATAAGCAAATTGTCACTAACACAACATTTTGCCTCTCAAATCGTGGAATCTGTTTGATGGTCATGGGGAACACAATATTTCTAAGGTTAAGTTCTTTCATGTGGTTGATATATTTAGTTACACGTTGAGGATCTTTCTCAACTGGATACAGAGCTGAAAGCTCCGCCCAAGCAAAGCAAGCGTTATCACCGTTTCGCACGTTGATGCAGCCCCCTTCCAGCTTAATTTGTTGCGGTAGGTCGATGTATGTGGATCCTAGTTGAGGTGTGTACTGGTTGATGTTAACGACTAGGTTGATGATTGGGGATAAAGCCCAACCGCTATCCTTTTCCTGGAATTCTTCTAGTTTTTTCAATATAGGTTCCTCAACATTTTGCTTGAACCACACGTTGATATCAGTAGCATTGTTTATGATAGCATTTTTTGTGTTCATGTATTTGTACTCAAATACCTCCTCATCAGACTGCATAGTTTTAAATTCTCCACAAAATATAGCGTTAACCTTAAGGAAGGCTTCCTTTTTAAGAATGTTATTAATACGTCTACGAAAGGGTGCTAAGCAATCTTTTAAAAATGATAGTGGTTCCTTGTGAGTCAGGTTGACAATTACCCCTGTACGCATGCTATGAAAAATGGTTATATGTATTATAGAATATATATTTAAAACACACACTGATACTGTGTTAAATTTTAATTACAAACAACTTCAGAATGCAGGTTTTTCCTATAGTATAAATTAAGCTAGCCGATCATTGCAGAAATCAGTTTGAGAAGTTAACTAAGAAAAGAAGCCACTGCTTATAAATTATTAAAATGGAGGTGAAAAATTTAGTTAAAGAAATGAAAACTGCATTTATCAATGCTAAAACTAATCCAATGCTCATAAGTGATACAACCAAAAACTTTACTAAAGCTTTAAAGAATCTTAAAGATTCTTTATCCAGAGCCAGCAATGTGGGTAAAAAGAATGAACTAACTGCAGCTATTAGTTTATTGCTGGGAATGCGTACACAATTAAAAGAAAAAAGATTAATTTCAGGAGCTGGATACCATAGAAAGATATGTAGGTTTAAAGTATGGGAAAAATGCTGAAAAACGAAGAATATTGGGATTTTGTCATATTATAAACCTACATATCTTCTAAACGGAGTCACTCAACTTTTCGATCTTTATATCAAATAAAAGAATACACATTTACCTAAAAGATGAGTCTAATTACGTTGCTCTACGATAATTAGTCTAGGAGTAATTAAAGTATAAGTAAATTTTAAAAAATTACATTTTTTTTTTCGTAAACACCCTGTGTTTTAGTGGGTAGTGGGGATAGCCTCCTCTCTAGAACAATTTTTTTCTCCAAATACCTCCAGGAATCACCCCTGAAAATATTAGCCACGTAGTCCAACAAAGGATTTTTTGAACGTCTGATGACCTATACAAGTCGCAAATGAGTATTTTAAATCTTTAAAACGGCGATATCTCATTAATGGCAATTCCTACGGGAAAATGTATAATATATTTTTTTGTAGACAATTGCATAATCTACAAACTCTGTAAACACTATTTTATGATAATACTTACCGTTTAAGAGATATTAGTCAAAAACGGAATTTTTTTTAGGGGGTCGTTTTTTAGGGGGTTCCCCCAACCCGGCGAGTGATAACTTTTCATGAGGTTAAAGTACGCTATTCAATGAACAAATTAAAAAAAAAATATCAGTGTCGGCATTTTTTTTGAACTAAATATCTCAATTAACTGGCCTATCTAGAATGTTCATCATGCTTGAGAATAAATCCTCCATACAAAGTGTGATTTGAGAATCCAGAGGCCTTAACAAAGTCCCATATAAAAATGGTGATCGAAAGTTGAATTTCGAGACGTTTTGAGAATTATATTATATTATTGTATATTATCCGCATCATGAAGTTGTTTGCAATCTTTTCCGCTTGCGTACTACTCAATATCAAACAGATATCAAGTTCATCTGAATCCAAACTCTCCTTAACAGAAAACCCCAGACCTACCACAACATTCGTTTTCATTCTTTACAACAGCAAAAGCTTTTCCCTACTCTTTACCTCGCTCATTCACACACCAGAATTTTCATACAAATTCTAATATTTTGTTTTACTGATAAGCTCTATAGCAAAGCTAAAAATACATCGCAGCAAAACTACTACTCGACATAAAACAGATATCAAGTTCATGTGAATCCAAACTAAACCCCTATCAATCAATCAATCCATCAAACCGAAAATGTTCTAGAATGTTATAGAATATTCTAGAATGTTCTAGAATGTTCATCATGGTCCCCATACAAAGTGCGTCGGTTAACTTCGAGCGCAATTTTATATGGGATTTTTCTGGATTCTCATTTAAAGTTTGCTAAAATTGAAAATTGGTGACGTCACAGCGAGTTTGAGAATCCAGAGGCCTTAACAAAATCCCCCATATAAAATTGCGTTTGAAAGTTTAAATTCGAGACGTTCTTGAGAATCCGCAGAGGTCTTAACAAAATCCCATAAGAAAGTGCGCTCGAGAAAAAAGACCCATTAACAAATTTCCATACAAAAGTGCGCTGGAAGGCACATTACATAACTACTCAGTACGAGATACTCGGGTCCTGGACCACGAGGTATACGCCCGCAAGAAACACAATGGAGAGGCAACTCTCGGCAAGTTAGATACCTCGAACGGAAGAGTCCCGCTGGACGTCACGTTCCCTACCTGGTAATTTCAACCCGGACACCCGATCAAGTTACAGACAGGTGCGTGTCCTTAATCAGGACGAGTACGAGGCGGGAAACGAGGATAGGAATGTCTGGCGTTCCAGCTCGCCATTTCGAAGTGCAAGCCGAAGTGCATCCCCACAATTAAAAGTCACGGTGGAAGTCCCTATCACTATCACGAAACGTGGTGTCACAACAATTCTCCCTTTTTCTATAGCAAAGAAGGGCAAGTCTTCCTTTCTCATCGACTCGGGCTCTGAAGTTAGTCTACATAAGCTTGCCTCCACTTCCGAAGATTGCTTGGTTGACGTTCGTCAGAGGTGCACGATCACTTCCATTTTCAAAGAAAGCGTCAATTCTGAAGGTCTATCTCACGGAAGTTTGGAAATAGGCAACAGTAGCTACGGCCTAGATATCTCCCATCCCTTCCATATATTAAGGGATGAGGGTCTTCTATCGTCCGATGGGTTACTAGGACATGATTTTATAGATAAATATGATTGTGACGTCATGTATTCGAGAAGTGTTATGGTAATCCACATACCCGTTGACAATGCCTCTCTACGTACAAGAAGGCGGAGTCAGATCAAATCGCGAAGAAGATAAGCCCCCCATAAAAGCTCTTTTAATCAATAAAAAAGTCCCACTAGCGGCAACCTACGAGAAACCATTCTCGGAGCCAGCTAAAGCCAACAGCGTCCAAGATGGTACAATTAAGGAAATACTCCCGGAAGGCAAAGTGACCCAAAGGGAAGACCTCAGTGAAGGTATATTGAATAATAATCTTAACAAAGTTAATAAAATTAATGGATATTTACCCACCAGCGTAACGTCAAACGACTGCGTGGAAGATAAGCTACTAAAAGGAAAATCGAGCAAAAACTCGATCACAATAAATAAGTACGGGAACACAGCTTACGGGGATACAGAAGCGATATTAACGTTCGAAGAAGAGGCGACCAACGCCCCTTATTATGTACAGGTAATAACAGAAAGCCGAGGCAGAGACCCCGGCAAGATCACTTATAAACCAGATCGAGCCAACAGAAATGACTGCATCGAGGGCAAAAACATCAAAGAAAAAAGGCAAAAGAACTAAATGCGATAAAGACGCGTGAGCACACGGCTTACGGAGACACCGATGTAATCACGACGACGAAGAAGCAACCCACAGGAGTACACGTTCAAGTGCCGGTGGAAGAAGTAAATACAAACCCACTTGATTTAGAAAGCTCTGCTGACAGTAACGATATGAAACATATTCCAAAGTTTCGCGAAAAGCTCACAAAGCTCACAATCCCAGCAAGATCAGAAGCTATCTTCGAGATTCCAGCCGATGGAAATATTGCACGAGCCTGTGCCAAAAAACTCATTGGTCCGGGAATTTACCTTGGGACTGCATCACACGGCCTAAGGGTGGATACGCTAAGGTAGCGGTAATGAATATTAATAAAAATGACATCGAAATCTCTCCAGCTAGTGTAGACCCCGCCTGGACAGATCTCAGTGATTATTTCATCGGGTAAAATAAAAAATATAGTTTAAAAAACTAAAAAAATACGCTTTTATTTTAAAATGAACTAAAAAGTATAAAATAATTTTGAATGTAAAGTTTTTATTGCTCCAGCCAGAATATGGAAACAACCTACCTATCGAAATGTAAAGGTGGGTATCCACCAAGAGTTTTGTCTCCGCACTATCTCCATACATTATCCGCCGAAGTGTCTCCACCAAAATCAATGCGCGGAGATAAGAAATGTGCGGAGATAAGAAGTGCGGAGACTACACACGCACACCGATATTTCAGTGGATACAAAACGTATCCATTAAAAAATGTTCTGTGTCGATGCGGAGAACTTCTGCGGGGACTGTGCGCGGATAAGTAGATGCAGTGGATACTTGAAAAAAGACTTCGAAAAGTCTTGAAGTTGCTTGTTGAGGCCTATCTTTTGTTTTCCAGTGAATATGGCAAACACAAAACACCACAAAAAAGGGTATTACTTTGAAGAGATAGATTTTTCTTAAGATGGAATGGACAAATAAAAAAAATATTGAATTAATTCAATTCTACGAACAAAATAAGTTATTGTGGGATGCCGAAAAAGGAGTATAAAAATAAAAATAGCAATTTTTGACCATTTGCACCCTCCCCAAGCCACCCCTAGCTGAAGTTGCCATTTCACCCCCACACCCCAGCAAATGGTAAAAAATGTCTGCCACTAATATTTAACAGTTATTTAGCCCTAATAGAACCTACATACGCAACGGCAGAAAAAAATTTCAAATTAACCCCTTTTTTACCCCCCAACCTCCTAACTCGAAATGGGTCCACTTCCCGCAAAAATGTCATATTATAAAAATTGGTTGAAATTACTTGAAAAGCTTATATACCAAATGGCAGAAGGTAGGGACGACACGATTTTTTAAGTGCCAGTCCCTACTATGGTAATATATTTAGAGACTTAAATCGGAAAACATAAAACATTGCACGCACACAATAATTTTATCACTCAAAGTCGTATCAACCTAAAGTCTTGTCTCTGTAGAGTGCGCGCACAGTCCTTTAGAACATAGTTTGAGACTTTTCATATCCTTCCTGCAAGATTTTAGTGGATAGGCAATGAAAGCTGTGTCTCCGCACAGTTTGAGATTTTTCGTTTTTTGCTCAATTTGTGTGGATTTTTATGTGCGCGCACTGTCTGCAGACCGCAGTGGAAACGCACCTTAAAACAGCGTGGGACCTATATTTTCCTATATTCTTATTTTTTTAAAACCGGAAATTTTCGATAGCCCCACGCTTTTTACATTTCGAAAGGTAGGTTGTTTCTATATTCTGGCTGGAGCAATAAAAACTTTACATTCAAAATTGTTTTTTAATTTTTAGTTCATTTTAAAATAAAACCATATTTTTTTAGTTTTTTTAAACTATATTTCTTATTTTCTACTTTTTAGTCTATTATATGTCTTCCGCCATTTTGTAGTGATCGCCATATTAGATTTAAAATGACGTCACACAGCTTACTGTACTACACTTGTCATATACTTTCATTTGATACCGATACCGAGGGCCTTGTAAAGAAAAAGGTAAACCGCCATTTTGTGTTGACCTCTATTTTGAATTTGGAATCACCCCATACAGTTAATAATATTCTAATTGTCGCATCCTTTCATTTGATACCCATTCCGAGGGTGTTGTAAAAAAAAGTTGAGTTGGCCGCCATTTTGAATTTGGAATGACGCCACAGAGCTAATAGTATTCTACTTGTCACTTCCTTTCTTTTGATACCCATATCGAGTGGGTTGTAAAGAAAAAGGTAGTCCGCCATTTTGTGTTGGTCGCCATTTTGAATTTGGAATTACACCACAGAGCTAATAGTATTCTACTTGTCACTTCCTTTCATTTGATACCCATATCGAGTGCGTTGTAAAGAAAAAGGTTGTCCGCCATTTTGTGTTGGCCGCCATTTTGAATTTTGAGTGACGCCACATAGCTAATTGTATTCTACTTGTCACACCCTTTCATTTGATACCCATGTCGGGGGTCAGGGAGCACAATAGCAAAATTCGGCCGCCATCTTGGAACCGCCATCTTGATTATTTCACAAACTGGTCAGATTGCTTTGTCACGCGAACTATACATATGTGCAAAATTTTAAGTTGATCGGTTATATGCAAGTGGGTGAAAATCAAGTTGCAAGATTTGTCTACATACATACATACAGGTGAAGCTAATATAAAGCGTATAAAAAGGGGTAAAATTTGAAAAAAAATTCTGTCGTTGCGTATGTAGGTTTTATTAGGGCTAAATAACTGTTAATAATTAGTGGCAGAAGTTTTTGACCATTTGCTGGGGTGTGGGGGGTGAAATGGCAACTTCAGCTAGGGGTGGCGTGGGGAGGATGCAAATGGTAAAAAATTGCTATTTTTATTTTTACACTCCTTTATTCGGCATCCCATAACATATTGTGTTCGTAGAATTTAATTAATTCCATATTTCATTTGTCCATTCCATCGTAAGAAAAAACTATCTCTTCAAAATAATACCCTTGTTTGTCCTAAGATGTTTTGTGTTTTCCATATTCACTGGAAAACAAAAGATAGGCCTCAACAAGCAACTTCAAGACTTTTCGAAGTCTTTTTTCAAGTATCCACTGCATTTACTTATCCGCGCACAGTCCCCGCAGAAGTTCTCCACACCGACACAGAACATTTTTTAATGGATACGTTTTGTATCCACTGAAATATCGGTGTGCGTGTGTAGTCTCCGCACATTTCTTATCTCCGCACATTGATTTTGGTGGAGACACTTTGGTGGATAAAGTATGGAGATAGTGCGGAGACAAAACTCTTGGTGGATACCCACCTTTACAAAAACTTCCTCCCGCTAGCAAAATCACACCTAAAGGTACATTTATTTTTTTAGATTCATGATCACTTTGTGTCTACTTAACACACCACCAGTGACCGAAGCAAACGACGTGCAAATTTCTCCGCTGAAATCCGACCCCGGCATCTATTTTGAAAACATCGGCATGGCGAATCTGTATAGTAATAAATGGCAGATGATAATATATTTTTACCTTGTCGGTTTCAAGTACGAATTAGGGAAATTAGCCGGATACGAAAATAAGATCCTGACATTATGTAATCAACACCCTCACGAAAGTGTTACCCTTTTATGCGCTGCGGTAACGCAACAATTTTCCTCTATAATGTCAGATCTAAGAGAAAAGGGTAAACTTCTCGATGTCAACTCTTCGCGTCGTAAAAGAGGATTATTTAATGCAGTAGGCACCCTCAGCAAAACCCATTTTGGTACGCTGAATGAAGATGATGCAACGAAATATAATGAGCAAATAAAACTCGTGAGAAGCGACCAAGAGGCAATGCTCAGTCTCATGAAAAATCAAACTACGATAACAGAGAGTACGGCAAATATTTTCAATAAAAGTCATTTACAAATACAGGAACAGTTCAGGCACATTGACAATAAACTCGGTAAACTCGACAAAAGCGTGAATTTACTTCACTCCGAAGCGGTTGAAGCGAACGTGGGACTCGAGCTTGAGTTCCTCATTTCTTTGACCATCATAATGACCATGCGCTACCAAGTAACACTAAATGCCCTGTTAGACCTGGTAACGGATGTGAGACACGGGAAACCACACCCCTCAATTATCACCCCCGGGCAAGTTAACAAATTACTAACCGACATACAACACCAACTACCAAACCACCTCACCCTACCTATAACAAGAGATAGAGGTAATGAGCTACAAATCTACAGACTAAGCCACATCGGAACAGCTATCTTGAAAGACAAGATAATATTCGAACTCAAGATACCATTACCGTTCTGCGAGAATTATGAGTTATATAAAATGGTCCCAATTCCAACCCGCCATCAAACTGAATTCGTGTTCATAGAACCGTCCTTAGAATACCTAGTAGTGGACTATAATCGAGAGCACTACTATACTTTAAATAAACTGGATTTGGCAAATTGCTTAACACTAGATCTTCAACAGTATCTTTGCCGCATCATCTACCCGATATTTAATGTCCACTCCGAAAATAACTTATGCGAAATAGATCTGCACAACACCGAAATTCCTGAAACATGCCACATCAGGTCGTTGCTAAGGACCAACTACTGGATACAACTGAACCAACCTAACAAATGGCTATTTGTAATAGACAAACCAACGACAGTAGATATAGTCTGCCATGACAAAATCACTGCGCATCCTCTTAATGGTAGCGGCATCATGGAAATTAAGCCAAACTGTTACCTAAGGAGCAAAGAGCTCACCATTCAAGCCCATAATGTACAAACGTCGACGTTAAATAATTATTATCTACCTACGATTAACCTGTCGCAAAGCCTAAACCATAGCACCAAAACAGATAAACTTCTAAAAACACCTAAATCGTTCCTGATAAAGTACAATAGCGACGTCAAAAAATCCAGCAACAAAAGGATAATGAAAACATGAAATTAGGTACTAACAAAGCTCGCACTATCCACCATTACACCATGACATACGTCCTCCTACTCCTCATAATCATAATTTTGTCCTCCTACTAAGGAAAAGATGCACCTCTAAATTTAACCGAAGCAGGTCGTTAACAATAAACCCGGGACAGGTGACGATTAACCCGGAAAAATCAACAAGCAATCTCACAGTAAACGAAAACCCCGAGGTACGCCCTGATAGATCCTATGTACTAACAGTACGGTAAAAGAAACCTTGTGCTCCAAGCCATTTTTTTTGATAAACAAATAAAGAAAATACACAAATACATATATCGATAAATAGAACAAAACAATAAAGCCAAGAAAATAAATATAAAGAAACAATGTAAAATGAAAGAAGAATATATAAACCCTTTTGTGAACATATACATATATGTATACACAAAAGTGGAAAAAAAATATCAAAGTATAAGAAAGACAGATATATAAAACTTTTAATCAGATATATATATAATATTAAACATGTATAGGAACTAAGATGAAAGATAGGCACGTAAATTAAATTAAGAATTCATACCCTTTAAATACCCATATATATAGTGAAATCTTTTCGAACGCGGAATAAAATAAAAACAATAAATTATCAGAATAAAACAAACACTGAAACAAAAGAAGGATTTTTATTGATTCTTCTTCTTCTTCTTTAACGGCTCTACAACCTGGCCTCTCGCAACTGTTCTCTCCACCGGTCCCGATTCTGAGCCGATGTCATCCAGTTTGGCATCCCTATGCTCTGAGCGTCCTGGCCTACGCCATCCTTCCAGCGGAGGTTGGGTCTCCCTCGCTGTCGCACCCCATAAGTCTTACCGCAGAGAACTTTCCGAGCAGGCTCATCTTCACTCATACGAGCTAGATGTCCTGCCCACCGGAGTCTACCGAGCTTTATTTTCTTCACAACATCTATGTCGCGATAGCGTTCGTAGATCTCGTCATTGTAGAGTCTCCGGAATCGTCCTTCCTCACATACGGGGCCAACAATCCTCCGAAGTATTTTCCTCTCGAACACCGCCAAGAGGTTAGAGTGCTTTTTGCTAAGCACCCACGTTTCGGATGCATATGTGAGGACCGGCAAGACCATCGTCTTATATAGTAAAAGTTTAGACGTTATGGTTAGATGCTTGGATTTGAAGAGCCTTGACAGGCTATAGTAGGCCTTGTTGGCTTTTAGCAGTCGTGCGCGTATTTCAGGTTCCATGCTATTGTCGGCTGCTACTATTGACCCAAGGTAGGTAAATGATTTTACCACATCAAACTCGTGTTCCTGTACCTTGATTGTGGGACCAAAGTTAGGTGTTCTTGCAGACGAGGCCACCATGTACTTTGTTTTGCTTTCGTTGATGTGCAGTCCCAGATTTCCTGCCGGCGCGCTCAATCTGGATGAAAGCTTCTTGTACAGCTGTTGATGTTCTTCCAATGATGTCAATGTCGTCTGCATAAGCCAGTAATTGGGTGGACTTGTGAAGGATTGTGCCCCTTGATGTCACGCCCGAATCTCGGATCACTTTCTCCAACGCCAGGTTGAAAAGGAGGCAGGCCAGACCGTCCCCTTGTCGGAGTCCATTATAGATGTTGATTGGTCTGGACAGTGTTCCGGATACCTTTACTTGGCTTGTCACATTGGTCATGGTCAACCTACATAGTCTTGTCAGCTTATTGGGAATGCCGAATTCTATCATGGCTTTGTAGAGTTCTACTCTGGCTATGCTATCATAGGCGGCTTTAAAGTCTATGAAGAGGTGTTGCATTGAGTTTTGAAACTCTAGACATTTTTCCATAGCCTGCCTCAAAGTGAAAATCTGATCGGCTGTTAATTTGCCTGGGCTGAAGCCACGCTAGTATTGGCCTACGATATTTCTAGCGTATGGGGCCATCCTGTTTTGTAGGATGGCGGAGAATATCTTATACGCGGTACTCAACAACGTTATACCACGATAATTGCTGCACGTTGTGATATCTCCTTTTTTATGTAGCGGGCAGAGGATGCCTTTTCTCCAGTCTTCTGGCATCGCTTCCTGCTCCCATACTTGCACAATTAATTCATGAATCGCTTGGTGTAATGTAGGCCCTCCATATTTAACCACCTCCGCAGGGATGCCGTCTGCACCCGATGCCTTGTTGTTTTTGAGCCGGGTGATGGCACTGCTAACTTCTGCTAAGCTTGGTGGTGACAGCGTAGTATTATCGTCAGATATTGGTGGAGCCTCCAAATCCTCAGTTAGCTCGCCATTTAGCAATTCATGAAAGTGCTCTTCCCATCGCTCCAAGATGCCTTGAGGATCGGTGATCAGATTCCCTTCTTTGTCCTTGCAGTATGTGCAACGAGGTGTGAATTGCGTCATACCGCGTACTCTTCGGTAGAACTCCCGCGCCTGGTGCGGCCGTCGCTCTCTGTACTGTTCTAGTTCACAAACGAGATTTTTCTCCCAGGCTTCCTTTTTTCGTTTGTGAATTCTCTTTTCTTCTTTTCTGAGCTCTTTATATTTCTCTTCGCGTGCTCGTGTTCTCTGAGACTGCTGCATTGCTCGATACGCAGCATTCTTACGTTCAGTTGCCAGCTTGCATTCATTATCGAACCAGTCGTTCCGATCTCTACGACTTCTGCCTAAGATGGAATCAGCAGTACTAATGACAGTATTTTTAAGGCGGGTCCAGCTCTCGTCGACGCCTGGCATCTCATCCCCAGGACTTGCTCTTCTGAGCGCGAGTTCTAACGCCTGACCGTAGCTGTTTCTGGCCATTTCGTTGCGTAGTGCAGCTGTGTTGATTCGAGCCTGATCAGCGGATACAAAGCTTTTCAGTGTTGTAATGCGCTCTCGGAGCACCATACCAACAAGATAGTGATCTGAGTCGAAGTTGGCACCTCGGTACGTTCGTACCGTCATCAGACCCGAAAGGTGGCGGCGGTCTATCAACACATGGTCTATTTGATTGCGATATCAGGAGATATCCAGGTGGCTTTATGGATATCTTTACGCGCAAATCTGGTACTTGCAACGACCAAGTTCTTACTTGCTGCCATTCTCATGCAAGCTGTGGGTGCCGACATATTGCCTGTATACGGGCTCCCGGCCTACTTTGGCGTTCAGGTCTCCCAATATGATTTTTACATCATATCTGGGGCAGGCATTAAGTTCCCGTTCAACTACTTCGAAGAATTCTTCTTTTTCATCGTCCGGGGACTCTTCTGTAGGTGCGTGAACGTTTATGAGGCTGATGTTCTTAAATTTGCCTCGCACACGAAGGGTACATAGCCTTTCGTTTATTGCTTTAAAGCCGATAATGGTAGGCTTCATCCTTTTGCTGACCATAAAACCTACCCCGAGCACATGGTGTTTCGTATGACAGCTGTAATATACGTCATAATCAGGTTTTTGCAAAATACCGTTCCCTGTCCATCGCATCTCCTGAATGGCGGTAATGTCAGCTTTATATGTTGACAGGGTATCGGCCAGATGTTGTACAGCTCGAGTTCTGTACAGAGTTCGTACGTTCCATGAGAAAATTCTTAAATCATTTTGCCTTTTTCGTTGCCGTGGTCGTCGTCGTTTTTTCCAGTATCCGAGGCATGTTGCTCGTTCCGTAATGTTTGTTTTTTACGGGTGAGGTTATTAGCCTCACGCCAACCTTACTTGGAAGGGACTAGCCCGATCATGTTAGCCTATCCTCTCTCATAGGATAGTTACCAGTGGCCACCGCTAGGAGGTTATGATCGCACTTCCATCAGTCCGGAATAGTTACGGCACGTGCATGTTATGCTACATGTTATTCCCCCTATTCCGCTGATGACTGACCACTTTTTTGATTAATTAATTAAATTTAGTCAAACAAAATTTAGGTACTTGTATCGAGCTGTTGCGACCGAGTTTTTAATGAAAACTAAACTTTAAAAATAATTAACGTAAGATCTAACGGGCAACGTGAATGATTTGATTCTTTTTATTAGGTGTCTGGTTTCTTTAGTCTGTGGGAACAAGTTGCGGTGCGATAAAGAATATTTGCTGAGATAAGCACAAGTTGTGGGAACTTGTGTCTTTGAGGTGTTTGCAACAGACGGAAAAAATGATGAGGTAGATTTTTAGGAAAATGGCAAACTGTTTTCAGGTGAAGATGTAACTCTTCCCTCCTCAAGTGTCGACTCCTGACGACGATTTTGTAATTGTATTTCCACCATTGCTTGACCTTTTTTACGGCGTGCTATCAAGTATAAACCTGTAGCTACTACCATACAGCCAATGATAAAATTTGTTGTTAGAAGAACATGCCATCTTTGAGTGTTGCTGAACTTGATTTCTTCTAAATGACTTGTATTATTAATGTGTTTGAAATAGAGGTGTTGCAGGGTTAAACCGTTGACGATTTGTTCGACGGTTATGTTTCGTTCTAGGTTTAGTAGGGATTTACTATGGTATTCTGCGTCAAAATTTTCTTGTTGGAAAACTCCAATTGAAATGCAAGCTATTCTCCACAGCTATTTATCAATAAGGTTTCATTTAAATTTTTTGTAATTATCACGTTGTCCGATACTACTTCTATTGCTTCCGTAACATTTTTATGGTAATTACATTTCATAATCTTATTATTTAGCTTGAGATACATTTATCTTGATATGGAACAAGTTCTCTTTTTATACGCTTTATATTAGCTTGACCTGTATGTTGTATGTTGTATGTTGTATGTTTCATGTAAACAAATCTTGCAACTTCATTTTGACCCACTTCCAGGTAACGGATCGACTTGAAATTTTTTACATATGTATAGTTCGCGTGACAATGTAATCTGACCATTTTGTAAAAAAATCAAGATGGCGTTTCCAAGATGGCGGCCGAATTTTGCAATTGTGCTTCCCGACCCCCAACATGGGTGTCAAATGAAAGAGTATTACGAGTAGAATACAATTAGCTATGTGGCGTTATTCAAAATTCAAAATTGCGGACAACAAAAAATGGCGGACTACCATTTTCTTTACAACCCACTCGATATGAGTATCAAATGAAAGGAAATGACAAGTAGAATACTATTAGCTCTGTGGCGTCATTCAAAATTCAAAATGGCCGCCAACACAAAATGGCGGACTACCTTTTCCTTTATAACACCCTCGGTATGGGTATCAAATGAAAGGGTGTGACGATTAGAATACTATTAACTGTGTGGCGGGATTCCAAATTCAAAATGGCGGTCAACCCAAAATGGCGGTTTACCCTTTTCTTTACAACGCCCTCGGTATGGGTGTCAAATGAAAGTGAACGACGAGTATAGTATAGTAAACTGTGTGATGTCATTTTAAATCCAATGTGGCGGTCACTACAAAATGGCGGAAGACATATAATAGACTAAAAAATAGAAAATAAAAAATATATAGTTTAAAAAAACTAAAAAATACGCTTTGATTTTAAAATTAACTAAAAAGTAAAAAATAATTTTGAATGTAAAGGTTTTATTGCTCCAGTCAGAATATGGAAACAACCTACCTTTCGAAATGTAAAAAAGCGTGGGCCTCTAGCGAAAATTTCCGGTGTTAATAAAATAAGAATATAGGAAGAGAGTCCCACGCTGTTTTACATTTCGAAAGGTAGGTTGTTTCCATATTCTGGCTGCAGCAATAAATTTTTTACTTTTTAGTTAATTTTAAAATCAAAGCGTATTTTTTAGTTTTTTTAAACTATATTTAGGATATATTTTTTATCTAAGTTCGCAAAAATAGTTTGTTTAGACACAATTACTTTATTTATGTCAGTACTTAATTCTAGGGAGCTACTTTTATTTGGGATCTTTTTAATAAGTATTCTGGAATAAAAACTTTGGACAAAATTGGGTATGGATAATACAAAGACGATTACATTTCCCTTAAATAGTACGCAATTTTTAAAGTAGGGTAACGTTTCTACAGTAATGTTGTTATCTCTAATTTCTTCTTATGTAAGGATATCTCTTGGTAAGATTTCTAACTTACTTGCTAGAATTATTTCTTTAATGTTTAAAATCTGTTTCAATAGTATGTTAATAGTCTCATTAAGTTCTGTTGTAATTATAAAAAAATGCAATTCCTTACCTATTTGGTTTATGTTATTTTCAAATTCCTTAATTTTAATTATTAATTTATCCTGCACTAAATTGACGTGGCTGGTTATATTTTCTATCTGATCTGAAATCTGTTTGTTAATAGAAACCTGATCGTTTAAATTTTTTATAATATTTCCATTATTTAGTTTGATAGTTTCACAATGTTTTTGGATTTCATTGCGATCGTTGTCATCCATTACGCCGGTTAAATAGCGGAGACCTTTACGTTGATGAGTCCTCTTTTACTTAAATGATGCAGGATAATGCTATTGAACTCTTCTTTCAAATGCTTAAGGTTATAGAGTAAAGTTGCACGAACTTCGGTTTTTTCATGGAGTTGGGTTATACTTTCTTCGATTTTGTAAATGGTGTCTTCGTATTGGCCTAAATCTATCACGTACATAATTCTTTTGTAGTTTTGGATTATTTTAAGCTCTGAATCATTAAAAAGGATGTAACCATTTCCATAGTGTATCTCATCTATTTCTAATGATGATTGTGCCAAAACGTGGGATGTTGCCAATAGAAGTATAAGAAGGATTACTCCTGAAATGATGGGGGTTATTTTAGTTTTGATATTTTAACTTCTTTTTGAATTGATTAAAGTAGCGAGGTAGGATTTCTTCATTTATTTTAAAATGTTCTTCTCCCGATTCCCTAACATTGACTTTTCTGTGATAGGGTTGGAGTTTGGTGACTCGATTGAGTTTAAGATAGTCGGAAGGCTTGGCCTTGTGTCTGTCCAAGTTGCATCTTTTTATGTTTTTTTCTTTATTCTTGAGAAGGGTTTGATGTATTGAGGGGTATTCTCTTGGGTCAATCATTCCGTTTAGGAAGTTTATAGGCTTTTTGCCTGTTGCAGAGTGAGTGGTTTCGTTATAGATTTTCATGCTTTTAATGACTAGGTCTTCATCTAACGGGAATCCCTGTTCCTTTTCGGTAACGCCCAAAATTCTTAAATGCTCGTTGAGCGTGTTATGAAATCGCTCTATGTCACCGTTACTGGTGTGGTTATTGGGAGTAGTAAAATGGATATCTATGCCCTCAGTTTTCAAAAAGTTCACGAAATTTAAACTATTAAAACCTTTTTCTTGATCAGTAATAATCTTTCTAGGCTTCCCAAATGAAGCAATGTATTGCATGGCAGCAGTTTTTAGATCTGCCCAATTTCTAGACTTCAGAAGTATGATCTGAGCATGTTTAGTAAACTTATCGATAATTGTCAGGTAAGAGTTTCCTTTACTTTTAAACCATAGCCGTGTCTCTTTTCGGAATGTAGCATACTTACCGGCTGTCGGAAAATCGTCATTTAAAATAAAAACAACATAGAAGTGACGAGAGCAAATTTGAAGGCATGAGGAAACAAATAATTTATTTTTTAGAAACTTATCCATTATTTTCTAGGGGGGAATTCGTATAACAGTTGTTTACTGACACGCAGCTTCGGATTAATTTTAATATATTTAAAGAACTGAAGATGGCGCTTAGTGAAATTTCCCTTGTCGTTTTTTTAATGAACTGGATCGAAGACCTATATAGTTCATTAAAAAAACACGGCTCATATGTCCATATGAACTATTTCCAAGGGTTTGCTAGGAGTTTCTGTAATTTTGAATGGAAGTTGAAGAGGATATCTTTCATATTTAGCGGTATTGCAAATGTGACAATTATTTATTACTTTTTGTATCTCTTGCTTAAGTTTCGGGAAATAGAATTTACTCTTTAATTCGAGATACACATCGTTGATTCCTCTATGGTTTGTTTTGCTGTGCTGTTCCATTATTCGCTCCTGTAATTCGTGTCTGTCTCTTATATCTTCGAGCTTGAAGGAACATTTATTTATTTTTAATAATTTGTTTTTTGAGAAGTGTTTTAGATATATGTTCTGAAACGAAATGTAAGTATTCATGTCTTCAACCATAATACCTATTATACCTTTGGAAGGAACATGAACTTTTAAAATATTAATGAAGTAGTTTTCATCGGTGTTCGGGTGTGTAAATGTTTTCCTGGTTCGACCATGAATTCTTTCAACATTTATTTTAGCTGAGGGGCCCTTTTCTAGAATAGTTTGTGTTTTATAAAAATTTAGGGGTGATTCGGTTACAGGGATGTATTCTGAGTTATCCTCGTCAGCTGAGTGCATTGTTGCATCAGTTGATCTGATTTCCTCAATTTCTACATCATTTGCATGTATTTCTACTCTTGACAGGGCATCGGCGACTTTGTTCTCTTTCCCATTCAAATCGAACCAACCATCGTTGTAGTTTAGAGTTTGGTTCCTTAAGATTGTGAAGCCATTGTAATGGTTTGTGATCGGTTCTTATAATGAATTTTCTACCGTAAAGGTAAGGGCGAAAGTATTTAACTGCCCAGACTATCGCAAGTAGCTCTTCTTCGATAGTCGAATATTTACACTCGTGCTCGTTAAGGGTGCGTGAAGCGTAACAAACAGGCTGATTGTCTTGAGATAATACCGATCCGATGGCAAAGTTGCTAGCATCGGTGGTCAAAGTGAATTTCATCGAAAAATCAGGATATGCTAGAATTGGATCAGTTGTGATCAATAATTTTAATTTATTAAAAGCTTCTTTATATTCGGTGTTATTAATGTCGATCCGTTTGTCCTTTTTTAAACACGTAGTCATTGGTTTCGCGATTTTGGCAAAGTCTCTAATGAATTTTCGATAATATCCCACGAGACCTAAAAACGACTTTATCTGTCTCGGGGTTTTGGGGATTGGGAATTTATTTATCGCTTCAATCTTATTGGGGTTAGGTTTAATTCCATTAGTTGTTATAATATGACCTAATAATTCTGTTTCTTGTTTTAAAAATTCGCTTTTGTCCAACTGTATTTTCAAATTGGCGTCTTGGAGTCTTTGTAATATTTTTTGTAGGGAGACGAAATGCTCTTCTTTGCTAGTACTGAAGATAATGATATCATCCAGATATACGTAACAAATTTTCCCGATAAATTCCTTCAACACGGAATTCATTAACCTTTGAAAGGTTGGAGGAGCATTCTTTAACCCGAATGGCATCCTGACAAATTCGTAATGACCATTATTTGTGCTAGATGCGGTCTTTTTGTTATCTTCTTCGTTTACCTCGATTTGGTGGAAGCCTTTAGCAAGGTCAAGAGTCGTGAAGTACATGGCACGACCTAACTTATCCAATATGTCCTCGATATTCGGGATAGGATATTTGTCATCGATTGTAACGTTATTCAGCTTCCGGTAATCAATAACAATGCGCCATTTTTGCTTCCCTGACCCATCTTCCTTTTTAGGTACAACCCATATTGGGGCTAAATATGGGGAATTGCTTTGTCTAATTATACCCTGGTTTAACATGTCATTGATTTGTTTCTGAACTTCGAGACGATGTACTTCGGGATAGCGATAAAGTTTCGTATGAATGGGGATTTCATTAGTAGTGTTAATATTATGTTTAATTTCATGGGTAAATGTGAGATCATCGCCTTCCTGATAGTAGGCTTTATCGAACTTCTTTATTATTTTCAGAAGCCCGGACTTTGTTATTGGGTCTAAATGATTACATCTGATCCAATTTTCATTGAGGAATATTTCGTTCTGGAATGTATCCAGGTCTTTGAGGGGGGCAGGAATTTGGTACTCTTTTTCTTCATTTACACTAAAGAAGAGAAGAATTTCATTGCCTGTGTTTAATTTTAAAACGTTTTCTTTGTAACTGATTTCAGTTTGAAGGGGACGCAATATGTTATTCCCTAGTAGTCCATCACGCTTGTCATGGAATTTATATTCTAAAAACACTAATTTTTCTTTTGAATCGAACTCTAGAAATGGTTCCATCGTTACTTTAGTATCACAAGGAAAGGTGCCTGTTATTGTTATATCGTTGATCGGAGTTATTTTAGTAGCGTATATCGGATTGCAAATACCAGGATTTATAATACTCATTGTAGACCCCGAGTCAACTATAAATCTTAGGGGTCTTCCCCGGGATTGTACTATTATATAAGGAAGTTGTTGTCTTCCGAGGCTATTAAGGGAAAACTTTCGATTTCGGTTTGGGTTTCTAAACAATTAATTCTTGAAGTTGTCGTTCTATCGACATCCATGGGTTCCAAAATGTTATTGTTGGAGTTAGGGTTAAATGGTGGATTTTGCCTTGTATTTTGCAATCTATTAGATTGAAAAGCTCTAGTGTTAAAATCATTTTGATTGTAATTATTTGGCCTGGGGCCTGGGTTGTAATTTCTCTGAATATTATTGTTACGTCTAAAAACTGAACTGTGACTTTGTTGGTTATAATTTAGTTGTTGGTAATTTTGTCGGGGATTTGGAATAGTATTATTGCTGTTAGTAGGACGCGATCCACTCAATTTCTGAAAATTATTTCGTTCTTGAATTCGTGGGTTTTTAAGGTTACTTTTCAAAGGATTATAATATGCGTAATTGCCTTCGAACAGGATATCTAAGGCTTCTTCAAGAGTTGCGGGGTTTCTACTAAATAATATCGAACGCATTGGTTCGGGAAGTTTGTCTTTGAAAATTTTTAAGCCTGTTTTGATATTTGCTTGGACCGTGAACTCTGGATTAGGCTCATCTTTTATTTTGTGATTTAACCTTCTCAAAGTGCTTTTAATTTGATTATATAAGTCGCCACTATTAGAAGTAAAGGTCACGCTTCGTAATTCGTCAAAAAATTGTAATACCGATTTTCTATCACAAAAATTATTATTCAAGATTAATTTTATTTCAGACCAGATTTTTACATGATTATTTATTACAAGGATTTCCCTAGCCTTACCACATAATTTACTTTTTATTCTATTTAGCATAAGACTTTGACTTGCTGGATCGTATTTTGATATTAATGGGGCTATATTATTTACTAATTCTATGAATGTAAATAGGTCGTCACCTCTTCCGTTGAATTCTGGTAAACTCTCAATGTACTTCAGGCGGTTGATTGTTAATGTCAGCTTAGATTCTGGTGTTGATTGTTGTTGTGTCATCTTGTTTTCTTCTATTTTCAATGGCACGTTATTATTAGGCACAAAAAATTTTTTTTAATGGCTTCCACTTTAATACTCGTAAGTCGATAGCTTTCGATTCTTCTTGAGACGAGAATCCACTTATTACTTTAACTGAGTTTTGGATTAAACTTTAATTATGCAAACTCCTTTTTATTATAACTTTTGTTTGGCTACTTGGATTAAATATTCACTTAAATTTTCTTTTCAATTCTTAGAATTGTCACAAATTTTGCTCTTATGAATTTTATTTTTGAGCAACAAAAGCTCCACACTCAATTTTGTTTTTATTTTAAAACCACGAACTTTATCCCGGGATCCCGTTTATTGGGATCTAACCGACTGCGCCAGTGAAATCTTTTCGAACGCGGAATAAAATAAAAAACAATAAATTATCAGAATAAAACAAACACTTGAAACAAAAGAAGGATTTTTTTAATGATTAATTAATTAAATTTAGTCAAACAAAATTTAGGTACTTGTATCGAGCTGTTACGATCGAGTTTTTAAAGAAAACTAAACTTTAAAAATAATTAACGTAAGATCTAACGGGCAACGTGAATGATTTGATTCTTTTTATTAGGTGTCTGGTTTCTTTAGTCTGTGGGAACAAGTTGCCGTGCGATAAAGAATATTTGCTGAGATAAGCACAAGTTGTGGGAACTTGTGTCTTTGAGGTGTTTGCAACAGACGGAAAAAATGATGAGGTAGATTTTTAGGAAAATGGCAAACTGTTTTCAGGTGAAGATGTAACTATATATACATATATATATGTATATGTATATTGAATATTTGAAATAAAATAAGTAAAGTATAAACAAAAAAAAGCAAAAAAATATATAATAAATAGAAGAAGTAACGAATTTATAAATATATATAAATGTAAGTACTAAATATAGAACAATAAGTAAAAAGTAGAAAGAAAATTATAAGTAAAAGAAATAAAATAAATAAAATAAATACTAATTAAATATATATAGAAAAATAAAATAATAATTAGTAAATAACACTTTCAAACTACATACATATATGCATTAAATATAGGAAATAAAATAATATAGTAAACAAAAATATACATAAATCAAAAAAAAAATATATTAATGTAAGAATTAAATAAAGGAAATAAATAGGATAGCACACATAAATTTTTTTAATCAAAAAAATAAATAATAGATACAAAAGAGACTAAAAGTTAACTATAAATGAAAAAGGGGAAGAAAGAACTAGAAACAAATATAAATAAAAGCTGTAAAAAAGAAAAAGTAAAGTAGCTAAACTAAATTTTTCATGAATAGTAATAGAGAAATAATAACAATAGCAGCATGAACATAAATAAAAAAAAATGATGAATATAAAAGTAAACTACTCTAGTAAGATAGATAATTAAGTAAAAAAACAAATTTTATTGAACCAATAATTTCCTAAATTTTAAAAATGCGAGGTCAGATTCGTCAAAACAAAAAACAAAGAAAACTCCAGGTCGGGGACCCTTCGAAAGCTTCCTTCATTTCATTCATGAACTTTCTTTTTCATAGGGGGAAGGTGTAATGAGCTGGCGCTCATCACTTCGATACTCCACCCACTAATTAATTTAGAATATAGCCCAAGTAAACACAAAGACTAACTCACTAATCCTAACCACTAATTAATTCACCCTATAATAGCAAGAATAGAATAGCTTTTACTCATGCTCTTAATTTTCACCTTTTTAATTACGAAAGCCCAAAACTCTTAATACTCCTTACATTACGCGAAAGCTAAAACTTTTATTCACGCTTTTAATTTCTCTTCAGGTAAGCTCCCACCTGATAACCTCTCCCAAACATTCGATCACGCAGTGATCATAACCTTCTGTACGAAACCAAAAGCTTTTTCTCATGTTTTAACTTCTACCCAACATACAAAAACCGATCGCATGGCGATCGGCATTACCTTGTTTCTTGCGCGAGAACCAGAGCTTCACGCTTTTTAACTTCTATTCGGGTAATCCATAGAAAACTCGGAAAAGCTCCCACTGACAATTTTCTCCCAACATTTGATCGCATGCCGTTCAACATTACCCCTTTTCTCATGAGAGAGCTAAAGCTACGCTATAAGCTTCCCTTTAGAAAGCACTTAACATGCTTGGTAATATTCCCATTCTCTCCGGAGAATTTTCTCTTCCTCCGACTTCGATGGATTCCAATAATACCGAGAGAGAGTTTATAGATAAACGCCGATTTTCTGACCACAATTAATTTTAATGTTATAAGTTGAGAAATGTATAGTAGTAGAGCAACAGGCTTACGAGCGCAGTGACGTCATCGGTTGTTGTCTTGGGTGTGGATGCGGGTCTTGGGTGTGCCTCGGATGATGTAATGATCGTCGCTCATTACCTAAAACCCCTAAAATATACAAACCCTTTTCACGTTCCTCTCATATCAAAATCTCATCTCATCAAACCTTTTGAGCATCTCGCATAATTCATTCGAGATATACTCAGAAACTTTGCCCTCAGCCAATGACTCGATCAAAATATAACACGAGCTTTCATAATTACAAAACTCTCGAATTGCAATACATTGACTTATGCACCCAGGTCATAAGTTCTCGAATTCCACATTCCCTAAATTACATATTGCAAAAGAAAGCGATAAACATCCGAAATTCGATATCGCTTTTCCTCTGAACTAATTTCTCGGGCGATCGATGTACCCTTGCACCCTGCTAGTGGATTCAACGACCGAGGCGCCCAACACGAGCACAAACTACGTCAATGGGTCTGCACACAAAAAAATCCCATTTTAGCAAGGTGTGCATGCGCAGTGCATTACCCCGTTCGGTAATTGTCAACTCCCACAAAAATCCCGTGAGAGAGCTTTCAATAGGGAAATGCTAAATTGCAATCACTCCCATTGGCCGGGCTTGCTATTGGAAAATTATAGCTTGAATCAATTCAGCCAATGGGAGTTCACATTGACATATTTGAACGATGGAATAGGAACACTTTCCACTAGAACAGTGGAAGTGGATCATAATCAAATTAAAAGAGCTTTGGTGGGATCGATAATGATAAATAGCGATCGATCCAAATTAGTGGCAGTCGAAATTCAGACCTCAATTCAAGAGGGCCAAGTTTAGAGGAGGAAGAGTCTAGTTGTGGCTATAATTAATCTTAATCTGTAACTTAAAAAATTAAACCTAAGAAAAGTGAGTGTAACATTAAAACTATAAACCCGAGTAAAAGCAAATTGTAAAACTCAAATTTATAACTCAAGTGTAAAAATTAATAAATAAAAAATACATAACTATCAACTCTAAAGTGTTTCTATGGAATTAAAGATACATCAAGGGCAAGAGATCTTCTCCTGCAAAGGAAAGCACGGTCTTGTCCTGCTCGTGTTATAAAGGCACGACAAAATTTATGGTGGCAGCGGTGGGATACGGACAAATCCAGTATCCGCTACCGTGGTGAAAGAGGTTGTCCTGAAAGAATAGGCACCTCCAGCTTTAACAATCTACAAAAGCACCTCATCTTTCAACTATTAGCCCCTCCAGAGGCCAGGCGCCGGAGTTAGGGTGGTGCCAACTAAAATAACCAATCATCCAAGTCAACGCGGGAATACATATCAACAATCCTCAACTAATCAGCGAGGGAAATCAACAACAACATCATCAACGTTGGAACCTCTCCATAAAATCAGCGAGGGAAATGAACAACAACATCATCAACGTTGGAACCTCTCCATAAAATCAGCGAGGGAAACCTATCAACGAGGGAAAACCACATCATCTCAACGAGGGACAACAACAACAAAAAAAAAACTCCTAACAATGACAAGGAATTGCGTGCACACAGCGCAAACGGAGCAACCCGTCGGCAATTTAATTACCAAGTAAGTTGAGTTTTGATTATTTGTATAGTATATTTTTAGGCGAAAAAGAATATACTTATTTTTAAGAATGATTAAGATAAATTAAATAAAATACAAAAATCCCTTGTGAATTAAGTTGTGAGGTGCAATTTTCAATTAACTTTTTCCGTCAAAATAATTTTTTAAGAAAGTGCCAATGCATATAAATTATAAGTGCGTTATTGAACCATATTATTGGAATTTTAGTTGGGTTATTTTCTTGCGGTTCGCATTAAATTTTTGTGTCTACGTTCGTGCGCGTGATTAAAAGGGCGAAATCTTCCCTTTAGAAATTTTTTTTTCTCTTTCGTGATCCGTCCATTTTTTCATTTGTTTATGTGTTGATTGTACTACGAGTCGATTACTAATTTCTAGCATTGCTCAAAATTTATTCTCTAAATTTTTGTGATTATCTTGGGATTGGTGAATTTCCTATAACAAATTTTTGAATTTTTATGTGATCCACTCATTTTATTTTTTTTGTTTTCTGCTAATTACGTACATATGTTTGTGCAATCCACACGAGTCGATTGTTCATTTTTTAATTCTGGTATTGTTTATTACTTATTCTCCCTCATTGTTATATTTTCTTTTCTCAACTGGCCTTATGTATTTCTTGCCATCACGTTTCGGAATGTCTGGGATTACCCAGGAAGTTTAGTTTAGTAACAGAACTCTCTATTACAATATTCAGTCAGGACCTTTTTTTTGCCTCATCACAGGCCTTCACTAAATATTCCCTTAGCCAAGTCCAAAATTCTGTGACAAAATTGAATCACGAATCTTGCGAAACCGCATAATCCTCATTCCAGCACCCATAATGGCTCCACCCGAGGAACCACCACACCCGGCTAATGCACCCGGTAGCTCGGAATACAGAATCTCCATCGCAGATGTGCGAGAGATGATACCCAAATTCGCTGGTAATAAGGAAGGCTTAGACCAATTCATCTCCTGCTGTGACACTCTTTTTAACACGGCTAAAAATGAGAGGGACAAGGTACTGTTCTTCAATATCCTTAAATCCAAGGTTTCTGGCGCCGTATTTGATATGATCGAATACGGTGGAGCAAGCGATTGGAACGAACTAAAAAGCGCCCTTCAAAAGAGATACAGAGTCTCTCGAGCAGTGTTACGGGAGGACTTGAGGAAAACAAAACAGGGACCCAGGGAAAGCGTCCTAGACTATTCTGAAAGAATAACCCGTACCTTGGGGGAATTAAATAAGGCAACGAAAATAGCCTTAGGTGGTGGCGCCGCTAGTGAAGCATTAATCAAGGAAAATAGCAGGGAGGCGGTAACTGCATTTGAAAACGGGTTAAGAAGCGAGAGATTGCAGACTCTTGCTCAAGCCCGAGGGGAAGACGACTTATCGACCCTTATTGACTACATCCTGGAACGCGTTTCTCGAGCAGAAGAGAGAACGTACAAGGATACATTCGGAGAGGGATCCCGTAGTACACCCGTATGCGAAGTTTGTAATAAACGAGGGCACACCAGGGAGACCTGTTATAGGAACAGGGCCATCCCTAGCTTTACAGGCGCGCAAATAAAGAAAGAGGTTCGGCGACTTTTCTGTTCTTATTGTAACAGACCGAACCACGATATCAGCGAATGTAGGACGCGTCGCTTAGATTATGAAAGACGTTCCAACCATAGACGACAGGAACCCAGGCAGCAAAATTTTAACCGCGACTCGTGGACACCGGTAAATTCATCCACCCACAGACGCCCAGAGCAGCGACAATATCCAACCAACAGCGGGCGCCCTTCTGGCCAACAGAATAACAGAAGTAGTCCCGAGCAATCTTACAAGCAAGTAAGATTGCTCAACCAGAACGTCTACGAGGCGGGAAACGAGGAGCCGCGGGAAGGAATCACCGGCATTCCAACCCGCAATCACGAAATTCTCGCCGAAGTGCATACTCTCAACTAAGCATCACAGTTCGTGTTCCGGTCACTATCACCGAGCGAGGTGTCACAACCATCTTACTTTTTTCACTTTCTAAGAATGGAACCGCGACCTTTTTCATCGATACAGGTTCAGAAATCAGTCTGTACAAACTTTCATCTTGTTCTGAAGACAGCTGGGTTGACGTAACAAAAAGATGTACTATTATATCTTTTTATGATGAACACGTCACCTCTGAGGGCTTATCTCTCGGAAGTCTGGATGTAAATAATGGCAGCAATGGTTTACAAGTTTCCAACCCCTTCCATATTATAAGGGATGGAAACATTCTGTCCTGTGATGGATTGTTGGGTCACGATTTCTTTTACAGGTATGATTGTGACATCAAGTATTCGGAGAGTGTGATGGAATTCAAACTTCCCTTAGATGATGCTTGGAATATTATAGATACTCAAAATTTCACTCCCTCCAAAAACATCTATCGAATCAACAACCCACACGTCAATTTTCGAAGCACTCACAAAACGAATGAGTTAACCCATAATAAACAAAAACTACACGCTCACCATAAACAAAATAACTATCCCATAGAATGTCAAGGGATAAATAATGAAAGCATAGATCTTTACGAAGAATACGTTGAAGAAGAAAAGGAAAATTATGAAGTACCTCCCAGAAAAGAAGAAATCTGCGGGAAGACCTAGCAAACGGTAAATTATATAAATTACCCACCAGTCTATCCGACGGAAGCTGCGTGGACGAGCAAGTAAAAACTAAAATAAATAAAAGGCCGGAAACAAGGCCAGTCGTAATAAGTGAGAACGGGAATAGGGTGTACGGAGAATTGGATAGAATAGAAGTATGTGGCGAAGAAATGCCCATTAAAATAGTTAAAATACTTCCCACAAGTAAAAAGAAATTCTGTGGAGAAGAACCTAAATTCAAGGTAAAAAGGGTTGAATACAAAGATGTTAAAAGGGAAAGTAATAAAGAAATAATTAAATTAAATAATAATAAAATAACAATTCCAGCCAGATCCGAAGCGATCGTGGAAATCCCAGTCACAAAAGATGAACCTCTAGTTTGCGAGAAGAAATTAATAAAAACTGGCGTCTATTTAGGGAATTGTATTGTACGACCCGAAAGAGGATATGCCAAGGTGGCGGTCCTCAATATAAATGAAGAAGACACAGAAATACCACTCGAGGACGTAATACCCTCATATACTGAGTTAGAACAATACGATGTTATACAGCCCAACGGGGGAAAAACCAACCGGAGATTAGAGAAATTGGAAAGTCTCATAGATTTAAGTCACTGCAACGAGGAAGAGCGAAAGCAAATGATACACATCTGTAGGAAGTACAATGACCTGTTCCATTTAGAAGGAGATTTCCTTACGTGCACCGATGCTATCACCCACACCATTCCCACTTTGGCAGATAAGCCACCCATATATACAAAGCCCTATCGGCTACCAGAATCGCAAAGGTGTGAGGTAAACAGGCAAATTCAGACCATGTTGGAAGATGGAATCATAAGCCCTAGTAGTAGCCCATGGAATTCACCACTCCTACTTGTCCCCAAGAAACCGGACGCTAACGGAAACAAGAAATGGAGATTAGTGGTGGATTTCCGTAGGTTGAACGAGATAACTGTAGGGGACGCCTATCCGTTGCCCAATATCACGGATATCTTGGATCAATTGGGTAAGTCTAAGTATTTTACTACTTTAGATTTAGCCAATGGATTTCACCAGATACCCATGGAAGAGGCTGACAAGGATAAAACCGCTTTCAGTACCTCGTTTGGCCACTATCATTATAACCGTATGCCTTTCGGTCTCAAAAGAGCCCCAGCCACCTTCCAACGGCTAATGAATACGGTTTTAACCGACTTACAGGGAATGCGATGCTTCGTCTATTTAGACGACATAGTCGTGTATGGGTACGACTTACGAGACCACCATATGAAGTTGGAAGAGGTACTCACGAGATTAAGGGAGAATAATCTAAAGCTCCAACCAGAAAAATGCCACTTCTTGGCAAAGGAAATTACATACTTAGGGCATGTAGTAAGCTCCAAAGGCGTACATCCGGACCCCACTAAAATTAGCGTACTAAAAACTTATCCCCGACCCAGAAAGCAAAAGGACATTAAGGCATTCCTAAGGTTTGTGGGATACTACCGCAGATTTATACCAGATTTCGCCAAGACGGCGAAGCCATTAAAAAGACTTCTGAAAAAGAACACCCCGTTTGAGTGGGACGCTTTTTGCGACGAAGCATTTAGATCATTGAAGGAAAAATTAATCACAACCCCAATACTAGCTTACCCAGAATTCGATAAAGAATTCATAGTAACTACCGATGCTAGCGACGTAGCCCTAGGAGATATCTTGTCCCAAGGCGAAATAGGTCAAGATAGACCAATTTGTTATGCCAGTCGTACTCTAAACCCTGCCGAATCCCGGTATTCTACCATAGAAAAAGAACTTCTCGCCATTGTTTACGCGGTGCAGCAATTTCGCCCGTACATATATGGAAGAAAGTTCACGCTAATCACAGACCATAAACCTCTAGTTTGGTTAATGAATCTGAAAGATTGTAATAGTAGACTTACCAGATGGAGGATACGGTTGGAAGAGTATGACTACAAGATAGTTTATAAACCAGGTAAGTTGAATGCCAATGCACGGCAGCAGAGGAAAAGGCAGTTAGGGTAATTACTAGAAACCAGGCAAAAAAGACCGTCCGAACAGCCACCCCAACTCAGGCTGATCCTATACGGAACGTAGACAACACAAACACTGATACAGATAATTTCAGGAAAATGACAGATACTAATCAAGCGTTAATCAAACTAAAGGGAATCACCCATAAATCCTTCCTACTACCCCCGACCTCCAGTGACGTGGAATTAGTACTAAGAGATAAGATTACCGAAATCCTCCCAAATTTAGAAATAAACCGCGTTTACGAATACAAAAAAGGGAATCATAATAATTACATACTGGCAAAATGCTCACCCCCCATACGTGTTAACCTCTTTCTTAAAACTATGCGAACTTGCCGGCGTAAATAAATTAAACATAGCCATTCCACCTCTCAACAACCATGACATATATCACTTCAGGAAAATATGTGCCGACATAATATCAGAACCAGATATCGAAATCATTTGCCACACAGGCAGAGTGAAGTTCCTTACAACTCCCGAGGAAATACAAAAAGTTTATTTATTTATTTATTTATTTATTGCCAAACAAGGCACACTTAAAGCTAACAACAAATGATACAATGATTTTTAATAAAATCTAATATACAATTACTATGACATACTATATAAATTTAATATGTTGTCAACTTAAATTTTAATTATTAGTGGATAGGATTTTGGTTAGGATGTAAAGAGGGCAATCATTTTCCTTTTATAAGATGGTTTACTGATGGTAGGGGAGAAACATGGACTGTGTCTATTAAAAACCACACAACATTTGTTGACGGGTTCGTTCTTTGCGTATTCGGTACGATGTGGATATTCCTTTAGCAGTTTCGTATGCCTAGTGTGTCGAACTTCAACATTGAATCTGATTCTGTCCGACAAAAACTGCACTTTAATATTATGGCTTAGGACGTCTAAGGTAAAGCAAGAAATAAGCAACTCTCTTCTACAAGATAGCGGAATAAGCCCCAACAACTTGAGCCTATCCGTGTAGGGTGGTAGGTTTTGATAATCACGCGGGTCATATAAGTTTCTCAGAGCAAAAAGAAGAAATTTCTTTGCACCGATTCAATCCTGTTGCTTCTTATTTGGAATATAGGATCCCAGATAGGGCATGCGTATTCAAGAATTGGGCGGACAAGTGAGCAGAAAAGGGCCTTTGTCACCCAAATATTGTTAAATTCCTTAGCCCTTCTCTTTATAAAGCCTAGAAGCTTATTGGCTTTGGCAGTGATATTGTCGTAGTGCAAATTGAAATTCAACTTTTTGTCTAGAACGACACCTAGATCCCTAATTTGATCGACATGATCCAGTGCTTTCTCATCGAGATAATAGCACTGGGGCTGTGCATTTTTACTGCGGGTGAAGGTAATTGCGTGACATTTGCTGGTGTTAAGTTGCAATTTATTTAAAATGCACCACTCTTGTAATGCATTCAGTTTCGACTGCAAGAAGGCTACGTCAACTTGGGACCTTATGACATTATATATTTTAAGGTCATCTGCGTAAAATAGATGTGGGATATTCTGTAGTTTAACAGACAAATCGGAGATGAATACATTAAATAAAAGTGGACCTAAGTGACTTCCCTGCGGAACACCGGAAGTTACTTCGATTTCTTTTGACAAACATCCTTGAAATCTCACAACCTGTATTCTTTCGTTCAAATATGATTTAATCCATGCAAGGGCAGGACCTGATATCCCGAATTTTAATAACTTTACAATTAAAATATGGTGGTCAACACGATCAAAGGCCTTGCTGAAATCAGTGTAAACAGCATCAATTTGATGACCGTTCTCCATACCACACAGAAGTTCGGAGATTAGAATCATAAGGTTTGTGGTGGTCGAACGTCCCTTTCTAAAACCATGCTGCTGCTCGTTAAGGCATGGGTCAATTAGAGGGACCATCTTATCAAATACAAGTTTTTCGAAGAGTTTAGGAATTGATGATAGGATGGCAATGCCTCTGTAATTATCTACAAAGTGCTTATCACTTGATTTGTGGATTGGTGTGAGATAGGATCTCTTCCACATTGTAGGAAACTTTCCTTGCGACAATGATTTATTGAAAATAATGTGAAGAGCGAATAATAAATGTTGTGAGCACAATTTCAAAAAACAGGGAGGTAGATTGTCAGGACCGTGACCTTTAGTGACATCAAGGCTGTTTAAACCGGACATAATGTCGTCAATAGACAGGGATAGATTGCTTATAAGAGCTGATGTTTCAGTTTCCGTTTCGGTGAAGTTCGGGTCTGTGGTACCAGATTTGGGGCTGAAGACTTCACGAAACCTATCAGCAAACATGTTGCAAATTTCTTGAGGGCATGAGGAGGATGTGCTACCATTTGTCATGGTTTTCGGATAACCTGAAGTCTTTCGTTTAGTGTTAACGAAATCAAAAAATCTTTTTGGGTCCTTTATGATGTTTTCTCCGATAGTATTAATGTATTCATTATAGGCCTTGCGTGACCTATTAGAGAATTCAGAAGCTAGTCTAGTGTACTCTAAACTCACTTCCTCATTTACTTTCGGGCTATTTCGCATTATATTGTATAGTTTGTTTCTCTTGTTACGTAGAGCCCGAACGCTTTTATTTAACCATGGTTCCGATAGCTTATCCTTTTTTTTAATTTTGGGTACATATTTGTCGACGGCTTTAAAGACAATATTGTAAAAGGTAGAGACTATCGCGTCAAGGTCGTTACCTGATAGTCTACTATTCCAGTCGATAGAGGATAGTTCGAAGCCAATATTGTTAAAATTAGCGTTCTTGAAGTCGTAGACAACAGCGTTATTGAAGGAATGATGGTTAGTAATTGAGGAATTGAGCTCGAGAGTCCATGCGGAGTGGTGCATAGTATTAATGAAAAGGTTCTCCTCTTCGGAAGCGGGTAAAACGATTACATCCTCATATGAGTTAGTAAAAATTAGATCCAACCAATTTCCATTAGCATTTGGTTCCCATATAACTTGCTGTAGATCATGGCCATATAAACTATCAATGAGCTTTATGTCTATTGCATGTGTGACATTTATTGGAAGTAGGTTACCATCTTCCTCGTCAGGGATGAAGTATAAATTAGGACGGTTAAAATCACCTAATACAATTACTTCGTGGTCTTCTTCGTTTCTGCCGAGTGTTTCGTGTAAATCATCTAAAATATGAATTAAATCATCATATTTAGATTCGTCCGAACTGGGGGGAATGTAGAAAGTACCGATAACTATATGTCTTTTGCCAGATTTAAGTCGTATCAAAACGTGTTCAAAAGATTGAGACCGATTTGTCATGATTAGCTCACTATCTATAAAATCTTTGATAGCTATAAGGACTCCTCCTCCTCTTGAGAGACCAGTGGAATTATAGTCTCTATCGCATCGGTAAATTGTCCAGGTAGGGTCTAAGATCTCCTCATTAAGAAATGTATCGTTTAACCACGTTTCAGTGAATACAAGTACATTAAAATGAGACGATTTTGCGTCAACGAAGAGATTTTTTAATTTACCTCTCATACCGCCACAATTGTGGTAAAAGAGCCTTATGTTTTCGGGTAAAATTGGCGTTTTCGAGTAATGGGTTTTGATGGGTTTCGTTAAGGGAGAAACAGATAGTTATGGGCGATAATACCTCTTTGTTTCATCACGGCTTCTTTGAAGCTGCCGCACATGTAATGATCTTACATGAGACGCATATGCTGAAAGGTCCTTGCTTACTTGTTGTAAAGAAATTTGGTATTGCTCATGGTACTTTGTGTACAAGTTGAGCAGAGCATCACGATCAGTGGGTAGACCTTCTTGTTGGATCGAGATGATTAGGCTAGTCCTGGTATTACCATGTATACAGGTAGAGTCAGGTTTGTTATGCATATAAGCAAGGAAAAGCCTTACATTGTCAAAAACCTTTCTTTCTCTTAAGCGAGAAAGTAAATATCGACTCTCAGTTGAATCAGCAGATATAAGGGTATTTTTTACGATAGGAGGCTGTAACGGATTCAGGAAAGGTGGTTTGATTGTGGCAATGTTGCTGTTTATAGGAGAATCCGCCGTGGCGCTTCTTACGACTGAAGAGTGAGGTAGCAATGAATTTAAGACTGGTGGATTGCTACCTGGAACATTGTTAACATCATTGATTGGGATGTGGTTGATACTGCTCGTAGGCGACTCCGCAGATATTGAGGTGCTTCTTACCACTGAAGGGTGAGGTTGCACGGGATTGTTTCCAGGAATATCGTTAACATCAGTATAAGAACGACCGCCGACGATTATGTGACTTCGGGCGAAATTAGAGTATTCTGCGTGAATACCATGAACTTCCGACCGGAGGACACCAGGGTATCACCAGAACCCTTAAGAGAATTCAGAAGGACTACTACTGGCAAGGAATGCGACCTGACATAAAAGCATATATAAAAAAAATGTTCATCGTGCCAAAAGAACAAGCTATTATCAAATCCCAAGGTACCCATGAAAATCACAACTACCAGCTCAAGGCCCTTCCAAAAGATATTCTTAGACATTGTAGGGCCACTACCAATGAGCTACACAAACAAGAAATACCTACTTACCTTCCAAGACGACCTCACAAAGTTCTCCACCGCGATCGCTCTGGAAGACATTGAGGCCGCGACTGTAGCAAGGGCATTAGTAGAGGAGATTATTTGTAAGCACGGTATACCCCATTCAGTACTCACTGATCAAGGTTCTAATTTCCTTAGTGCAATGTTTAAAGAGGTAACTAAGTTACTCCATATAAAACAATTGCAAACGACTCCCTACCACCCACAAACTAATGGAGCATTGGAAAGAAGTCACCGGACTTTAGCCGAATATCTCCGGCATTATGTAAATAGAGATCCCTTGACTTGGGATACATGGGTACCTTACGCTATGTTCGTGTACAACACCACACCGCACTCCAGTACCAACTTCACCCCTTACGAACTTTTATACGGATTTCCAGCCGAAATTCCGTCCAGCCTGAAATCAAGCCCAACTCCCTCATATAACTATGAAAACTACGCGAATGAGCTAAAAGCACGACTACAACACGGGTATGGAATCGCAAAAGAAACAATAATTTCTGCGAAAGAAAAGAATAAAAGGTATTACGATCAAAGAACCGAGATTAAAGCATTTAACCTAGGCGACAAAGTCTTGGTCAAAAACAACAAGAGAAAGAACAAATTAGAACCCTTATGGGAGGGACCCTACCCAGTAATAGAATTAAATTCCGCAGAAAATACCACCATTAGAATTAAGAATAAAAATCGATTATTGCATAACAATAATCTCAAATTATTTAACGAAGATACTAACGCATAGATTTCCATAGGTTACTCCTATTAACATGGCTTTTCGCCATCCCCAAGGCATCAGGGGAAGATGCAGTCAATATTACGAAGTTTGAAACCAATCCGGGGATATATTTTGAAAACGTCGGGAAAGTCAATTTGTATAGTAACGAATGGCAAGTGGTAATTTTTTATGATTTAGCTAGTTTTAAGTATGAATTAAGGAAATTAGAAGAATATAAGGGAAAAATAGAGTATATGTGTAAAAATCTACGAACAAATGAAGGAACATTGCAATTGTGTGTGTCAATAGTGCAACAACTATCCCTCTTATTATCCGACATTCAAGAAAAACGAAGTCTGTTACAAAGGGAACCACTTCGGCGTAAAAGAGACTCTTCAACGCAATCGGGACCCTAAGCAAAACCATTGATTATATAAAGAAATAGATATGCCATTTTGAAGAAAAAGTGTTGTGCCATTAACATGCATGGTGGCGCTGAAGTTTCCTATTTTCGAATTTTTACAATGGTGCTTAGATTTGCTGAGATAATTCGGTAAAGCTTCAAAGCTTCTGCAATAAACTTAAGTATATTCGAAGATTTCAGAAACGACATTTATCGAAATCGAAAGCTCATGATAATTTTTATCGTTCTCACTGGCTAAAGTCCTGGAGTATGCGTATATCATTGATTATACAAAGAATATATAATTAAGATTTTATAATCAATGCGTATATGAAAATCTGGAAACGATGCAAAAGAGAAAAAAAATCGCTTTTTGTCCTCAGACATATGCCAGTGGAGAGGACGGATATAGCATGTGCTGATATGTCAAGTGCATTTCTATTCACTCTTGTTTAGATTGTTTACGAACGAGTACCTGTGTGCTTTTTTTTGCGATTTTTGAGTTTTATAAGCAGTGTTAAATATTATTAAGTATATTTTTCGAAGCGATATTTTTTGGGATACTTCTGGAATAAGTTTTTTTCATTTCAAAGGATATTTTAAGATTTTATTTTGTTATTTAGAAATTTTTTGAGTTATTACTTCTTTTTCTGTGACCCTTTCTGGATTTGTTGTGGCGATTTTTTCGAAGTTTTTTCATTGATATTATTTAAGAAAAGATGTCACGATCTTGTTCCTATAAATATTGCATGAACGTATACACTTCATGTTGCTCTTTAAGTTTTTTTTCAATTCCAAAAGACGGCAGAAAGTCTGTTTGGTTAAAACATTCTGGTGATGTTTATCTCCAGTTTAATATTCGTTCGACTGAAAATCTTCATTTTTGCGAAGAACACTTTTATGAAAAGGACATAGTAATAAGAGCAGGAAAAAAAGTTTTAACTCCTACTGCAGTTCCAAAGCAAACCGATCCCTTAATTTGTTCTTGTTCTGATTCTATAACAGATCCCATTTGCGCATTAATGAATTGCAATTCTGTTGTAAAAAGTAAAGCTATCCGTGTTCCAAAAAGGAAAACCGCTCTTGTCTGTACTGTAGTTGCTCCTGAAACTGTAAAAAAATCTTTATTTATTGAAGATTCTTCTGAAGATGAGTTGGTTGTTTGTAAATCTGGCGATAAAACTTATAGTAAAAAATTGGAAATACCCCCTCAACCTGAAACTAATCACATATCGCAGGAGCAATTTCCTTCTCCCCCAAGAAAAAGGTTATCCATTACGGATGATAATCCTATTGAGCATGCAACAGAAATGAGACCACTACACAGTTTTCCAAAACGTGTAAAAAGAGATGAAAATCACTATAATTTTGAAGAAAAACTTTGTGAATTATTAGAAAACAAACCTGATGATGTCCAAGTATTTCTTCGTTCTCAATTGTTTACTTCTCGCAAACACCATTGGAATGAAAAAGAAAAGAATTTTGTTTTGAAATTATATTACAAATCTCCTACAGTGTATAAATCATTTTTAAAATCCGGCTTCTTTTTACCCTCGGTGAGGACGATCTTTCGTTGGCATTCTGCTCTTCGTTTCGGTACTGGACTTCCTGATGTAATTAAAAATATGCTTACAAATAAAAAGTAAGCGATCTAGACATATTAAATGCTAAATGTGTCCTTTTATTTGATGAAATGTCTTGTAAATTTGAATTGGATTATAATACAAAAGATGATTTAATCTATGGTTTTATTGATCTTGATTTTCTTGGTCGGAAAAATGTAATGGCATCTAGTGTACTAGTATTTATGCTTCGCGGTCTCAATAAAAATTGGAAACAAGCAGTAGCATATTACATTGGGAAGCCTTCAATGAATGAGTTAAAAGAAATTATTCAAAATTTGTTGAACCAACTCTTAAATATTGGTTTTAATATTGTGGGCATAGTTTGTGATCAAGGAAGTAGCAACCGAAGCTCTTATAGGCTTTTACAAACTTCGAAAATAACACCTTTCTTCTATGTTGATCAAAAAAAAATATATGCTTTGTATGATATACCACACATTTTTAAATGCATAAGAAATATTATTCTTGCAAATGATATTGAATTCGGAAGCGAGAGGATATCATGGTCTATTTTACGCAAGGTATATAGCATGGATAATGGTGCTATAAGAGCTATGTTCAAATTAACGGAGGCACATATAAATCCGCAGGGCTTTGACAAATTATCGGTCAAACGAGCAACTCAAGTTTTTAGTCACAGCGTTTCAGCCGCGATATTTGCAGCTGTTAGCTTAAATTTATTTGAGGAGGAGGAAAAGCACTGTGCAATAAGTACTGCACAATTTATAGCTAGATTGAATGTTATATATGATAACTTAAACAGTGTTATAAAGTATTCCAAAAATCCATCAAGGTGTGCTATTTCCGAAAAGAATCAGATATTACAAAATCTTTCTGAAACAAAAACATGGGTTGAAACTTGGATTTCTACTGGCAGAATGAAACGTCCGCCTAGTTTTGATGGTCTTATTACTACAATAAATGCCATTGAGATGCTTTGGGATGATTTAAAAAAAACCCAGGAGTATCTTTTAGTAAGTCATTTAAATACGGATGCTCTTGAAAACTTGTTTTCAATGATTCGGGGGTTTAAAGGGACTTATGAAAAAAATCCTTCCGCTTATCGATTTTATAGGAATTTGAAACAGGTCATGTTTCAAAATATTTTACCATCAGAATATTCCAGTTATAATTGTTCTGATTCTGTAAATTTAATATCTGATGTGCCTTTATCCTCACTAAATGCAAATTTGCATTGCTTTGAAGAGAACATTAATGTTGTTGACGAAAATGAGCTAGGCGAAAAAGATGAGGAATCAAAGGAAAATTATTCAGATGACGAAATAACTGGAAGTATGGATAAATTTCAATATACTTCTTTAATGTATTTCTTTGGATATATAGTTAATAAAATGGTGAATTTAACAAAATGTACCCATTGTAAAGAATATATGATCCATAAAAATCCGGAGAAGTGTGATGAATTGCAATTTACGTATTATAAAACGTTTTCCCAAAATACTGGAGATGGAATAAATAGAAATTTAAACAGTTCGTTAAAAGTACCAAGTGATTCTTTCAAGGCGGATTTGTCAAAATTGTACGTGCATTTCACAGAAATATTTAAAAATGGTCGCCATTTCAAAAATTTGTTGGAAGATAATTTGCTACCTGTCCTTCAATTTAAAATCAATCAATGGCCAGGCTGCCAACATAAAGATTTCGTTGTACGGCATACCGTGATTTCTTTTATAAGAGCAACAGTAAAAAATATTAACACTTCTCTGAAAACAACAAATAAAGAATTGCGGTCAAAGATTGTGCAGGGCCGAGAATAATTTATTTAGTCACTTTCGATTTTTTTTAACACTAGCTAACTGATCAATAGTTTCAAACGTGTAATTTCATTAATTTTCTGGGCCTTTAATGTAATATACCTTGGATTGATAATTTTATTTTAAGTTGAAAACGATAATTTTGAATCTTAATAAACTTTGGAATAGATCTTAAAAAAATATAATTAACTCAATGAAGAAATTGTGTCAATTTTACGGGTCTCCGTAAACGTTATTTAAGCCCTCAAACGTTTTCAAAGTAAAATATATAAATGAGGACAAAATCTAACAATTTGCTTAATATTTGGGATATGAAAAGCTTAGATATCTGATGAAATCTGTTAGCTTAGAAAAAATTATTTACGCACATTATACATTTCCAATACATATCAGAGCCCTGCTGAAATTCGTACGAGTGGTTTATATCACCGTCATTTACATTCTCACACTGTCAATGTGTGGTGCAAAAAGCTTCATTCGAAAATCAATTTCGAATTTCAAATGTGACTTCACTTAAAATGATGAAATCGTACAACTATGGCCATCTAGCGTGCTAATGTCAAGTCTTAACTGACATATCTATTTCTTTATATAATCAATGGCAAAACCCTATTCGGGACACTGAACGAAGACGATGCGCAAAAGTATAACGAATTAATAGACAATACAAGGAATGATCAAAACCGCCTACTCAACCTCATGAAAAACCAAACGTTGATTATAGAAACTACAGCTAACATCTTCAACAAAAGTCGCCTCGCTATCGATGAGCAATTTAAACACTTGGATAGCAAAATAGCCAAAATTGACAAGAGAGTGAACGCCATAAATTCTGAGATAACTCAAATAAATGTGTTCGACGTATTAGAATCCCTTACTTCACTAACCACCCTTATTACTATTCGCTACCAGTCAACCTTAAATGCACTCTTAGACCTTGTTACAGACGTTCGGCACGGCAAGCCACACCCCTCTATTATCACTCCTGGACAACTAAACAAAATCCTTACAGAAGTACAACGGCACTTACCCAACACACTAATGCTGCCTATCGACAGAATTCGGGACAATGAACTACAAATCTACAGACTAGGACACGTCAGTACCGCGATAGTGGCAGACAAAATTATCTTTAAATTAAAAATCCCATTACCTTTTAAGGATAATTATCAATTATATAAAGTAGTTCCCATCCCCACATACTACAAAAATGATTACATCTTTGTCCAACCATCCTTAGAATACTTAGTGGTAGACTATAACCGAGAGCACTACTACACTCTCAATGCAGTGGACTTAGCAAACTGTTTGACAAATAACTTAGAAAAATTTCTGTGTAGAATCATACACCCCATCTTCAATGTCGATTCCAAAAACAACCTGTGTGAAATCGACCTCTTAAAACACGATCGTACCATCCCGAACTCGTGCCATATAAAGTCGATCCCTAGAACTAACTATTGGATCCAATTAAACCAACCCAACAAATGGTTGTTCGTCATGGACGAATACAGTACCATCGACGTAGTCTGTAGTGACAAGATCACCCCTTACCCCCTGAACGGGAGCGGAATAATAGAAATCAAATCCGGCTGTTACTTAAGAAGCAAAGAGCTCACAATCCAAGCTCACAATGTTCAGACATCTAAATTAAACACTTTCTACCTACCCACAATTAACTTAACAAGTAACGTGGACGAGTTCTTCAAACAAAACCTACAGCCCGATCAAAAGATAGCCAAGGCAGTTTTAATAAAATACAACAGTGATAAGGAACTGAACAACTTAAGCAAAATGATTCAACAGCAAAAAGGGAACGAACACCTGATCTTAAATAAAACTAATGGTCACGACATACACCATTATTCCTTAGGCTGACTTAAATGCACAGATCGGCCCCAACAACACCGGCCTTGAAAACACAATTGGAAATCAAGGCCTAAGCCAAGATACCAATCACAATGGTGAACTTTTCGTTGACTTTTGTAGTTCCCATCAACTCATGGTAGGTGGAACTTACTTTTGTCACAAGAAGATACACAAGGAGACCTGGGTATCGCCCGATGGTAGAACGAGAAACCAGATAGATCACGTGGCCGTCAGTCGCAGATGGCGAACTATTCTGGAGGATGTCAGGAGCTTTAGGGGAGCAGACACTGGAAGTGACCACCATTTGGTAGTAGCAACTATCCGCCTAAAAATCGCTGCAATCAGAAACGTCCAACGCGATGCCATAAACCGTCGACGGTTTAACGTAGACCTTCTGCGTGAGAGCACCAAAAAGCGAGAATTTGCTGGCAAACTGCAAGAAATCTTAAACCAGCAAACCGTTTCTGACGACACAAATATTGAAGAGCTGTGGAGCACAACAAAGGGCGCTATAATAACAGCAGCGGAAACAAGCATAGGTTATGTCCAAAGAAACCAGCAGCACTGGATCTCGGACACAACCTGGCAAAAAATTGAACGCAGAAGGGCCCTCAAAAATAACGTGAACTCTACAAGCGACCCGGAAAAACGACAACAACTTGAACGGGAATACTCCCAATTGCACCGGGAGGTAAAGAGAAGTGTCCGGCGTGATAAAAGGCGGCAGATAAATAAGCTCGCAGAGAAAGCGGAAAACGCGGCAAACACAGGCAACAGTAAGGTGCTGTACCAAATCACTAAACAGCTATCGGGAAAGCACTCTACTAAAAAGCATGCCGTAAAGAGTGCGGATGGAAGGCTGCTGTGCAGCGACGAGGAGCAACTCCAAAGATGGAGAGATTACTTCTTTGCCGCCCTGAATGGTTCATTTACACAGGAACCTCAGGAAAACAACAGCAACAATGCACAGCCAATAAGAATCACCACTCGTGCCCCATCCAAGACTGAAATAGTAACCGCAATTCATGCAATGGCCAATGGTAAAGCAGCTGGAAAAGATGGCATCCCGCCAGAATTGTTGAAAGCCGACTCAAGCCTCATAGCAGATGCGCTACAGCCAATCCTGGAAATAGCATGGAATACCTGTACCTTTCCGGAGGATTGGACGGAAGGTATCATAGTCAAAATACCAAAAAAGGGGGACCTAACAATATGTGACAACTGGAGAGGCATCTGTCTATTATCTACTGTGGGCAAAATCTTGTCCCACATATTACTATCAAGGATAAGAGAGGCAGTAGATCGAACGCTTAGAAGACAGCAGGCTGGATTCAGAAAAGGCCGCTCCTGCATAGACCACATTAACACCTTGAGAATCATAGTGGAGCAGTCTACTGAATTCCGATCCCCCCTTTACCTTGCTTTCGTAGACTATGAGAAAGCGTTCGACTCGGTTAATAGGAGCTTTATATGGCGAGCTCTTCGGCAACGTGGACTGCCGGATAAAATAATAGAATTGATAAAAGCTCTATACAACAATTCCAATTGCAGAGTTCTTCACAATGGAAAACTCTCCGACAGCTTTGAAGTGAGCTCAGGAGTACGGCAAGGATGCCTACTTTCGCCATTACTATTTCTTATAGTAATAAACGACATCCTTGTCAGCGCTCTAGATACTAGAACAGGTGGCATACAATGGGGATTGTTAGACCGCCTTAAGGACCTCGACTACGCGGATGATATCTGTTTGCTGGCCCACAGACACCAGGACCTCAGAAACATGTTAAACAATTTGGCAACAGAAAGTAGTTCAGCAGGCTTAAGGTTAAATCCGACTAAAACCAAAGAAATGCGGATAAATGCAAACACCCTTGAACCAACAGCGCTAAATAACCGTGACGTGGAACTGGTAGATAAATTCTGTTACCTCGGTAGTATTATTACCGAAAACGGCGGTACAGAAGAAGACGTCAGTTCCAGAATAAATAAAGCAAGAAGCGCATATGCATGCCTGTTTCACATATGGAGATCGACGGAGATCTCAATTAACACCAAATTGCGGCTGTTCAACTCCAACGTTAAGGCAGTTCTTTTGTACGGTTGCGAAACATGGAAAGTCACCCAATTCATCACAGGGCGCCTACAAGTTTTCATCAACAGATGCCTACGTCGTATCCTAAAAATCCGCTGGCAAGATAGAATTTCAAATGAAGAACTATGGCGCCGTGCCGGCCAAGAAAGGATAGACGACCAAATCAGGCGAAGGAAATGGAATTGGATTGGCCACACCTTGCGACGCGAAAACGAGAATCTAGCCAAACAGGCCCTCGACTGGAATCCGCAAGGAACCCGTCGAGTCGGAAGACCTAGAACAACGTGGAGGAGAACCCTATTAGCAGAGGCCGCAACAACCGGGAGATCCTGGTCAGAGCTGAGAGCTGTCGCGCAAAACAGAGTCCGCTGGAGGGCAACTGTTTCCGCCCTATGTCCCATGAGGGATTAAAGGAGCAATTAGATAGCTACATTCTGTTAACACTAATAGTCATACTTTTCTTAATACTTATAAAAGTAAAATGGCCGATTCGCATAAATCGCAACAAAATAACAATTAATAAAATAAATAGAAATACCGAACCCAACCCAGAGGAACCCACAAGCGCACCATACAAACTATCTACGGATCAACCCATATATTCATGTGTAGCGAAACACTAAGGGAATTACCATATAAGTTCGAAGGACAAAATTTATAATAGTTTATAAATTTAATGGTGGCACAAAATTTATGATGATAAAAATTTACCAACATTGTGTTATTGTATTTATGCACCGACTTACTCCTGCAGCTATCTTCAAATTTTTTTTCTCTCTCTCAATATAGCATCTACCTTGGTAGTGAGCAAAATTTTTTTTCTCTCTCCCCTTCCTTCTCTCTTTTGGACTAAATCCTTTTCAAAAAATAGACTAAATTCAACTGCCCACTTTTAGTACCAACCTAAAATAGTTATGGGCCATATGCATGGGGGCAGAGCTACAACCTAATTTCGATCCGAGCGCGCGGGGTGAGCACCATTATAAATTCTAAGCTCAATCTTTCAGTAAGCGGATATGTAAACGTTCGCAGTATAAAACAATAAGAAAGGGGGTCCGATTATTTTTTATCACCCGCTAGCAGCGCTAGTAAGCATCGTGCGTGTACAGAGCCATACGCTGACGCTGATAAAAGCTATCACCCCTTTGGCAACCAAGACATTCGCTCAGGTTTACCATTTTATTAAACAGTACAATCGCAAAGACCCGTAATGTTCCTTCGGGAACATATTCAACAAACTCTCAAATAAGCTCTCTCGGAACAACAACTCCACCTTTTCCACTGGTATTATACCGTCCATCAACTTACCTAATCATAGAATCTTATATGTCCAACAGCTTTTAAAAGCTTCAAGAAAAAGAAAAATCCCCACCGAAGGAAAAGCACAAGTAGCATGCAGCTCACCGAAAAACAATTATTGCCCTAACATCAATCATAAAACCAGAGAAAAACCAGATAAAACATATTTTTTTTTCTTCCGGCCGAAGTATTAAAATAAAAAAAGTAGGGGGATCGAAACCAACAACACATACACAATAAGCACATTTTCAAGTTTTTATTAGAAAAAAATACAAAAATAGTAAATTCTAGTAACTTGACACATATGTACATAGACACGGCGGTGGTCCACCTGTGGAATAGGAGACGGTCCCCGTTCTTCCTCAATTTCCTCGATATCGGAATCCACCAAGTCTATAATTTCCTCCCTATCCATTTTTTCTTCTTCTTTCTCCTTCTGTAAAGAAAAAAAATATATATATATAATATATATATAATAATAAAAAAAAAAAGAGAAAAATTCTTTTTGTACTTTAGGATAAGTACCTACTTACCTATTCAATCTATTAATCAAGAATGAAGTGGAGCACATTTGATCAAAACATATCACCCACGACTAATTGACCGCGAAATCTGACACCCGCACGAGTGTAATGCAAAAATTTTTCCTACAAGAAAAACGATACCATCGGAAACCAATTTTTTCATTAAAATGCGCAAATTGCACCATGTTTTTTTTTTACATACAATACATATAAACGTATAAAATATAAAAAAAACACACATATACTTAAAAAAAAAACCCTTTCAAAACACATATAAATATATATTATAAAAAAAAAATTTTCTAATTAGTTTAGAAAGTAACTAATAAGTTTCGTAGTTTCGCCTAAAAATATGCAAAGATATAAATTCATTAAGAACATTATACGGATAGATAATCAAGATTAAGAATCCTTTAAATAAATTTAAATAGACACATATATAAAGCTAACTGTAGAAATGAGCCTTAATTAAACTAGAAAATAGGTTTTATTCTTTTCCTTAAAACAAAAAAAAAGTAATTAAGAATGTTTAAAAATAAAATTTAGCAAAACACCTAAAAATGTGCAAATAATATTCACTTTAGAACCTTTAAAACACATATAAACAAAACCGCAAAATATATATATATATAACACAAAAAATATGTATAACAAAGTATATTAAGAATACTTTAGATAAATGTACATAATAGCAAAAAAAAAATATATAGTAAACTTACTTCAAGACAAAAACGCATGAAAGTATGCAAAAGAATAAATACGTTAAGAATTCTATATATGTAGGTATATATATAAAAAAAAAATGTAGTAAACCTAAGTTAACTATCTTTTAAGTACACAAATAGAAAAAGAAAATTGTAATAATAATTGGACCACGACGCTAATATCACGATTCCACCAACACTTACGACTAAAACGAAGGTTCTGCTTCCTAAAGTCGCACAACCTTCTGATTAAGGGGAAAGGTGTAATGATCGTCGCTCATTACCTAAAACCCCTAAAATATACAAACCCTTTTCACGTTCCTCTCATATCAAAATCTCATCTCATCAAACCTTTTGAGCATCTCGCATAATTCATTCGAGATATACCCAGAAACTTTGCCCTCAGCCAATGACTCGATCAAAATATAACACGAGCTTTCATAATTACAAAACTCTCGAATTGCAATACATTGACTTATGCACCCAGGTCATAAGTTCTCGAATTCCACATTCCCTAAATTACATATTGCAAAAGAAAGCGATAAACATCCGAAATTCGATATCGCTTTTCCTCTGAACTAATTTCTCGGGCGATCGATCTACCCTTGCACCCTGCTAGTGGATTCAACGACCGAGGCGCCCAACACGAGCACAAACTACGTCAATGGGTCTGCACACAAAAAATCCCATTTTAGCAAGGTGTGCATGCGCAGTGCATTACCCCGTTCGGTAATTGTCAACTCCCACAAAAATCCCGTGAGAGAGCTTTTAATAGGGAAATGCTAAATTGCAATCACTCCCATTGGCCGGGCTTGCTATTGGAAAATTATAGCTTGAATCAATTCAGCCAATGGGAGTTCACATTGACATATTGGAACGATGGAATAGGAACAGTTTAGAGGAGGAAGAGTCTAGTTGTGGCTATAATTAATCTTAATCTGTAACTTAAAAAATTAAACCTAAGAAAAGTGAGTGTAAAATTAAAACTATAAACCCGAGTAAAAGCAAATTGTAAAACTCAAATTTATAACTCAAGTGTAAAAATTAATAAATAAAAAATACATAACTATCAACTCTAAAGTGTTTCTGTGGAATTAAAGATACATCAAGGGCAAGAGATCTTCTCCTGCAAAGGAAAGCACGGTCTTGTCCTGCTCGTGTTATAAAGGCACGACAATGAGCTTTCGTGCTGGCTGAGCTTTTGAACTTGCTGTGCCATGGCTGAACTTGCATGTGCCTCGGATTTGGTCTTGGGTGTTAGTTGGATGTGCCTCGGATGAGCTTGAGGAATTAGATTGAACTTGCATGAGCCTTGGCTGAACTTGCACGCCGGATAAGCTTTTGAACTTCAATATGCCTGCGGAATTAGATTGAACTTGCATGTGCCTCGGATGAACTTTAGCGCTGGATTAGCTTTTGAACTTGCATGCGCCCTGGATGAGGTCTTGGGTGATAGATTGAACTTACATGTGTCCCGGATGAGGCTTGGAAAATTAAATTGAACTTGCATGTGCCTCGGATGAGGGAATTTGATTGAACTTGCATGTGCCTCGAATGAACTTGCACGTTGGATTAGCTTTTGAATTTCAATGTGCCTGCGGAATTAGATTGAACTTGCATGTGCCTCGGATGAGCCTGGGGGAATTAGGTTGAACTTCGCTGAGTGTCGTGGATGAGATTATGCGGGTGATTGAATCTTCAGTTTTGAACATCGCTGTGCTTTGAGCGGGGCCTTGCTATTCAGGACATTACCCTTGAGTTTTGGTTTGCATCCCTGCTAGGCTTGCGCAAGGGCCCGAGAGACTTAAACCCACATCCCAGCTTCAAGGATCCCAGAGACTCAAGATATACAAACCCCACTTCAATTTTTTTAACCAACTCTCCTAAGAAATAAAATATCCCGCCATGCAAAAATATTCAAATTACATTTCAAATATTTTTCCCCTAAGAAATAAAATATCCTTGTTTCACCTAAAATCACGCCACTCAAAACATGTGCAAGTGATATACTTATAAGGGGCAAACGTGAAAGGAAATTACCATTCTGATCTCGACATGAATTTTCATGCCCAGCCGCAAAAACCCAAATCCATTCCTTTGCCTCTTAATTTTTTCAACCAAATTGACCTCACACATATCCTTCATGCTCATATGTCATGAAAGCACATAAATTAACTCAAGCACGGGTCACTCTCTTTTCACGAATGCTATTTTTACCGATCGCGCGCCAAGGAGCCTTAAGCAAAATACACATCAAGGGTTGAGATCCCTAGCAGATCTTTAATGTAAACAAATATATAGGCCGGCGGTTGAATGTTTCCAATTAAGAGTCCTCGGGGTGCTGCGGCTTATCAGCAAAACTTTCAGGCATCGTGGCTACCATTAATTTGAGGCACATGCGATATACTTATTATGGGTTTAACAATTTATTTCTTTAAGGGCTCGAAATTTAGGACGAAGAATTTAAGAATTTGCTAGGTCCAATCGTTTATGAGTTTGAGTTTGAATTTGAAGTGGAGAATTTGTCTGTACTTGAGAAAATGCTGGGATGATTTACTACGCAGGACCCAATTATACTGAAGCCACCCAGACATGATTGAAAAAGTTCAGCTAAAATATGCCCCAATGTAAAAAAAAGTTGGCTATATCAGCATATTTGGAGTGGGAAATCTTAATGTGATGCAGCTGTATAAACAAAGCTAGATTGAAATTTCATGCGTTTTGAGTGCCTTGGCTGGGAACTCGGATGGGATCTAAGCTATTCACCCTTTTAACCGGAAAATCATATAAATACTCGAAAAAGTGAAGCATTAGGTCTTAGGATGATTGCTATAAAAGAACGAGCAAATCCTTATTTTTACAATTCGTAGGTATAAGCCTATGAATAAATAGCAGCAAAGAAAAAGTGAAAAGTGAAAATTACAAGTGAATAATGTGGATGTGTTACGCAGCTGAATCTTGGCCAAAAGCTATGGATTTGGAAAGTGCAATTAGACGAATTGAACATCAGCTTAGTGATTTTCAACATGATGCAATTCTTTGCCAAAATAGCGGATATGATTGCGAGGATGAACAGTGTTTTAAAGACAAAGATCAAAAAAGACAAAGATTTAAAGACAAAATCACGCCTGTAGTTGCATGTATCATTTACAATTGCTTGGTAATTGGCGGCGTCGTCCATTGAGTAACCCTGGGGCATTTTCATAAAAAGTAGTTCAGCTAAGCCTTCAGTTATTTTATACTGCTTCTCACCAATAAGAAAATTTTCTTTATCAACTTTTAAGATCGAATTACCAATATGTAGCATATCGTTGAGATAGTACACCCCATAAGTTTGATCAATTTTCACGCTATTATTTTCAAGTAGTTGTTTATATCGGTTTAGTATCTGACCTGAAGCCTCTAGCTTTTGTTCTTTTATAGGCGTTGCAAACTCTTCATCATCACCATCATCTGAATAATCCCTAACAGGGGTGCTAGTTGGTTCCAGCTTTAAATATTTACGTGCAGGTGGTGTGTATACTTCATCATTCCGCGGTATTTCATCTTCTTTCTCTTCCTCTAATGGCTCAAGTTTGGCCGCATCTTTTAATTCGTATTTTACATCTGATACTAATTGTTTAAGAGGTTTTGTGATTGGTTTGAAAGTTTCCTCCAGATATGCTGCTTGTTGAAGTCTTCCAGCTCTTAAAGCTCGACATTTCTTTCTAATTGAATTTTCGATTTTTACAATTTTCTCCAGCAATTTAATATCCTTCTCATAACTCATAGTTAAAGGTTTCTTTAAATGAATTATTAACGGTCTGTTCACTGAGCTGCCTGATTCGATACTGAGCTGCTAGATTGAGCTACAAGTTCATTTATCTAATAATGTGAAGCTCGCGTAACTGTTTAAGTACCCAAAATATTTCTCTTCCTTCTCTAGTTGGCGCTAGGCATCTCAATCGATCAACTACCTCATTGGGGTCGTATAAGTCTGAATTTTCATCATCATAATCTTCATCTTGAATGTTTAATTGGGGGTATTTGTAGCGATACTGATGAATGTTTTCAGTATATTTACTCGCATCTTCAACCATCTTGACTCGTTTTGCTGTGACTTCGTTAATTGATTCTAAATCTGAACTTTGTAAAGTTTCATCATCTTTTTCTTCAGAAGTATACGACTTTGCTTCATCATTTAGGTTTTTATAAGGGTATTGGTGAATTTTACCGCAGTTTTCACTATATTTATTTACATCCTCAACAAACTTTGCTCGTTTTGCAATTGGCTCTGAATCTGAGCTCTGATCTGCTCCAAGAATTGAATTTTTGCCATTAGATGGTTCCGCCTGATCCTCTTCATATTTACCCATCGTCACTTGCTTAGAGAAAATATTACTGGAACTGTTCTTGGTGTTAGAATTTTCGGAAACTGTTTTAGGTGTTTGAATTTGCAAATATTCCCAACCTTTTCTTAATTTCAACATTTTATTTCTAATTTTTTCGGCGGGGCTATGCCCATCATCATCATCCTCATACCCCATAACATTATAAATATCGGCATCAGTATGTATTAGTGATCTATCATTTTCTTCATATTCTCTGTTTCTGGATGTATGCGTTGATCGGTTTTTATGTCTAACAAGGTTCTCTGCACGAGTGAATGTCTTGTTACATACCATGCACTCAAACATAGTGATTGTAAGATACTGCACGATATGGAACGAGGTAAGTATTTATATACCAGTGCATCAAAATTGGTGCGCCAAAACCGGTGCACCAAAACCGGTGCGCCAAAATTGGTGCGCCAAAACCGGTGCGCCAAAACCGGTGCGCCAAAATTGGTGCGCCAAAACCGGTGCGCCAAAACCGGTGCGCCAAAACCGGTGCGCCAAAATTGGTGCGCCAAAATTGGTGCGCCAAAAATTGGTGCGCCAAAATTGGTGCGCCAAAATTGGTGCGCCAAAATTGGTGCGCTAAAACCGGTACACCAAAGGCTGCACACCAAACTAGTCCATGGAAATGGTACTTTAACATTGCAAAAATGCAGGACAAGATTTTTTTCTTGGGTTGTGTAGGGGGGGTCGGTGTTAGCTTAAATTTGAGTTTTCGAGTTCCCCACCCCCCCTATTTGGCCGCCATCTTGGAAAAGGTGTGCAAATGGTTTTTCCACTATATCTCCGTAACAGTACATCTTACAGAAAATTTATGAACAGACTTTTTGTTTAGAATTAAATTATCTACAATTTATTCTTTAAGCGTTTTGTCGTAAATTGAAGAATTAAGAAGTTATAAGCCTTAGAACACAAAAATTAGTCACAATATTTTCTTTTTAAGGCTATAACTTTTTTTCCTTCAATTTTAACAAAAAAAATAATAACAAGTTTTTTGTAGAGGGTTTCATAACGCATAATTTCCATTCATTCTTTTTTTAATTTTGTTCACTACGCCCCGAAGGTATCAAAGTGACAGATTTTCTGAATAATTTTTTACGATTTTACCTCCTCCTCTCCCTAGAATTTCTCAAAAACAGGTAGCAAGTAATAATAATGTATGAATGACTTTCCGTTTGAAGAAATGCCGATGTTTGAGTAATGCAATAAAATTATTTATTACGGTTTTTTATTATTGTTATGGTATGTTTTACAAGGTACGAGATGGTTTAAAATGAAATTCTTTGAATAATAACATGTATTAGTTTCTACAATTTTTGAAAATAATTTGTGTTAGGGCTGCAAAAAATAGTGCTTCATTCAGTTATGCTAATTATCTAGCAAAATACGGACGTATTCATTTTGTGGGAAAATTTTGAATTATTTTAGTGTAATTTCAAAATTGTTATTTCAGTTTGATCTTAGTAAAATTTTCAATTTTATAAAAGTGTACGTGTTATTCAGTTGTGCTATCTACCAAAATTGAAAATATTAATTAAATTAAAAAACCGTAATAAATAATTTTATTGCATTACTCAAACATCGGCATTTCTTAGAACGTAAAGTCATTCATTCATCACACAAATTATTTTCAAAAATTGGAGAAACTAATACATGTTATTATTCAAAGAATTTCATTTTAAACCATCTCGTACCTTGTAAAACATACCATAACAATAATAAAAAACAGTAATAAATAATTTTATTGCATTACTCAAACATCGGCATTTCTTCAAACGGAAAGTCATTCATACATTATTATTACTTGCTACCTGTTTTTGAGAAATTCTAGGGAGAGGAGGAGGTAAAATCGTAAAAAATTATTCAGAAAATCTGTCACTTTGATACCTTCGGGGCGCTGTGAACCCTTCGTAGTGAACAAAATTAAAAAAAGAATGAATGGAAATTATTCGTTATGAAACCCTCTACAAAAAACTTGTTATTATTTTTTTTGTTAAAATTGAAGGAAAAAAAGTTATAGCCATAAAAAAAAATATTGTGACTAATTTTTGTGTTCTAAGGCTTATAACTTCTTAATTCTTCAATTTACGACAAAACGCTTAAAGAATAAATTGTAGATAATTTAATTGTAAACAAAAAGTCTGTTTATAAATTTTCTGTAAGATGTACTGTTACGGAGATATAGTGGAAAAACCATTTGCACACCTTTTCCAAGATGGCGGCCAAATGGGGGGGGGTGGGGAACTCGAAAACTCAAATTTAAGCTAACACCGACCCCCCTACACAACCCAAGAAAAAAATCTTGTCCTGCATTTTTGCAATGTTAAAGTACCATTTCCATGGACTAAACTGGACAACTGAAATTTTCAAAATCTCCAAGATTCAACTGGCTTATCCAGTGACATATCAACTTGAGGACTACCACGGCAACCCCATTAAAGGAGGATTCTATGAAAAGGAATTGCAGAAATCTGAAAATCCTGAACTCTATCTTGTTGAAAAATATTGAAAAAGAGTGGAGATAAAGTTTATGTTAAATGGCTTGGTTTTTCACCAGAACATAATTCTTGGATAAATGCTAAAGATGTATTATAAGTTAAATAAAAAGCATTTTTTTTAAAAACATATTAAAACTTTGTTTTATTTATTTATTAATATTTCATACAAATTTTCAGGATTTTCAGTGTAATAATGTACATCACTAGACAAACTTTCATGCTGCGCAAATTTAAATATGAATGTTTTCCCATACGGTCCAGTATTTGTTATGTAGAAATTTCCTCGGTTGTTAATGTCAGACAAGGCTTTTTCAGACAACAAATTATATCTGGCTGGCAGCAAAAGTTTGTGTTCATCCAGCTCCAATTGAATGCGATTTCCAAAGTATGTTGAGCGTCGACATGCTGACTTTATTCGATACTCCTTTCCAATAACCATATCTGCCATCCTCAATTATGGGGTGAATTCCATGTTTTTAAGTTCTGAAATTGTAGTCATCTTTGCGGGATTGATGTGAACGCTTACGAAATTTAGGTTGAACTGATGAGGATTTACTACGTAGGGCCCATTTTATACTAAATCCACCCCAGACATGATTGAACAAGTTCAGTTAAAAATATGCCTCAATGTGAGCAAAGTTGACCATATTAGGATATTTGGAGTGGGAAATTCTTATGATGTGCAGCTGCAAGAAATAAAGTTAGCATTGAAATTTCATGCGTTTTGAAAGCCTAGGGGCGGGGACTTGCGGGGATTTCACTCTGTAGTGTTGGGCTTGATCTAAACTGAAATGTCAACCCTTCAACCGAAAAATCATATAAATACCTGCAAAGGTGAAACGTAAGGTTAGTTTGCTTCAGGTTGCGGAGATGAGCAGTTATAAGGATTCCACCAAATTGCTTGACGAAAAGGGGGATAAAGGAAGCAAAGTAAAAGAAGTAAAGTATCAGCTAAATTCGCTATCGACTAAATCGGCGCAATCATCTGAAAGCAAAGATACTTCTTCTTCTTCTATACGTTACAAGCAGTTGAAAGAAAAGTAATTTCCGAAGATGAGTATCCCAAAATTTATCAACGAATACTCCGATATTTTGCTAGAAGAGCATAAGCATAAAATAGAGCAGCTCTACAGATACGTACAGGAGTATGAAAATGCAGGAAAAGTTAATTCCATACATGGAGCACATTACAAGAACTGCCCGTGGTCGAACAATTGGACAACTTGTGGGCCAGATACGTGTGGATGTTGTTTTGTGGAGCGGTACAAACAGGAAGTTCAAAGCTTAATAAATTTTTACGTGAGGACAACAATTTTTACGCCAAAAACAACTGTAAAGAATGCAAAAAAGGGTTCGATTTATACTAACACCGGAAGTACACTGCATGCATGTATGGGATTTTGCTTATAGAGCCAGCCGCATTGGGCTGTGGTGTATACACGCAATAGATAGATGCCGATTCCAGCAGAGAATCATCATTACAAGTAAAATCCTGGATCCCATATTGAGCCTGCATCATCGAGAGAAAATATGTAATACTAGATTTGAAAATAAAGTCAAGTTTTAATATGTTTTAAAAAAATGTTTTTTATATATTTTTATTAGGAGCCTTCCAAAATTGTTTATACCCACTCACGGTGGTCTAACAAGAAAGGTCCTCATAAACAAAAAATGCGCTCAGCTGCATTTGTTGCGTAATTTCCCTTTTCAAATTTTTTCCCAATTTCATTGAAACTCGATTTTCTCAAGATAGCAAAATTCTCCACTTCAACTCTTAAAACGAGAAATTTTTTTTTTCTAAATTTCAAACCTAAAACAATAGATACCGTAAATTTTTAAAACCCGCGATAATATGCCATATGTGTGCAGCCGCCATGTCAATTGCAATTTCAAGTCCCAAATTTCTGCTGATAAAGCAACGCTAGTGATTTTTTTTGCCGATGAGCAGCAGCACCCCGAGGACTCTTAATTGGAAACATCCAATCCCCGGCATATATATTTGTTTACATTAAAGCTAGGGATCTCAACCCTTGATGTGTATTTTGCTTAAGGCTCCTTGGCGCGCGATCGGTAAAAATAGCATTCGTGAAAAGAGAGTGACCCGTGCTTGAGTTAATTTATGTGCTTTCATGACATATGGCCTTCCGCAGACTTGTCCATAACATCAAAAAAAAAACCGGTTTTATAGGCAAGGGGTCGCAGGGTCTTCTATAATTTTCCATCATTTGTTCATCCAAACATTTTCTGGTTTCACCGTCCATTACACTAACACAAGCATGTTTTCGTTCTCGGCAAAGCTGCTTTGCTGTGCTTGCACCCCACACTACTTCATAGGCATTACAATCGTTACACGAAAATGATGGAGAAAAGTGAGTTCCGAGTGTACTATTGAACTCATATTAAAACCGGTTTGAAATTATGGACAAGTCTGCGAAGGGCCTATGGGCATGAAGGATATGTGTGAGGTCAATTTGGTTGAAAAATTTTAAAATTGATGCTTGGATTTGGGTTTTGGCGGCTGGGCATGAAAATTCATGTCGAGATCAGAATGGTAATTTCCTTTCACGCTTGCCCCTTATAAGTATATCACTTGCACATGTTTTGAGTGGCGTGATTTTAGGTGAAACAAGGATATTTTATTTCTTAGGGGAAAAATATTTGAAATGTAATTTGAATATTTTTGCATGGCGGGATATTTTATTTCTTAGGAGAGTTGGTAAAAAAAATTGAAATGGGGTTTGTATATCTTGAGTCTCCGGGATCCTTGAAGCTGGGATGTGGGTTTAAGTCTCTCGGGCCCTTGCGCAAGCCTAGCAGGGATGCAAACCAAAACTCAAGGGTAATGTCCTGAATAGCAAGGCCCCGCTCAAAGCACAGCGATGTTCAAAACTGAAGATTCAATCACCCGCATAATCTCATCCACGACACTCAGCGAAGTTCAACCTAATTCCCCCAAGCTCATCCCAGGCACATGCAAGTTCAATCTAATTCCGCAGGCACATTGAAGTTCAAAAGCTAATCCAACGTGCAAGTTCATTCGAGGCACATGCAAGTTCAATCAAATTCCTTAAGCTCATCCGAGGCACATGCAAGTTCAATTTAATTTTCCAAGCCTCATCCGGGACACATGTAAGTTCAATCTATCCCCCAAGACCTCATCCAGGGCGCATGCAAGTTCAAAAGCTAATCCAGCGCTAAAGTTCATCCGAGGCACATGCAAGTTCAATCTAATTCCGCAGGCATATTGAAGTTCAAAAGCTTATCCGGCGTGCAAGTTCAGCCAAGGCTCATGCAAGTTCAATCTAATTCCTCAAGCTCATCCGAGGCACATCCAACTAACACCCAAGGCCAAATCCGAGGCACATGCAAGTTCAGCCATGGCACAGCAAGTTCAAAAGCTCAGCCAGCACGAAAGCTCATGCGAGGCACACCCTATACCCACATCCACACCCAAGACAACAACCGATGACGTCACTGCGCTCGTAAGCCTGTTGCTCTACTACTATGTATTACCATAAATGTAAATTAGCTGATCACAGCGATTATTATTTGTATGAATAGAGGTACGCTAGAATAAAGAATTCAGTCGATATCAAATGAGACGTTTGAGTGGGAATTCCAAACTTCCCTTAAGACATAATAAAATAATACATAGGAGTTAGACCTTCCGAGCTGCTCCTAAGGAGTTAAAACTTTTGAGCTGCTCCACCCTAAGCAATAGAAATACTAATATAATAAAATAATAACAATAAGCTAAAGCTTACGGGCTGCTTCAAAATAAACAATCCAAACTTATAGGAGTTAAAGCTTCCGAGCTGCTCCTAAGGAGTTAAAGTTTACGAGCTGCTCCACCATAAACAATAATATAATAAAATCAAATAAACCTAATCATTGAAAGGCCAGGTGTACTTCTCTGAGATAATCCAGAAAGCACTCCCTGGCCTTGTAGTGCCGACATCCAGACACGACACTCCTCACTTTTGGGGGCCTGTGGGAAGCTGCGGTTAAATCTGCAAAGCATCTTCTGCAATCAACCTTAGCAGCTGCACCGCTCACATATGAGGAAATGGAAACAGTGATCACAGAGGTAGAGGATATCCTAAATTCAAGGCCTCTTACCCCAATGTCTGCCGACCCGAACGACTTAATGGCAATTACACCAGGCCACTTCTTAATTGGAAAACCGCTCACATCAAACATTGACGTCCACGCACAATGTAAACTTTTCGCAAGGTGGAAGTTAGTTACGTATTTGAAGAACGAGTTTTGCGCAGATGGCAGAAGGAATATCTCAATCAATTGCAATATAGATATAAGTGGAAACAGCGTGTTGAGAGCATCCAACCTGGAGATATGGTAATAATGAAGGAAGATAACACCCCTCCGTTGCGTTGGGCGTTAGGACGAATCATACAAACTCACCCGGGAGATGATAGTGTGGTGCGTGTAGCAGACGTACGGACAAGTATGGGAGTTTTTCGGCGCCCAATCCACAAGCTGGCTGCTCTACCAATTGAAGAGCCAGAAACGTCAAAACTTGCAGATCATTCAGCCTCTGCGATAAAACCAAGCATAGCAGAGAGTCCAGCATCATCCATAGCTGAAGAACCCCAAGGCAGCACTTCTACTACATCCAACAAACATGAATCCGATCAAATACGGGAAGTATACCCCCGAAAAAGGATAAAGACATCCCTAGGATCCGTCATTACTACACTGCTGATCACGTGCTTATTCCTTCCAAGTAACACTGCCGTTCCCATCGAAGTCACACCTTTCATCAATCAACCTGGAATCTACTTCGAGAACTTGGGAACAGCAAACATCTTCTCAAGTGAATGGAATCTTATAGCATACTATAACATGGAGACATTTTGGAACGAATTTTCATCTCTTGAGCACCTCTCTAGACAGTTAGCAGACATGTGTAATCAGGTACACGAGCACAGTCTTTGTTCCCGAACTGCAAGACAAGTGCAACTCCGGATCAATGAGTTGGCAAATAACAAAAAAATGCTTGCGGATCCATCTGACAAAAAACGGTACCGAAGAGGAGCAATTAATATCATTGAAAACATGGCCAATACACTATTCGGAATACGCTAAGGAAATGTCGGCCACTATCGGCAAAATTGAAAAAAATGAAATTCACTTGTCTCAACTAATAAAAACCCAAACGTCACTGATTGATGCAACCGTTAACGTAATAAGAAACGATCACCACGATTTGGCTATCACCAAAACTTTCAAAGAGTTGAATGACCAAATAAATGAATTGGCAATAGGAGTGACAAATATTCAAGAAGAACTCCGACAAGAACGATTGTCACAATTATTTACATCGGTGGCACTTCAGACAACCTTACTTACGTCTAACTTTCTCCAAGTACAAAATACCATCTTAGACGTATTAGTCGACACACACCATGGAAGAATAAGCCCGTTGCTAATATCACCTGAGCGATGAGATCAACAAAATCAAGGCACATATACCACCATCTCTTCAGCTTCCAGCGATTCCCGATAATCTATTAAATATGTACAGCCTCATCAGCATAAGGGGCAAGGTGGAACCGGAACATATAATATTTAAAATATCACTACCATTGCTAGCTTCAGAGAGTTTTGAATTTTTTCATATTCTATCAGTTCCGGTAAGGACAAATAACACCTTCGTGGCGTTCAGCCATCATTCCCATATCTCCTAATAAATCTATATAGAGATAAGTACTATCCCATGATGGAGCAAGATCTCAAGGATAGATGTCTTTACAAACAAAGCCACCCCATGTACAGAAAAGGTGCAAGGGTGAGCGCCTGTGAAATCAACTACATCACCGCTGTGTCACATCACAAAGGTGGATGATGGACCACACTGGATCCAGTTGAAGACGGCTAATCAATGGATATATTCATTAAATGAGGAAACAACGCTGAACGTAGTTTGTGGAGAAAACACCACACGCTTTACCTTAGAGCAAGCAGGACTACTAAAGGTGGAACCCGACTGTGTCATTAAACATCAGTTATTAACCATTCAAGGGCATCGTGTGTTTCTGTCACTTACCAGGTTATCATACACACCCTCGCAGAACATAACAGAAAACCTGGCCACTAGTGAGCTTCAGCCAATATTACGGCAGACCCACAATTACATGCCCCACCTGGAAGAATTAGCTAAGATCAAGAGAAGACTCATGGAAGTGCACAGTGAACTACCAGAAGGAATCGTGGCTCACTCGTTTTTCCCACGTCTTCTGAGTTGTCGTTGCTATTTTATTCTTTTTTTTTATTTTAATTGTAGCAAAATAAAAAGTATTTTAACACATGGGGGTTGACGAAAAAGTAAACTATCCAATTTTATTTAAATTTTAATCTTAACCTTGAAAAATGCACACACAAAAAAAATACTATAACCACGAAAAGAAAACGTTTAAGCCAAAATATTAGTTCGGAGTCTAATTGAACTGTGTTTAAGACGTTTCAGACAAAATATCGTAACATTATGCATTTTATATTCAGTAAAATCAATAAACTTGTTAATGGAATGAGAATAATGTATGTTAAAGCCTATTTTATTAAATTAAATGTACTAACAAAAATTCTATTGTCTTGATGGGGATGTTGTCGCTGGACCCTTTTTTTGACATTATTTTGACATTTCTTTTTTCATTCAATGCTAAAAATATAATAAATTTTGCTCTTAATTGTGTAATTTTAACAATTGATTTCAAACAATGCACTTAACTAAATCAATGTCGTGGTGCGTCCAAATGCTGAAGAATGATCGTACGATTTCTGGCCGCACACTTTAGTACAACTATTTTTCAATTTTTTTTAATAATATTCCTGCTCTGTTTCCTAAGCAGAGCTCTTTGAAAAATGGCTGAAACAGGCAAGGGCGGATCCACCGTTGTGGGCACGATGGGCATGCCCACAACCCTAATAGACTTTTGACGTCACACTTTCACGGTCTATTGAGATTGATAGGCTGATGATATTATATCCTATGCCTTAATAAAATAAAAAAATATGCTTCAGACCACACTTTAGAAGTACAACTTTTTTACCCAACAACTGCCACAATTATTAAAATATTAATCAGCTAGCAATATGCAATTGATATAGGAGGTCTGTCGGATATATAGTACGGTTTCAGAAAAGTAGGGCCAACGACAGATGCAGGAAGTATAGTGACGAGCCTACCGAGTGACTTGATACAAGTACAATTTCAGAATATCAATATTTATGAATTCCTATTTAAATTAAAACCTAAAAACGAAGCAAAGGTTTTAGGATAACTGAAATATTTTCGATTAAAACTGGTCTAAAAATCGTGAGGTTCCTTATGTCGTGGTTCTTTTGTCAATATTGGGTCTGTTTAGACCCTTCGCTTCCAAGAACGTTCTTCATGAACTTTGTGGATGAAGGGAGAAGTGGGGTGGTACCTCTCATCATCCCCACTTTCCCCTTCATCCACAAAGTTCGAACCTAGTATCTGATGAAAAAATAATATTGAAATCGCCACTCAAAATCATGGGGATTTCGCTGAAGTTTTGACCTAGTAAAATTGAACCTTCAGAAGTGAAGATTGTCATGTATGAATTCCGGCAGAATGAAATCGGCAGAAGAGTACTTTCGGAAATCAATTTACATACCTTTATTAGATTCCGTTATTAATGATTTAGGGCAGAGATTTTCTCCGGAAGTATAGATGTTTTCAAAAGAAGAAAATAGATTGTCGACAGTACAAAGGGCTTTCCTTCTAATCTTCCACATAAAAAAAAACTCCGTGACACAAAAAATTTGAACAGTTCTGCGCACCTCGTTGCCAAGTTTTATAAATTTTGTTCTATCATTTCCCCTCTTTTCATTTAAAAAGACAACAAATGCAGCAAAAACTCAACAAAATAATTTGGGAAGGGATGTGCCATAACCTTCTATATTTACAAGCCATTAACAAGGAAAATATTGAGAGCGAATTTCCGCTCAATCGGACTACAGCTCGGTGCAGTCACGTTATGTTGTTAGTGTAATTTGGAGAATTTGGGAGAATTTGGTAGTCCGATTCTCTCAATATCTATTCTTGTTTATGGCTTGTAAATATAGAAGGTTATGGATGCGCGCATGCCGAATGAATAAAGTTAAGTTATCTTTATATGTATTGAGCAGAGCTCAACCAAGTAAATCTATTCATCATAATAAGTATAATTTTACTATAATTATGCGAAATATTTCTGATCTCTAAATTTAAAATAGTTTAAAAACAATCCTGAATAATTTTTTTTAAATATACATGAGCGTTTTCATTCATAAGATTAAAGTTCTCCGCAGCCGCAAGCAACACAATCTCCCCAGGCAGAAGCGCGCATGCGACTGACGAAAAACGTCACAATCCTATTATCAAAGTATTAAAAACACAAATTTCGTATTTTTTAATTGAAATTGCTACAAATTATTTCTGTAGCAAATATGTAAAATACAAAGAAGAAAATTTATCTCAAGCTTTTAAACATTTTTAAGAGCTTTTTACCCCAACATGCTCTAAATGTCACGGAGGTTGAAAAGATGGGCCAAGTCAATAATGCACGTTGCGCTAGCAAATGACTTCTTCAGCAATTGGAAGTCTGTAGCTGAATAAGTCATTTGCTCGCGCAACGTGCATTATTGACTTGGCCCGATCTATACTCGACCTGTTTCAGTTTGGAGTTTTTCTACCTAAACCAAATGTTAGTGTCAGCGACTGGAATATCGATATCGAAACAGTTAAAAAAGTTTTCCAGATGTACCTACCGGCTATTCATTAACGATAATGAATCAACTGTTATAAATGAATACAGACTCTGGATGGCCAAATGGAAAAGAGAATGTGAAAACAATTTCGCTATACCAGAGGTGGTAGCTTATCTCATTGAAGCGACCAAGATTTGTACCCTAACATAAAAATTTTCTTACAAATACTGGCAACTTTCCCGGTCAGCGTAGCTACCGCAGAGAGATCGTTTTCTACTCTGTGAAGCGTAAAATCTTGGTTTCGTGCCTCAATGGCACAGGAAAGATTGTCCGGGCTCTCCTAAATATACACAAAGATGTGAACCTGAATATCGATGAAATTACCAACGCTTCCGCGAAAAAGAAACGTAAGCTTGAATTTGTAATTTAAGTAAGCACCTAAATAAAATTATTTAATGTAAAATGTATACTAGCGTTTAATTTAATTTGATATCCATTAAAGCTGTAAAAATTTCATCAAAATCGGTTCAGTAGTTTAGAGTCTAAATATGACATTGTGATGTGTAAACAAACACTCATTTACTTTTGTAATTTTCGTGAGCGAACAAACTAACATTTTACAGGGTAATTAATTTACCTACTAGTGTTTGTCCACGTGGAATTATACACTGTACAAAATCTGAATGAACTATATCGATCATGAGCGAGTTCATACTCCGACTCGCACTTGTCCGATTTTCGGGTGGCTGTGCCCACAACCTTTTTTGAGGGCTGGATCCGCCCCTGGAAACAGGACAAAGGTTAGCAAAATAGAAGGCTATATGTATGAGCTTGTAACTTCTACATATAGCATTTCTAGGATCACCGAGTCAACGATGAGGAATACCAAAAATGTTATATCTAGGTTTTTTGTAACGGAAGACTGGGAAGCAATATTTACTTTCCATTCCGGTAAAATTGATTAATGAAATTAACCACAAAAAAATGACGAAAAGACTGACAACTTTGTAACAAAAAAAATAGTTTAAAAAAACTAAAAAATACGCTTTTATTTTAAAATGAACTAATGGCTGAAGCAATAAATAATGGCTGAAGCAATAAAAACTTTACATTCAAAATTATTTTTTCCTTTTTAGTTCATTTTAAAATAAAAGCGTATTTTTTAGTTTTTCTAAACTATTTTTTTTTATTTTCTATTTTTTAGTCTATTATATGTATGTGTTCCGACATTTTGTAGTGACCGCCATATTAGATTTAAAATGACGTCAAAAAGCATACTATACTCGTCATACACTTTCATTTGATACCTTTACCGAGGGCGTTGTAAAGAAAAAAGGAAACCGCTATTTTGTGTTGGCCGCCATTTTAAATTTGGATAGACGCGACAAAGCTAATGGTATTCTAATTGTCACACCCTTTCATTTGATACCCATACCGAGCGGGTTGTAAAGAAAAAGGTAAAAGGTAAACATTTTGTGATGGCCGCCATTTAGAATTTGAAAAGACGCCACACAGCTAATAGTATTCTATTATCATATCCTTTCATTTGATACTCATACCGAGCGGGCTGTAAAGAAAAAGATAATCCGCCATTTTGTGTTTGCCGCCATTTTGATAATAGTTTTCTAATTGTCACACCCTTTCATTTGATACCCATAGCGAGTGGGTCGTAAAGAAAATGGTAGTCCGCCATTTTGAATTTTGAATGATGCCACACAGCTAATTGTATTCCATCTGTCATGCCCTTTCATTTGATATCCATGTCGGGGGGTCGGGGAACACAATAGAAAAAATCGACCGCCATCTTGGAACCGCCATCTTGATTTCCTTACAAAAGGTCAGATTGCATTGTCACGCGAACTATGCATATGTGCAAAATTTGAAGTTGATCGGTTATATGGAAGTAGGTCAAAATCAAGTTGCAAGATTTGTTTACATAGAACATACATACACACATACTTACATACATACATACAGGTGAAGCTAATATAAAGCGTATAATGACCTCACACGGCTTAATGTATTCTACTCGTCATACTCTTTCATTTGATACCCATATCGAGGGTGTGTAAAGAAAAAGGTAGTCCGCCATTTTGTGTTGGCCGCCATTTTGAATTTGGAATGACGCCCTAAGGCTAATTGTATTCTATTTGTAATACCCTTTCATTTGATACCCATGTCGGGGGTCGGGAAGCACAATAGCAAAATTCAGCCGCCATCTTGGAACCGCCATCTTGATTATTTCACAAAATGGTCAGATTGCATTGTCACGCGAACTATACATATGTGCAAAATTTGAAGTTGATCGGTTATATGCAAGTGGGTGAAAATCAAGTTGCAAGATTTGTCTACATACATACATACATACATACATACATACATACATACATACATACATACATACATACAGGTGAATCTAATGTAAAGCGTATAAAAATGAAGTCTAACCCATTCAAAACTTCATTGATAAATCGTTGGAAAGTTTGGGCGGCATTTTTTAGCCCAAAAGACATACGGGTAAATTCATCGAAACCAAAAGGTGTTATAACCGCTGTTTTGTAAATATCATCTTCAGCTACAGGGATTTGGTTATATGCCCTAACTAAATCGATTTTTATACGCTTTATATTAGCTTGACCTGTATGTTGTATGTTGCATGTTGTATGTTGTATGTTGTATGTTTCATGTAAACAAATCTTGCAACTTGATTTTGACCCACTTCCAGGTAACGGATCAACTTGAAATTTTGCACATATGTATAGTTCGCGTGACAATGCAATCTGACCATTTTGTAAAAAAATCAAGATGGCGGTTCCAAGATGGCGGCCGAATTTTGCAATTGTGCTCCTCGACCCCCGACATGGGTATCAAATGAAAGAGTATTACAAGTAGAATACAATTAGCTATGTGGCGTTATTCAAAATTCAAAATGGCGGCCAACAAAAAATGGGGGACTACCTTTTTCTTTACAACCCACTCGATATGGGTATCAAATGAAAGGGTGTGACAATTAGAATACTATTAACAGTGTGGCGGGATTCCAAATTCAAAATGGCGGTCAACAAAAAATGGCGGTTTACCTTTTTCTTTACAACGCCCTCGGTATGGGTATCAAATGAAAGTGTACGACGAGTATAGTATAGTAAACTGTGTGACGTCGTTTTAAATCCAATATGGCAGTCACTACAAAATGGTGGAAGACATATAATAGACTAAACAAATAGAAAATAAAAAATATATAGTTTAAAAAAACTAAAAAATACGCTTTAATTTTAAAATGAACTAAAAAATAAAAAATAATTTTAAATGTAAAGTTTTTATTGTTCCAGTCAGAATATGGAAACAACCTACCTTTCGAAATGTAAAAAAGCGTGGACCACTAGCGAAAATTTCCGGTGTTAATAAAATAAGAATATAGGAAGAGAGTCCCACACTGTTTTACATTTCTTGTTGTTTCCATATTCTGGCTGGAGCAATAAAAACTTTACATTTAAAATTATTTTTTACTTTTTAGTTCATTTTAAAATTAAAGCGTATTTTTTAGTTTTTTTAAAGTATATATTTTTAAAAGTACTGACAACCTTGCGAGTTGCAGTTGTAGGGACATCGTCCCACTACTCACCTATTACTTGACTGCAAAAGACTTGGCACAAACGCATAGCCTACTTGCATCAAGTAATGATAAAAAAAACAATTATTTAATTAATAAGTTTTAGTTGTCATCTCAACTGAATTATATAAGGGTAAAAATATATATTTGAAGTTTCATTCTTTAACTCACATAAAAACATCAAGTAATAAAGAGTTAATAGTTTTCCATAGACATAAGGTCGAGTTAAAAAGTGTAGTAATTAAATAAAGGATTGTTTAAACCGATAAAGACAAAAAGAGTTTTGATTGACGAATAAATCTCGAGTTCCTTGGCGTTACGTAAAACCCTTTAACTTTGTTGTTTACACAAGCTAATAGGAGAAACCAGATATCAAAATACCTGGAAGCAGAGACCGCGGAAGTGGGGTTGCAAGGATTGCGGCAACCCCTGTGTTTTGAATCAAAAAAGCAAAAATTTCAGTTATGTTTTAAAAATTGTAAGAAAAGTATATACATTTTTAAATTTGATAGTAAACAACATTAAAATTTAACAGAGAAAATTCATTTTACAGTTATTCTTATACCGAATTTAAAATTTTGCTATTAAATTACAAATTAATAATTTTTCATAACCATTTTATCAAAGATTACGTGCCACGATCGCACCATCGTCGAATCTTTTCAAGTGTTTACAGATGAGCGGGAGATTCAGTCAAACGGCTAGAATGGCTGTTATAAAAAAAAAGCCAACAAATGAATATTATATTTCTATGAGTCAGTTTCGATGTTACAACGAACACTTGAAAAATATATGGTTTCGACGACGTTTTTTTCTTCATGATGGGCTCAGCCGTGTGTGATTGTGTGTCTTTGTTTGTGTATCATAAAAAACGCAAAATTTGCAATTATATTCAACATATATCAGCTTTAGCCCAAATGGATAAAAGGTAATTTTTTTTCTCATGAGCAAAAGGAAGAAAGTCTATCATAAAAAGATTTTCTTCTATCAAAAATTGAAACCTCACATTTAATTGTAAAATATGTATGTTTCACCCATATCATAAAAAAATTTATAGTTTCCTCGAAAAAAAGGCTGTTCTGACCACTCTGACTTCACGGATGGTGAACAAACAAAACAAATGTCACTTCAACCCAATTACAATTCAACATGCGTATATGAGGCGAAATATCAACTCGACCCATGTAGGAGAACTCAGTTGAGTTGAGTGGACTAGTGGACCCAGTTTCAACTCGACCCCCGTTTATGACTGGGTTGAACTCTGATTGAACCTAGTCATAAACGGGGTATTTGACACGTTTACTTGATGGAAAACAGATGTAATTTTTCCAAAGATTATAAAAACAACTGCCCCCCCAACCCCTCCCCCACCCTTCGAGAAGAATACTCGCAACTAGGCATTCGTCAGGATTTCGCCTGACATGTCAGGCATTTTATAGTCTTGTCAGGCTCAGGGCAGGCTTTAGTTGATGTCAGGCTTTTTTATAATTGAGATTTTAATTGTTTTTTCTTTTGGGTTTTTTTCTTATTACGTTTTCTTTGTTATTTTCCATATTTTTGGTGAAAAATCACAAATATTTAATCTCAACAATCAACGCCATCTATAGCTAGCTAAATTGAATGGAATTGCAGTGTTACGTTTGTTTACATGAAATCTACTCAATATCACTGCAATACAAATAGTGGAGTGCCTGGGGGTTTTCGCCTCAGACTTTTGTTACGGTGAATGAATTTACGTGGTCGAGGTGGGATTTTGTTTTTATACTATAAATTGCAAAATTTACCAAAAATTGTTTTGTGCTTTTAGCCTGGGGGTGAATACCCCCCTTTCTCGGGGGGGGGGGATTTTTTATTGAAAATCTGTCCGGGAATAGATAGATTGGCTAATTCTAAGCAACTTTTGTTCTATAAAGTTTTTTCTGAAAGTCAATACTTTTCGAGTTATTCGCGAGTGAAAATGTCAATTTTTCAACTAAAAAAACCACTTTTCAGGCGGTTTTTCGCGAATAACTCAAGAGTAAGTACTTTGGTGAAAAAATTAGTAGTATTAAAAATGTAGCTTATAAAAAAACCAAAAAAAATGGTGGGTTTATGGTGTCTGTAGACCCAATACAAAATTAGTAATAGCTTGTTGAAGGTTGGTTCTTATTTGTCACACGCCAAAATTGAAAGTTTCAACTTGAAATAAACAAAAAACAATGCATTTTTCGGGAAAAACTCATTTAATCTTTTTTCAAGTGCTTGAAAAAACCTTTATTTTTGTTTTTTTATAAAACTCCCTAGCATTAAAACTAAGCGAGTTATGACGAAAATAAAGTTGGTACCTATTTTCTCGGCGACAAAAAATGTGAAATCACCCCCTAATTACCACCCCCATTGAAAATAATCCATACCACTTCACAATTCGCTTGATTAATGTACTTGTAATATGCTCTAGAGTTTTGAAAAAATTTGAGCTTGAAGTGAAGAGATCATTTTTGTAATTTTGCAAAATATTGCCTTTTCTTCAAAATAACTCAAAAACTATTAATGATACGCAAAATTTTGTAGAGTACACAATCGTAGGTTTTGCTTTTCTGAAAATTTCGGTTGTTTTTTTTTGGATATAAATTGAGTAAGATATTGCCGTTTACAATTTGCATATGTTCGTAAATAGTAACTTGTTCAAGCCCTTTCAGCTCAAACCCTTTCAAAAATAAGGGGTGAAAGAAAGTTTAATTTATATGAGCTTATAGCTCTTGAAAAAACCTACAAAATTCTATTTGGAAGGACTTGATAGCTTAAAAACTAAGCGAGTTATGGGTAAAAAACCAATCAAATACACAAGCTAATAGGAGAAACCAGATATCAAAATACCTGGAAGCAGAGACCGCGGAAGTGGGGTTGCAAGGATTGCGGCCGCAACCCCTGATAATTTCGCGGGGTGGCGCCGCAACCCCTGTGCTTTTGAATCAAAAAGGCAAAAATTTCAGTTATGTTTTAAAAATTGTAAGAAAAGTATATACATTTTTAAATTTGATAGTAAACAACATTCAAATTTAACAGAGATAATTCATTTTACAGTTATTCTTATACCGAATTTAAAATTTTGCTATTAAATTACAAATAAATAATTTTTCATAACCATTTTATCAAAGATCAAGTGTTTACAGATGAGCGGGAGATTCAGTCAAACGGCTAAAATGGCAGTTATTAAAACAAAAGCCAACAAATGAATATTATATTTCTATGAGTCAGTTTCGATATTACAACGAACACTTGAAAAATATATGGTTTCGATGACGTTTTTTCTTCATGAAATTGCCGTTTACAATTTGCATATGTTCGTAAATAGTAACTTGTTCAAGCCCTTTCAGCTCAAACCCTTTCAAAAATAAGGGGTGAAAGAAAGTTTAATTTATATGAGCTTATAGCTTATTTATATGAGCTTATAGCTTATTTTTGAAAGGGTTTGAGCTGAAAGGGCTTGAACAAGTTACTATTTACGAACATATGCAAATTGTAAACGGCAATATCTTACTCAATTTATATCCAAAAAAAAAAACAACCAAAATTTTCAGAAAAGCAAAACCTACGATTGTGTACTCTACAAAATTTTGCGTATCATTAATAGTTTTTGAGTTATTTTGAAGAAAAGGCAATATTTTGCAAAATTACAAAAATGATCTCTTCACTTCAAGCTCAAATTTGTTCAAAACTCTAGAGCACATTACAAGTACATTAATCAAGCGAATTGTGAAGTGGTACGGATTATTTTTAATGGGGGTGGTAATTAGGGGGTGATTTCACATTTTTTGTCGCCGAGAAAATAGGTACCAACTTTATTTTCGTCATAACTCGCTTAGTTTTAATGCTAGGGAGTTTTATAAAAAAACAAAAATAAAGGTTTTTTCAAGCAGTTGAAAAAAGATTAAATGAGTTTTTCCCGAAAAATGCATTGTTTTTTGTTTATTTCAAGTTGAAACTGGCGTGTGACAAATAAGAACCAACCTTCAACAAGGTATTACTAATTTTGTATTGGGTCTACAGACACCATAAACCCACCATTTTTTTGGTTTTTTTATAAGCTACATTTTTAATACTACTAATTTTTTCACCAAAGTACTTACTCTTGAGTTATTCGCGAAAAACCGCCTGAAAACGTGGTTTTTTTGGTTGAAAAATTGACATTTTCACTCGCGAATAACTCGAAAAGTATTGACTTTCAGAAAAAACTTTATAGAACAAAAGTTGCTTAGAATTAGCCAATCTATCTATTCCCGGACTGATTTTCATTAAAAAAATTCCCCTCCCCCCGAGAAAGGGGGGCATTCACCCCCAGGGTAAAAGCACAAAACAATTTTTGGTAAACTTTGCAATTTATAGTCAGTGGCGATTCCTCTTTGAAAGCAAAGGAAGCACTGCTTCCCTTGACCAAATAGGCAACTTCATAAAAAATTAATTTAAATATATTAAGATTAATCAAAAACAAAATCTTAATATATTTCTTCATCTGGAAACACTAAGCAAGCAATGTACAGATTTTTTTATATAAAATGTACAATTCATACTACCATAACCTTCTATATTAATAGTAGGTTCCCAGCGGGGAAGAAGAGCGCTTCCACACGGCAGTTAATGCGCTTCTTTGGAAGCATGGAGTGCTTGCCTGTTCCATTCCACTTCATTGCCATTTTACATGGGGATGTCATCAGAAAGATGCGATTCCCCTTTCTTTCCTTAAACGCGCTTCTGAAGCGTGTTAAATGGATGCAGCGGGAAGCACTTGCCATTGAGGTGCCCGTATAACCTCATAGAAAATAACTATACATACACCTTGATTCACACTATAGTAATTTAAGGTAGTTTATATAGAAAACTAGATTGTAGTCATGTATATAGATATGAGTCAGTAGGCCTAGTTATGATAATATGTAATAGTATATAAGGATAGTATATAAGAATCCCTACTATAAATACAAGGGAACTTTGTATGAAAATTACAGTCACTGTTCAATACTCAACGACTACAGGGCGCTAAATGGGCTTTAGCTCTACGCTCTGTCGCTGAGGAACAATTAATAAAATAAACGGTCTCCAATAAAGTAACTGTTTTATTTAAATCCTCGAGTCAAACCCTGTGATACCCATATTGATACATTACGTGGTGATCCTGCATCACCTGGCGACCCTGCAATATATATATTGAAGCATTACATGGCGACCCTGCACGACAAGGACCTGGAGGAAGAAAAATTGAGAGGTCCGACGACTGGACCAAGGACCATACAATAAAGGACCATACAAGATAAATAATGTTTACAGCGAAAAAAGATGCGCGGTTTTTCTTATAATATTATGATACAAAAAAAACAACAACAACACACTAAAATATAGATGCACATATGGGATAAGATAGTGCAATAGTAAGAGCACAACAGTAACAAGCAAACGAGAGATGCCAGAGCATGAGGCAATAGAAATTTTGAAAGAACTCCATAGGATAAAAGCGAATGTAAAAAAGGCGCCATATGAACTAAGAACGGCGGAGAGATTATTAAGAAGAAGAGTTGAGTTAAATGAACTAGAACTACGAATTAACGTTGTAGAAAGCAGTGAGGATACACTGACAGAATTTAGAGCAGTGTACGAGGAAGTAGGTGAAATAATAAAGTTCCAGTTGAGCGAGGTATCGACTGAGGAGAAGGAAACAAGCTCGGAAGAAGAGCAAGATAGCTTGAGTAATAGAGCTTTAGAGGCTTCCAACTCAATTATCGATTTGAATAGACAGGAAACCAGCAATATGGGAACTCTAGATCCATTCCAAATTTTAAAATTGTTACCTACTTTTGACGGTGAAGAGAAGGAGCTGACCAACTTCATCAATATCGTTGAAATTATAGGAGAGACATTAAAAGATGATCCGGAGAGAGAGAAATTGGTGCAATTGGTGCTGAAAGCACGTATCACAGAAAAGGTTAGAATAAAGATTGGAGCAAGTACTCCGCAAGGCATAGATGGTTTCAAAAAATTGTTCGAGACGCATTTTAAGGTGAAACGCAATCCCTTAAGTATACAAAATAAGTTGTCAAGGATTCAACAAGGAGATCAAGCAGTTCAAAGCTTTGCGACAAGGGTACAAAATCTAATAGCACAGCTGAATGACGTACAAATAACGGAACATGGCGAAGATAGTCGAAAGCTGATTAATGCTCTTAACGACAAATCGGGACTGAATGCTTTTCAGGCAGGTCTAAATGAACCCTATAAGACAGCAGTATTTGCAGCGATGCCAGAAACTTTAGGTAAGGCTGTGAAAATAGCTACTGAAATAGAAGCAGTGAATGATACTAACAAACAGTTCTATCATGGTAGCGCTCCAAGAAGGAGAAGCGCGAACGAAGAATTTTACAGAAACAACTGGCAGAGCAATCGCAATAATAAGTTTCAAAGTGGATCTTTAGGAAATCAGAGATTCAATAGGAACAGGGAAGATGATAGTCAAAATTATAGTTATAGAGGAACTGCAAACTTCAATAAAAGGAATTCTGCGGAACCAGCAAGAAATAATCCCAATGACAAGCGAGAAAGGCAGGGCAATGTACAAGGACACTATGCGCAACAACGGTATAACAGAGGTTATAACTCAAACAATTGCCCAAGAAGAATCAATATACTCGATTCGGGAAACGAACAAACCGCCCCCGAAGCTCATCGTTCGAGGGACGAAGAATATTAGATGAGAATACGAGGTCCAGAAATGCAAAGATGTTTTCATATAACTTTCAGCGTGTCAATAACTATATAACTGCTAAAATAATAGGCATGGATAAGCCGGTAAAATTTTTGATAGATTCAGGAGCAGACATATCAATAATCAAAAGAAACTTGATAAACAATAATCAAATTGATAGGTACGATATATGCAAATTAATAGGCATTACAGAAAGTGATACGTACACAATAGGAGTGCTTGAAACGAAAATTTTGATTGAAGGAGAAGAAATTAAGCAGAGACTGCACGTAGTATCTGATGACTTAGCTATTGGTACGGATGCAATATTAGGAAGAGACTTTTTGTACGAAAATAAGTGCAAACTTGATTTTGAGATATTCACACTAACAATTGTAGTAAAGGATCGGAATATCATAGTGCCAATTACCACTTCTGTACCTCGACAGGACACCATAACGATTCCAGCAAGATCACAAATCCTACAAGCTGTCAATCAGCAAATTAAGGAAGATAGCATTGTCCTAAGCCCACAAATTCAGGATGGAATCTTCATTGCTAATTCATTGATTCCTTCAAAAGAGATAGCACATCTAAAACTACTTAACGTACACGAGAAAGAAGTTAATATTAAATTACCAGAGATGAAAATATTGCCGTTAAGAAATTACAATATTATAGACCCAAGGGAAAAGCAAAGAGGGATAAGACGGGAAAATCGAAAAAGGAAGATAGTGACGGGAGTGAATCAGATGATGATAACAAGAAGTGAAAGGGCAAAAAGGGAAAAGAGAAAGGTAAGAAAGACCAGAAAGAGAAGGAACCAAAAGAGAAGAAAGAGAAGGGGCCAAAAGAGAAGAAATAGAAGGAGCCAAAAGAGAAGAAATAGAAGGAGCCAAAAGAGAAGAAAGAGATGGAAACAAAAGAAAAGAAAGATAATGCTACTAATGGAAAAGATGAACACCTAATTATGAGGTCGAGTAAAGAAAAGAGCTTAGTGAAAATCCGCAAGCAAACTTGGAGTTACTTCTGGAGAAACTAAAGCTATTCACGAAAAACTATAAAATTGAAACTGCCGAATAATGAGAATTGTAGAGAGAATAAGTAAAGGAGAATTAAAGAGGAATGATAATGAAAGATGATAGGATAAAGAAAGCGTAAAAGGTTAAATCAAAGAAAACGACATTTGAAAAATGAAAAAGAAGACTAAGAACGAATAAATAATATGAAAAATTTTACCTTGAAAGGGAAAATTTTTCTCGTGAACCGTTGGGGGTGAGGTGCCCGTATAACCTCATAGAAAATAACTATACATACACCTTGATTCACACTATAGTAATTTAAGGTAGTTTATATAGAAAACTAGATTGTAGTCATGTATATAGATATGAGTCAGTAGGCCTAGTTATGATAATATGTAATAGTATATAAGGATAGTATATAAGAATCCCTACTATAAATACAAGGGAACTTTGTATGAAAATTACAGTCACTGTTCAATACTCAACGACTACAGGGCGCTAAATGGGCTTTAGCTCTACGCTCTGTCGCTGAGGAACAATTAATAAAATAAACGGTCTCCAATAAAGTAACTGTTTTATTTAAATCCTCGAGTCAAACCCTGTGATACCCATATTGATACATTACGTGGTGATCCTGCATCACCTGGCGACCCTGCAATATATATATTGAAGCATTACACCATTATTGTTCTCTTTGGATAAACGAAGCTTTTAAGCTTTTTTTGAATTGAAGAGGAAGGATAAGATCTAAAGAGAGAGTTTCATACTTAAAAACAGAAAGTGAACTATTGTTCCTCTCTCTTCTTTGAGCATTAAATATAAGAAAAACAATGCTTTGATTTCTGATACAAAACTTTACTTAAATTCCTAAGGTAAATACAAAAATTAAGAAAATTCAGATATTTAAATAAAGAACATAAAAAACAATAACATAACACTAAATATAACATAACTTCACTAATCACTATACTCATCACTTGCGTTGCAAAGACCGACGAAAACTGACACAGCGAATTGTCATGTATCTACAAAGAATAAAGAGAATTCGCAGCTTGCACCAAACCTCCTTCCGATTCGTAGACTCTGGAAGCGCATCACTAAACCTTCCAGTGGAAGCACTTGCTTTATTTCCCGCTGGGTTATGATACTACTGTATACAAAGAATTAAGCCTCGGCCACGATACGAGCGGAGAGCGGTAGAGCGGCAATACTAAAGTGCCGCTCACCTCTAATCCGAGACATTAAATTTTTCTGGTGCCCATGGAGGCTATACAAGGAGACAAAACTCCGTGTTGTCAATTTTCGTTTGATTATTGGTGGCGCTGCAGTCAAATGTACCCCGAAAAACATGGCCGATTATATTTATCCGGTTCATGCTAAAGTTCGTTTATTACTAATATATTTTACGTTTAGCAGCTTACAGCTATTTACCAGCTTCTTAATTCGATTTTATATCAATGCGATTATTAGTAATTAATCAATTTTTGATGTTTCCAATGAATTTTTATTAAATTCATGTGGGGTACATCGGACAAAGGTGACATCTGTGGCCAAAAATGAACTTCTAGTTTAATTTCTTCTACCCATCCATTTCCTGTCATTTTCCCCATAAGAGTTTTGTCTCCTTGTATATTCTCCATGCTGGTGCCGCTCGCCGCTCTTATCGTGGCCGAGGCTTAACACAACGTAGGGAAGCTGTAATATCTCCAGCTTTTTTGGCACCGAAAATCAACGTGAAAAGTCCAACACATTCAATTCAATTGAACTCACACTCACGCAAAGGTTTGCGTTGATACAAGACCCTCGTAAGTACAGGCCTGGAAGCAGACAGGCCAACTAATACTAACATAGCTGAAAAGTGGCCAAAAATTTCTGACAGTTGTGGAATTAACATGGCCGAAGCCATAAGAAGCAATTTTTTAAGTTTGTTTTTGCACTAAAAAGTGGTAAAATATTGTATATTTTCACTTTTTGGTGCACATGGATTATCAGTGATTAGTGCTTTAGTGATTTAATAAAAAAAATTAAAATGAAGTGAGTGATTAAGTGTATTTTAAGAGTGTTAATTGATTAGGTGACCATTTTTGTTTACGTTCGCGGTGGTTTTTTCGTGTTAATTTAGGGAAAAAATGTTGAATTTGTGTAGTAATATAATAAAAAGTGCTTTTTAAGTGATTAAAGATTATTATAGGATAGTTATTAAAAACATAAGAGCAGAAAAATGTGAAGGAAAAGTGAAAAAGTTATTGTTATTCATGTTGTGTGGTAGTACTTGCACTTATGTTTTTAATAACTCTTCTATAATAATTTTTAACTACTTTAAATTCACTTTTAATTCCATTACTACACAAATTCAACACCTTTTCCCTAAATTAACACGAAAAAACCACCGCGATTGTAAACAAAAATGGTCACCTAATCAATTAACACTCTTAAAATACACTTAACCACTAATTTTTTTTTATTTATGGACTCAGATCACTAAATAACTTATCACTGATTTTTGCGATTTTCACTATTTTTTGCGATTTTTGAGTTTTATAAGCAGTGTTAAATATTATTAAGTATATTTTTCGAAGCGATATTTTTTGGGATACTTCTGGAATAAGTTTTTTTCATTTCAAAGGATATTTTAAGATTTTATTTTGTTATTTAGAAATTTTTTGAGTTATTACTTCTTTTTCTGTGACCCTTTCTGGATTTGTTGTGGCGATTTTTTCGAAGTTTTTTCATTGATATTATTTAAGAAAAGATGTCACGATCTTGTTCCTATAAATATTGCATGAACGTATACACTTCATGTTGCTCTTTAAGTTTTTTTTTCAATTCCAAAAGACGGCAGAAAGTCTGTTTGGTTAAAACATTCTGGTGATGTTTATCTCCAGTTTAATATTCGTTCGACTGAAAATCTTCATTTTTGCGAAGAACACTTTTATGAAAAGGACATAGTAATAAGAGCAGGAAAAAAAGTTTTAACTCCTACTGCAGTTCCAAAGCAAACCGATCCCTTAATTTGTTCTTGTTCTGATTCTATAACAGATCCCATTTGCGCATTAATGAATTGCAATTCTGTTGTAAAAAGTAAAGCTATCCGTGTTCCAAAAAGGAAAACCGCTCTTGTCTGTACTGTAGTTGCTCCTGAAACTGTAAAAAAATCTTTATTTATTGAAGATTCTTCTGAAGATGAGTTGGTTGTTTGTAAATCTGGCGATAAAACTTATAGTAAAAAATTGGAAATACCCCCTCAACCTGAAACTAATCACATATCGCAGGAGCAATTTCCTTCTCCCCCAAGAAAAAGGTTATCCATTACGGATGATAATCCTATTGAGCATGCAACAGAAATGAGACCACTACACAGTTTTCCAAAACGTGTAAAAAGAGATGAAAATCACTATAATTTTGAAGAAAAACTTTGTGAATTATTAGAAAACAAACCTGATGATGTCCAAGTATTTCTTCGTTCTCAATTGTTTACTTCTCGCAAACACCATTGGAATGAAAAAGAAAAGAATTTTGTTTTGAAATTATATTACAAATCTCCTACAGTGTATAAATCATTTTTAAAATCCGGCTTCTTTTTACCCTCGGTGAGGACGATCTTTCGTTGGCATTCTGCTCTTCGTTTCGGTACTGGACTTCCCGATGTAATTAAAAATATGCTTACAAATAAAAAGTAAGCGATCTAGACATATTAAATGCTAAATGTGTCCTTTTATTTGATGAAATGTCTTGTAAATTTGAATTGGATTATAATACAAAAGATGATTTAATCTATGGTTTTATTGATCTTGATTTTCTTGGTCGGAAAAATGTAATGGCATCTAGTGTACTAGTATTTATGCTTCGCGGTCTCAATAAAAATTGGAAACAAGCAGTAGCATATTACATTGGGAAGCCTTCAATGAATGAGTTAAAAGAAATTATTCAAAATTTGTTGAACCAACTCTTAAATATTGGTTTTAATATTGTGGGCATAGTTTGTGATCAAGGAAGTAGCAACCGAAGCTCTTATAGGCTTTTACAAACTTCGAAAATAACACCTTTCTTCTATGTTGATCAAAAAAAAATATATGCTTTGTATGATATACCACAGATTTTTAAATGCATAAGAAATATTCTTCTTGCAAATGATATTGAATTCGGAAGCGAGAGGATATCATGGTCTATTTTACGCAAGGTATATAGCATGGATAATGGTGCTATAAGAGCTATGTTCAAATTAACGGAGGCACATATAAATCCGCAGGGCTTTGACAAATTATCGGTCAAACGAGCAACTCAAGTTTTTAGTCACAGCGTTTCAGCCGCGATATTTGCAGCTGTTAGCTTAAATTTATTTGAGGAGGAGGAAAAGCACTGTGCAATAAGTACTGCACAATTTATAGCTAGATTGAATGTTATATATGATAACTTAAACAGTGTTATAAAGTATTCCAAAAATCCATCAAGGTGTGCTATTTCCGAAAAGAATCAGATATTACAAAATCTTTCTGAAACAAAAACATGGGTTGAAACTTGGATTTCTACTGGCAGAATGAAACGTCCGCCTAGTTTTGATGGTCTTATTACTACAATAAATGCCATTGAGATGCTTTGGGATGATTTAAAAAAAACCCAGGAGTATCTTTTAGTAAGTCATTTAAATACGGATGCTCTTGAAAACTTGTTTTCAATGATTCGGGGGTTTAAAGGGACTTATGAAAAAAATCCTTCCGCTTATCGATTTTATAGGAATTTGAAACAGGTCATGTTTCAAAATATTTTACCATCAGAATATTCCAGTTATAATTGTTCTGATTCTGTAAATTTAATATCTGATGTGCCTTTATCCTCACTAAATGCAAATTTGCATTGCTTTGAAGAGAACATTAATGTTGTTGACGAAAATGAGCTAGGCGAAAAAGATGAGGAATCAAAGGAAAATTATTCAGATGACGAAATAACTGGAAGTATGGATAAATTTCAATATACTTCTTTAATGTATTTCTTTGGATATATAGTTAATAAAATGGTGAATTTAACAAAATGTACCCATTGTAAAGAATATATGATCCATAAAAATCCGGAGAAGTGTGATGAATTGCAATTTACGTATTATAAAACGTTTTCCCAAAATACTGGAGATGGAATAAATAGAAATTTAAACAGTTCGTTAAAAGTACCAAGTGATTCTTTCAAGGCGGATTTGTCAAAATTGTACGTGCATTTCACAGAAATATTTAAAAATGGTCGCCATTTCAAAAATTTGTTGGAAGATAATTTGCTACCTGTCCTTCAATTTAAAATCAATCAATGGCCAGGCTGCCAACATAAAGATTTCGTTGTACGGCATACCGTGATTTCTTTTATAAGAGCAACAGTAAAAAATATTAACACTTCTCTGAAAACAACAAATAAAGAATTGCGGTCAAAGATTGTGCAGGGCCGAGAATAATTTATTTAGTCACTTTCGATTTTTTTTAACACTAGCTAACTGATCAATAGTTTCAAACGTGTAATTTCATTAATTTTCTGGGCCTTTAATGTAATATACCTTGGATTGATAATTTTATTTTAAGTTGAAAACGATAATTTTGAATCTTAATAAACTTTGGAATAGATCTTAAAAAAATATAATTAACTCAATGAAGAAATTGTGTCAATTTTACGGGTCTCCGTAAACGTTATTTAAGCCCTCAAACGTTTTCAAAGTAAAATATATAAATGAGGACAAAATCTAACAATTTGCTTAATATTTGGGATATGAAAAGCTTAGATATCTGATGAAATCTGTTAGCTTAGAAAAAATTATTTACGCACATTATACATTTCCAATACATATCAGAGCCCTGCTGAAATTCGTACGAGTGGTTTATATCACCGTCATTTACATTCTCACACTGTCAATGTGTGGTGCAAAAAGCTTCATTCGAAAATCAATTTCGAATTTCAAATGTGACTTCACTTAAAATGATGAAATCGTACAACTATGGCCATCTAGCGTGCTAATGTCAAGTCTTAACTGACATATCTATTTCTTTATATAATCAATGGCAAAACCCTATTCGGGACACTGAACGAAGACGATGCGCAAAAGTATAACGAATTAATAGACAATACAAGGAATGATCAAAACCGCCTACTCAACCTCATGAAAAACCAAACGTTGATTATAGAAACTACAGCTAACATCTTCAACAAAAGTCGCCTCGCTATCGATGAGCAATTTAAACACTTGGATAGCAAAATAGCCAAAATTGACAAGAGAGTGAACGCCATAAATTCTGAGATAACTCAAATAAATGTGTTCGACGAATTAGAATCCCTTACTTCACTAACCACCCTTATTACTATTCGCTACCAGTCAACCTTAAATGCACTCTTAGACCTTGTTACAGACGTTCGGCACGGCAAGCCACACCCCTCTATTATCACTCCTGGACAACTAAACAAAATCCTTACAGAAGTACAACGGCACTTACCCAACACACTAATGCTGCCTATCGACAGAATTCGGGACAATGAACTACAAATCTACAGACTAGGACACGTCAGTACCGCGATAGTGGCAGACAAAATTATCTTTAAATTAAAAATCCCATTACCTTTTAAGGATAATTATCAATTATATAAAGTAGTTCCCATCCCCACATACTACAAAAATGATTACATCTTTGTCCAACCATCCTTAGAATACTTAGTGGTAGACTATAACCGAGAGCACTACTACACTCTCAATGCAGTGGACTTAGCAAACTGTTTGACAAATAACTTAGAAAAATTTCTGTGTAGAATCATACACCCCATCTTCAATGTCGATTCCAAAAACAACCTGTGTGAAATCGACCTCTTAAAACACGATCGTACCATCCCGAACTCGTGCCATATAAAGTCGATCCCTAGAACTAACTATTGGATCCAATTAAACCAACCCAACAAATGGTTGTTCGTCATGGACGAATACAGTACCATCGACGTAGTCTGTAGTGACAAGATCACCCCTTACCCCCTGAACGGGAGCGGAATAATAGAAATCAAAGCCGGCTGTTACTTAAGAAGCAAAGAGCTCACAATCCAAGCTCACAATGTTCAGACATCTAAATTAAACACTTTCTACCTACCCACAATTAACTTAACAAGTAACGTGGACGAGTTCTTCAAACAAAACCTACAGCCCGATCAAAAGATAGCCAAGGCAGTTTTAATAAAATACAACAGTGATAAGGAACTGAACAACTTAAGCAAAATGATTCAACAGCAAAAAGGGAACGAACACCTGATCTTAAATAAAACTAATGGTCACGACATACACCATTATTCCTTAGGCTACATTCTGTTAACACTAATAGTCATACTTTTCTTAATACTTATAAAAGTAAAATGGCCGATTCGCATAAATCGCAACAAAATAACAATTAATAAAATAAATAGAAATACCGAACCCAACCCAGAGGAACCCACAAGCGCACCATACAAACTATCTACGGATCAACCCATATATTCATGTGTAGCGAAACACTAAGGGAATTACCATATAAGTTCGAAGGACAAAATTTATAATAGTTTATAAATTTAATGGTGGCACAAAATTTATGATGATAAAAATTTACCAACATTGTGTTATTGTATTTATGCACCGACTTACTCCTGCAGCTATCTTCAAATTTTTTTTTTCTCTCTCTCAATATAGCATCTACCTTGGTAGTGAGCAAAAATTTTTTTCTCTCTCCCCTTCCTTCTCTCTTTTGGACTAAATCCTTTTCAAAAAATAGACTAAATTCAACTGCCCACTTTTAGTACCAACCTAAAATAGTTATGGGCCATATGCATGGGGGCAGAGCTACAACCTAATTTCGATCCGAGCGCGCGGGGTGAGCACCATTATAAATTCTAAGCTCAATCTTTCAGTAAGCGGATATGTAAACGTTCGCAGTATAAAACAATAAGAAAGGGGGTCCGATTATTTTTTATCACCCGCTAGCAGCGCTAGTAAGCATCGTGCGTGTACAGAGCCATACGCTGACGCTGATAAAAGCTATCACCCCTTTGGCAACCAAGACATTCGCTCAGGTTTACCATTTTATTAAACAGTACAATCGCAAAGACCCGTAATGTTCCTTCGGGAACATATTCAACAAACTCTCAAATAAGCTCTCTCGGAACAACAACTCCACCTTTTCCACTGGTATTATACCGTCCATCAACTTACCTAATCATAGAATCTTATATGTCCAACAGCTTTTAAAAGCTTCAAGAAAAAGAAAAATCCCCACCGAAGGAAAAGCACAAGTAGCATGCAGCTCACCGAAAAACAATTATTGCCCTAACATCAATCATAAAACCAGAGAAAAACCAGATAAAACATATTTTTTTTTCTTCCGGCCGAAGTATTAAAATAAAAAAAGGAGGGGGATCGAAACCAACAACACATACACAATAAGCACATTTTCAAGTTTTTATTAGAAAAAAATACAAAAATAGTAAATTCTAGTAACTTGACACATATATATGTACATAGACACGGCGGTGGTCCACCTGTGGAATAGGAGACGGTCCCCGTTCTTCCTCAATTTCCTCGATATCGGAATCCACCAAGTCTATAATTTCCTCCCTATCCATTTTTTCTTCTTCTTTCTCCTTCTGTAAAGAAAAAAAATATATATATATAATATATATATAATAATAAAAAAAAAAGAGAAAAATTCTTTTTGTACTTTAGGATAAGTACCTACTTACCTATTCAATCTATTAATCAAGAATGAAGTGGAGCACATTTGATCAAAACATATCACCCACGACTAATTGACCGCGAAATCTGACACCCGCACGAGTGTAATGCAAAAATTTTTCCTACAAGAAAAACGATACCATCGGAAACCAATTTTTTCATTAAAATGCGCAAATTGCACCATGTTTTTTTTTACATACAATACATATAAACGTATAAAATATAAAAAAAACACACATATACTTAAAAAAAAAAACCCTTTCAAAACACATATAAATATATATTATAAAAAAAAAATTTTCTAATTAGTTTAGAAAGTAACTAATAAGTTTCGTAGTTTCGCCTAAAAATATGCAAAGATATAAATTCATTAAGAACATTATACGGATAGATAATCAAGATTAAGAATCCTTTAAATAAATTTAAATAGACACATATATAAAGCTAACTGTAGAAATGAGCCTTAATTAAACTAGAAAATAGGTTTTATTCTTTTCCTTAAAACAAAAAAAAAGTAATTAAGAATGTTTAAAAATAAAATTTAGCAAAACACCTAAAAATGTGCAAATAATATTCACTTTAGAACCTTTAAAACACATATAAACAAAACCGCAAAATATATATATATAACACAAAAAATATGTATAACAAAGTATATTAAGAATACTTTAGATAAATGTACATAATAGCAAAAAAAAAATATATAGTAAACTTACTTCAAGACAAAAACGCATGAAAGTATGCAAAAGAATAAATACGTTAAGAATTCTATATATGTAGGTATATATATAAAAAAAAATGTAGTAAATCTAAGTTAACTATCTTTTAAGTACACAAATAGAAAAAGAAAATTGTAATAATAATTGGACCACGACGCTAATATCACGATTCCACCAACACTTACGACTAAAACGAAGGTTCTGCTTCCTAAAGTCGCACAACCTTCTGATTAAGGGGGAAGGTGTAATGATCGTCGCTCATTACCTAAAACCCCTAAAATATACAAACCCTTTTCACGTTCCTCTCATATCAAAATCTCATCTCATCAAACCTTTTGAGCATCTCGCATAATTCATTCGAGATATACCCAGAAACTTTGCCCTCAGCCAATGACTCGATCAAAATATAACACGAGCTTTCATAATTACAAAACTCTCGAATTGCAATACATTGACTTATGCACCCAGGTCATAAGTTCTCGAATTCCACATTCCCTAAATTACATATTGCAAAAGAAAGCGATAAACATCCGAAATTCGATATCGCTTTTCCTCTGAACTAATTTCTCGGGCGATCGATCTACCCTTGCACCCTGCTAGTGGATTCAACGACCGAGGCGCCCAACACGAGCACAAACTACGTCAACGGGTCTGCACACAAAAAATCCCATTTTAGCAAGGTGTGCATGCGCAGTGCATTACCCCGTTCGGTAATTGTCAACTCCCACAAAAATCCCGTGAGAGAGCTTTTAATAGGGAAATGCTAAATTGCAATCACTCCCATTGGCCGGGCTTGCTATTGGAAAATTATAGCTTGAATCAATTCAGCCAATGGGAGTTCACATTGACATATTGGAACGATGGAATAGGAACAGTTTAGAGGAGGAAGAGTCTAGTTGTGGCTATAATTAATCTTAATCTGTAACTTAAAAAATTAAACCTAAGAAAAGTGAGTGTAACATTAAAACTATAAACCCGAGTAAAAGCAAATTGTAAAACTCAAATTTATAACTCAAGTGTAAAAATTAATAAATAAAAAATACATAACTATCAACTCTAAAGTGTTTCTGTGGAATTAAAGATACATCAAGGGCAAGAGATCTTCTCCTGCAAAGGAAAGCACGGTCTTGTCCTGCTCGTGTTATAAAGGCACGACAATGAGCTTTCGTGCTGGCTGAGCTTTTGAACTTGCTGTGCCATGGCTGAACTTGCATGTGCCTCGGATTTGGTCTTGGGTGTTAGTTGGATGTGCCTCGGATGAGCTTGAGGAATTAGATTGAACTTGCATGAGCCTTGGCTGAACTTGCACGCCGGATAAGCTTTTGAACTTCAATATGCCTGCGGAATTAGATTGAACTTGCATGTGCCTCGGATGAACTTTAGCGCTGGATTAGCTTTTGAACTTGCATGCGCCCTGGATGAGGTCTTGGGTGATAGATTGAACTTACATGTGTCCCGGATGAGGCTTGGAAAATTAAATTGAACTTGCATGTGCCTCGGATGAGGGAATTTGATTGAACTTGCATGTGCCTCGAATGAACTTGCACGTTGGATTAGCTTTTGAACTTCAATGTGCCTGCGGAATTAGATTGAACTTGCATGTGCCTCGGATGAGCCTGGGGGAATTAGGTTGAACTTCGCTGAGTGTCGTGGATGAGATTATGCGGGTGATTGAATCTTCAGTTTTGAACATCGCTGTGCTTTGAGCGGGGCCTTGCTATTCAGGACATTACCCTTGAGTTTTGGTTTGCATCCCTGCTAGGCTTGCGCAAGGGCCCGAGAGACTTAAACCCACATCCCAGCTTCAAGGATCCCAGAGACTCAAGATATACAAACCCCACTTCAATTTTTTTAACCAACTCTCCTAAGAAATAAAATATCCCGCCATGCAAAAATATTCAAATTACAATTCAAATATTTTTCCCCTAAGAAATAAAATATCCTTGTTTCACCTAAAATCACGCCACTCAAAACATGTGCAAGTGATATACTTATAAGGGGCAAACGTGAAAGGAAATTACCATTCTGATCTCGACATGAATTTTCATGCCCAGCCGCAAAAACCCAAATCCATTCCTTTGCCTCTTAATTTTTTCAACCAAATTGACCTCACACATATCCTTCATGCTCATATGTCATGAAAGCACATAAATTAACTCAAGCACGGGTCACTCTCTTTTCACGAATGCTATTTTTACCGATCGCGCGCCAAGGAGCCTTAAGCAAAATACACATCAAGGGTTGAGATCCCTAGCAGATCTTTAATGTAAACAAATATATAGGCCGGCGGTTGAATGTTTCCAATTAAGAGTCCTCGGGGTGCTGCGGCTTATCAGCAAAACTTTCAGGCATCGTGGCTACCATTAATTTGAGGCACATGCGATATACTTATTATGGGTTTAACAATTTATTTCTTTAAGGGTTCGAAATTTAGGACGAAGAATTTAAGAATTTGCTAGGTCCAATCGTTTATGAGTTTGAGTTTGAATTTGAAGTGGAGAATTTGTCTGTACTTGAGAAAATGCTGGGATGATTTACTACGCAGGACCCAATTATACTGAAGCCACCCAGACATGATTGAAAAAGTTCAGCTAAAATATGCCCCAATGTAAAAAAAAGTTGGCTATATCAGCATATTTGGAGTGGGAAATCTTAATGTGATGCAGCTGTATAAACAAAGCTAGATTGAAATTTCATGCGTTTTGAGTGCCTTGGCTGGGAACTCGGATGGGATCTAAGCTATTCACCCTTTTAACCGGAAAATCATATAAATACTCGAAAAAGTGAAGCATTAGGTCTTAGGATGATTGCTATAAAAGAACGAGCAAATCCTTATTTTTACAATTCGTAGGTATAAGCCTATGAATAAATAGCAGCAAAGAAAAAGTGAAAAGTGAAAATTACAAGTGAATAATGTGGATGTGTTACGCAGCTGAATCTTGGCCAAAAGCTATGGATTTGGAAAGTGCAATTAGACGAATTGAACATCAGCTTAGTGATTTTCAACATGATGCAATTCTTTGCCAAAATAGCGGATATGATTGCGAGGATGAACAGTGTTTTAAAGACAAAGATCAAAAAAGACAAAGATTTAAAGACAAAATCACGCCTGTAGTTGCATGTATCATTTACAATTGCTTGGTAATTGGCGGCGTCGTCCATTGAGTAACCCTGGGGCATTTTCATAAAAAGTAGTTCAGCTAAGCCTTCAGTTATTTTATACTGCTTCTCACCAATAAGAAAATTTTCTTTATCAACTTTTAAGATCGAATTACCAATATGTAGCATATCGTTGAGATAGTACACCCCATAAGTTTGATCAATTTTCACGCTATTATTTTCAAGTAGTTGTTTATATCGGTTTAGTATCTGACCTGAAGCCTCTAGCTTTTGTTCTTTTATAGGCGTTGCAAACTCTTCATCATCACCATCATCTGAATAATCCCTAACAGGGGTGCTAGTTGGTTCCAGCTTTAAATATTTACGTGCAGGTGGTGTGTATACTTCATCATTCCGCGGTATTTCATCTTCTTTCTCTTCCTCTAATGGCTCAAGTTTGGCCGCATCTTTTAATTCGTATTTTACATCTGATACTAATTGTTTAAGAGGTTTTGTGATTGGTTTGAAAGTTTCCTCCAGATATGCTGCTTGTTGAAGTCTTCCAGCTCTTAAAGCTCGACATTTCTTTCTAATTGAATTTTCGATTTTTACAATTTTCTCCAGCAATTTAATATCCTTCTCATAACTCATAGTTAAAGGTTTCTTTAAATGAATTATTAACGGTCTGTTCACTGAGCTGCCTGATTCGATACTGAGCTGCTAGATTGAGCTACAAGTTCATTTATCTAATAATGTGAAGCTCGCGTAACTGTTTAAGTACCCAAAATATTTCTCTTCCTTCTCTAGTTGGCGCTAGGCATCTCAATCGATCAACTACCTCATTGGGGTCGTATAAGTCTGAATTTTCATCATCATAATCTTCATCTTGAATGTTTAATTGGGGGTATTTGTAGCGATACTGATGAATGTTTTCAGTATATTTACTCGCATCTTCAACCATCTTGACTCGTTTTGCTGTGACTTCGTTAATTGATTCTAAATCTGAACTTTGTAAAGTTTCATCATCTTTTTCTTCAGAAGTATACGACTTTGCTTCATCATTTAGGTTTTTATAAGGGTATTGGTGAATTTTACCGCAGTTTTCACTATATTTATTTACATCCTCAACAAACTTTGCTCGTTTTGCAATTGGCTCTGAATCTGAGCTCTGATCTGCTCCAAGAATTGAATTTTTGCCATTAGATGGTTCCGCCTGATCCTCTTCATATTTACCCATCGTCACTTGCTTAGAGAAAATATTACTGGAACTGTTCTTGGTGTTAGAATTTTCGGAAACTGTTTTAGGTGTTTGAATTTGCAAATATTCCCAACCTTTTCTTAATTTCAACATTTTATTTCTAATTTTTTCGGCGGGGCTATGCCCATCATCATCATCCTCATACCCCATAACATTATAAATATCGGCATCAGTATGTATTAGCGATCTATCATTTTCTTCATATTCTCTGTTTCTGGATGTATGCGTTGATCGGTTTTTATGTCTAACAAGGTTCTCTGCACGAGTGAATGTCTTGTTACATACCATGCACTCAAACATAGTGATTGTAAGATACTGCACGATATGGAACGAGGTAAGTATTTATATACCAGTGCATCAAAATTGGTGCGCCAAAACCGGTGCACCAAAACCGGTGCGCCAAAATTGGTGCGCCAAAACCGGTGCGCCAAAATTGGTGCGCCAAAACCGGTGCGCCAAAACCGGTGCGCCAAAACCGGTGCGCCAAAATTGGTGCGCCAAAATTGGTGCGCCAAAAATTGGTGCGCCATAATTGGTGCGCCAAAATTGGTGCGCCAAAATTGGTGCGCCAAAATTGGTGCGCTAAAACCGGTACACCAAAGGCTGCACACCAAACTAGTCCATGGAAATGGTACTTTAACATTGCAAAAATGCAGGACAAGATTTTTTTCTTGGGTTGTGTAGGGGGGGTCGGTGTTAGCTTAAATTTGAGTTTTCGAGTTCCCCACCCCCCCTATTTGGCCGCCATCTTGGAAAAGGTGTGCAAATGGTTTTTCCACTATATCTCCGTAACAGTACATCTTACAGAAAATTTATAAACAGACTTTTTGTTTAGAATTAAATTATCTACAATTTATTCTTTAAGCGTTTTGTCGTAAATTGAAGAATTAAGAAGTTATAAGCCTTAGAACACAAAAATTAGTCACAATATTTTCTTTTTAAGGCTATAACTTTTTTTCCTTCAATTTTAACAAAAAAAATAATAACAAGTTTTTTGTAGAGGGTTTCATAACGCATAATTTCCATTCATTCTTTTTTTAATTTTGTTCACTACGCCCCGAAGGTATCAAAGTGACAGATTTTCTGAATAATTTTTTACGATTTTACCTCCTCCTCTCCCTAGAATTTCTCAAAAAACAGGTAGCAAGTAATAATAATGTATGAATGACTTTCCGTTTGAAGAAATGCCGATGTTTGAGTAATGCAATAAAATTATTTATTACGGTTTTTTATTATTGTTATGGTATGTTTTACAAGGTACGAGATGGTTTAAAATGAAATTCTTTGAATAATAACATGTATTAGTTTCTACAATTTTTGAAAATAATTTGTGTTAGGGCTGCAAAAAATAGTGCTTCATTCAGTTATGCTAATTATCTAGCAAAATACGGACGTATTCATTTTGTGGGAAAATTTTGAATTATTTTAGTGTAATTTCAAAATTGTTATTTCAGTTTGATCTTAGTAAAATTTTCAATTTTATAAAAGTGTACGTGTTATTCAGTTGTGCTATCTACCAAAATTGAAAATATTAATTAAATTAAAAAACCGTAATAAATAATTTTATTGCATTACTCAAACATCGGCATTTCTTAGAACGTAAAGTCATTCATTCATCACACAAATTATTTTCAAAAATTGGAGAAACTAATACATGTTATTATTCAAAGAATTTCATTTTAAACCATCTCGTACCTTGTAAAACATACCATAACAATAATAAAAAACAGTAATAAATAATTTTATTGCATTACTCAAACATCGGCATTTCTTCAAACGGAAAGTCATTCATACATTATTATTACTTGCTACCTGTTTTTGAGAAATTCTAGGGAGAGGAGGAGGTAAAATCGTAAAAAATTATTCAGAAAATCTGTCACTTTGATACCTTCGGGGCGCTGTGAACCCTTCGTAGTGAACAAAATTAAAAAAAGAATGAATGGAAATTATTCGTTATGAAACCCTCTACAAAAAACTTGTTATTATTTTTTTTGTTAAAATTGAAGGAAAAAAAGTTATAGCCATAAAAAAAAATATTGTGACTAATTTTTGTGTTCTAAGGCTTATAACTTCTTAATTCTTCAATTTACGACAAAACGCTTAAAGAATAAATTGTAGATAATTTAATTGTAAACAAAAAGTCTGTTTATAAATTTTCTGTAAGATGTACTGTTACGGAGATATAGTGGAAAAACCATTTGCACACCTTTTCCAAGATGGCGGCCAAATGGGGGGGGGGGTGGGGAACTCGAAAACTCAAATTTAAGCTAACACCGCCCCCCCTACACAACCCAAGAAAAAAATCTTGTCCTGCATTTTTGCAATGTTAAAGTACCATTTCCATGGACTAAACTGGACAACTGAAATTTTCAAAATCTCCAAGATTCAACTGGCTTATCCAGTGACATATCAACTTGAGGACTACCACGGCAACCCCATTAAAGGAGGATTCTATGAAAAGGAATTGCAGAAATCTGAAAATCCTGAACTCTATCTTGTTGAAAAATATTGAAAAAGAGTGGAGATAAAGTTTATGTTAAATGGCTTGGTTTTTCACCAGAACATAATTCTTGGATAAATGCTAAAGATGTATTATAAGTTAAATAAAAAGCATTTTTTTTAAAAACATATTAAAACTTTGTTTTATTTATTTATTAATATTTCATACAAATTTTCAGGATTTTCAGTGTAATAATGTACATCACTAGACAAACTTTCATGCTGCGCAAATTTAAATATGAATGTTTTCCCATACGGTCCAGTATTTGTTATGTAGAAATTTCCTCGGTTGTTAATGTCAGACAAGGCTTTTTCAGACAACAAATTATATCTGGCTGGCAGCAAAAGTTTGTGTTCATCCAGCTCCAATTGAATGCGATTTCCAAAGTATGTTGAGCGTCGACATGCTGACTTTATTCGATACTTCTTTCCAATAACCATATCTGCCATCCTCAATTATGGGGTGAATTCCATGTTTTTAAGTTCTGAAATTGTAGTCATCTTTGCGGGATTGATGTGAACGCTTACGAAATTTAGGTTGAACTGATGAGGATTTACTACGTAGGGCCCATTTTATACTAAATCCACCCCAGACATGATTGAACAAGTTCAGTTAAAAATATGCCTCAATGTGAGCAAAGTTGACCATATTAGGATATTTGGAGTGGGAAATTCTTATGATGTGCAGCTGCAAGAAATAAAGTTAGCATTGAAATTTCATGCGTTTTGAAAGCCTAGGGGCGGGGACTTGCGGGGATTTCACTCTGTAGTGTTGGGCTTGATCTAAACTGAAATGTCAACCCTTCAACCGAAAAATCATATAAATACCTGCAAAGGTGAAACGTAAGGTTAGTTTGCTTCAGGTTGCGGAGATGAGCAGTTATAAGGATTCCACCAAATTGCTTGACGAAAAGGGGGATAAAGGAAGCAAAGTAAAAGAAGTAAAGTATCAGCTAAATTCGCTATCGACTAAATCGGCGCAATCATCTGAAAGCAAAGATACTTCTTCTTCTTCTATACGTTACAAGCAGAAAGAAAAGTAATTTCCGAAGATGAGTATCCCAAAATTTATCAACGAATACTCCGATATTTTGCTAGAAGAGCATAAGCATAAAATAGAGCAGCTCTACAGATACGTACAGGAGTATGAAAATGCAGGAAAGTTAATTCCATACATGGAGCACATTACAAGAACTGCCCGTGGTCGAACAATTGGACAACTTGTGGGCCAGATACGCGTGGATGTTGTTTTGTGGAGCGGTACAAACAGGAAGTTCAAAGCTTAATAAATTTTTACGTGAGGACAACAATTTTTACGCCAAAAACAACTGTAAAGAATGCAAAAAAGGGTTCGATTTATACTAACACCGGAAGTACACTGCATGCATGTATGGGATTTTGCTTATAGAGCCAGCCGCATTGGGCTGTGGTGTATACACGCAATAGATAGATGCCGATTCCAGCAGAGAATCATCATTACAAGTAAAATCCTGGATCCCATATTGAGCCTGCATCATCGAGAGAAAATATGTAATACTAGATTTGAAAATAAAGTCAAGTTTTAATATGTTTTAAAAAAATGTTTTTTATATATTTTTATTAGGAGCCTTCCAAAATTGTTTATACCCACTCACGGTGGTCTAACAAGAAAGGTCCTCATAAACAAAAAATGCGCTCAGCTGCATTTGTTGCGTAATTTCCCTTTTCAAATTTTTTCCCAATTTCATTGAAACTCGATTTTCTCAAGATAGCAAAATTCTCCACTTCAACTCTTAAAACGAGAAATTTTTTTTTCTAAATTTCAAACCTAAAACAATAGATACCGTAAATTTTTAAAACCCGCGATAATATGCCATATGTGTGCAGCCGCCATGTCAATTGCAATTTCAAGTCCCAAATTTCTGCTGATAAAGCAACGCTAGTGATTTTTTTTGCCGATGAGCAGCAGCACCCCGAGGACTCTTAATTGGAAACATCCAATCCCCGGCATATATATTTGTTTACATTAAAGCTAGGGATCTCAACCCTTGATGTGTATTTTGCTTAAGGCTCCTTGGCGCGCGATCGGTAAAAATAGCATTCGTGAAAAGAGAGTGACCCGTGCTTGAGTTAATTTATGTGCTTTCATGACATATGGCCTTCCGCAGACTTGTCCATAACATCAAAAAAAAAACCGGTTTTATAGGCAAGGGGTCGCAGGGTCTTCTATAATTTTCCATCATTTGTTCATCCAAACATTTTCTGGTTTCACCGTCCATTACACTAACACAAGCATGTTTTCGTTCTCGGCAAAGCTGCTTTGCTGTGCTTGCACCCCACACTACTTCATAGGCATTACAATCGTTACACGAAAATGATGGAGAAAAGTGAGTTCCGAGTGTACTATTGAACTCATATTAAAACCGGTTTGAAATTATGGACAAGTCTGCGAAGGGCCTATGGGCATGAAGGATATGTGTGAGGTCAATTTGGTTGAAAAATTTTAAAATTGATGCTTGGATTTGGGTTTTGGCGGCTGGGCATGAAAATTCATGTCGAGATCAGAATGGTAATTTCCTTTCACGCTTGCCCCTTATAAGTATATCACTTGCACATGTTTTGAGTGGCGTGATTTTAGGTGAAACAAGGATATTTTATTTCTTAGGGGAAAAATATTTGAAATGTAATTTGAATATTTTTGCATGGCGGGATATTTTATTTCTTAGGAGAGTTGGTAAAAAAAATTGAAATGGGGTTTGTATATCTTGAGTCTCCGGGATCCTTGAAGCTGGGATGTGGGTTTAAGTCTCTCGGGCCCTTGCGCAAGCCTAGCAGGGATGCAAACCAAAACTCAAGGGTAATGTCCTGAATAGCAAGGCCCCGCTCAAAGCACAGCGATGTTCAAAACTGAAGATTCAATCACCCGCATAATCTCATCCACGACACTCAGCGAAGTTCAACCTAATTCCCCCAAGCTCATCCCAGGCACATGCAAGTTCAATCTAATTCCGCAGGCACATTGAAGTTCAAAAGCTAATCCAACGTGCAAGTTCATTCGAGGCACATGCAAGTTCAATCAAATTCCTTAAGCTCATCCGAGGCACATGCAAGTTCAATTTAATTTTCCAAGCCTCATCCGGGACACATGTAAGTTCAATCTATCCCCCAAGACCTCATCCAGGGCGCATGCAAGTTCAAAAGCTAATCCAGCGCTAAAGTTCATCCGAGGCACATGCAAGTTCAATCTAATTCCGCAGGCATATTGAAGTTCAAAAGCTTATCCGGCGTGCAAGTTCAGCCAAGGCTCATGCAAGTTCAATCTAATTCCTCAAGCTCATCCGAGGCACATCCAACTAACACCCAAGGCCAAATCCGAGGCACATGCAAGTTCAGCCATGGCACAGCAAGTTCAAAAGCTCAGCCAGCACGAAAGCTCATGCGAGGCACACCCTATACCCACATCCACACCCAAGACAACAACCGATGACGTCACTGCGCTCGTAAGCCTGTTGCTCTACTACTATGTATTACCATAAATGTAAATTAGCTGATCACAGCGATTATTATTTGTATGAATAGAGGTACGCTAGAATAAAGAATTCAGTCGATATCAAATGAGACGTTTGAGTGGGAATTCCAAACTTCCCTTAAGACATAATAAAATAATACATAGGAGTTAGACCTTCCGAGCTGCTCCTAAGGAGTTAAAACTTTTGAGCTGCTCCACCCTAAGCAATAGAAATACTAATATAATAAAATAATAACAATAAGCTAAAGCTTACGGGCTGCTTCAAAATAAACAATCCAAACTTATAGGAGTTAAAGCTTCCGAGCTGCTCCTAAGGAGTTAAAGTTTACGAGCTGCTCCACCATAAACAATAATATAATAAAATCAAATAAACCTAATCATTGAAAGGCCAGGTGTACTTCTCTGAGATAATCCAGAAAGCACTCCCTGGCCTTGTAGTGCCGACATCCAGACACGACACTCCTCACTTTTGGGGGCCTGTGGGAAGCTGCGGTTAAATCTGCAAAGCATCTTCTGCAATCAACCTTAGCAGCTGCACCGCTCACATATGAGGAAATGGAAACAGTGATCACAGAGGTAGAGGATATCCTAAATTCAAGGCCTCTTACCCCAATGTCTGCCGACCCGAACGACTTAATGGCAATTACACCAGGCCACTTCTTAATTGGAAAACCGCTCACATCAAACATTGACGTCCACGCACAATGTAAACTTTTCGCAAGGTGGAAGTTAGTTACGTATTTGAAGAACGAGTTTTGCGCAGATGGCAGAAGGAATATCTCAATCAATTGCAATATAGATATAAGTGGAAACAGCGTGTTGAGAGCATCCAACCTGGAGATATGGTAATAATGAAGGAAGATAACACCCCTCCGTTGCGTTGGGCGTTAGGACGAATCATACAAACTCACCCGGGAGATGATAGTGTGGTGCGTGTAGCAGACGTACGGACAAGTATGGGAGTTTTTCGGCGCCCAATCCACAAGCTGGCTGCTCTACCAATTGAAGAGCCAGAAACGTCAAAACTTGCAGATCATTCAGCCTCTGCGATAAAACCAAGCATAGCAGAGAGTCCAGCATCATCCATAGCTGAAGAACCCCAAGGCAGCACTTCTACTACATCCAACAAACATGAATCCGATCAAATACGGGAAGTATACCCCCGAAAAAGGATAAAGACATCCCTAGGATCCGTCATTACTACACAAAAATGCTTGCGGATCCATCTGACAAAAAACGGTACCGAAGAGGAGCAATTAATATCATTGAAAACATGGCCAATACACTATTCGGAATACGCTAAGGAAATGTCGGCCACTATCGGCAAAATTGAAAAAAATGAAATTCACTTGTCTCAACTAATAAAAACCCAAACGTCACTGATTGATGCAACCGTTAACGTAATAAGAAACGATCACCACGATTTGGCTATCACCAAAACTTTCAAAGAGTTGAATGACCAAATAAATGAATTGGCAATAGGAGTGACAAATATTCAAGAAGAACTCCGACAAGAACGATTGTCACAATTATTTACATCGGTGGCACTTCAGACAACCTTACTTACGTCTAACTTTCTCCAAGTACAAAATACCATCTTAGACGTATTAGTCGACACACACCATGGAAGAATAAGCCCGTTGCTAATATCACCTGAGCGATGAGATCAACAAAATCAAGGCACATATACCACCATCTCTTCAGCTTCCAGCGATTCCCGATAATCTATTAAATATGTACAGCCTCATCAGCATAAGGGGCAAGGTGGAACCGGAACATATAATATTTAAAATATCACTACCATTGCTAGCTTCAGAGAGTTTTGAATTTTTTCATATTCTATCAGTTCCGGTAAGGACAAATAACACCTTCGTGGCGTTCAGCCATCATTCCCATATCTCCTAATAAATCTATATAGAGATAAGTACTATCCCATGATGGAGCAAGATCTCAAGGATAGATGTCTTTACAAACAAAGCCACCCCATGTACAGAAAAGGTGCAAGGGTGAGCGCCTGTGAAATCAACTACATCACCGCTGTGTCACATCACAAAGGTGGATGATGGACCACACTGGATCCAGTTGAAGACGGCTAATCAATGGATATATTCATTAAATGAGGAAACAACGCTGAACGTAGTTTGTGGAGAAAACACCACACGCTTTACCTTAGAGCAAGCAGGACTACTAAAGGTGGAACCCGACTGTGTCATTAAACATCAGTTATTAACCATTCAAGGGCATCGTGTGTTTCTGTCACTTACCAGGTTATCATACACACCCTCGCAGAACATAACAGAAAACCTGGCCACTAGTGAGCTTCAGCCAATATTACGGCAGACCCACAATTACATGCCCCACCTGGAAGAATTAGCTAAGATCAAGAGAAGACTCATGGAAGTGCACAGTGAACTACCAGAAGGAATCGTGGCTCACTCGTTTTTCCCACGTCTTCTGAGTTGTCGTTGCTATTTTATTCTTTTTTTTTATTTTAATTGTAGCAAAATAAAAAGTATTTTAACACATGGGGGTTGACGAAAAAGTAAACTATCCAATTTTATTTAAATTTTAATCTTAACCTTGAAAAATGCACACACAAAAAAAATACTATAACCACGAAAAGAAAACGTTTAAGCCAAAATATTAGTTCGGAGTCTAATTGAACTGTGTTTAAGACGTTTCAGACAAAATATCGTAACATTATGCATTTTATATTCAGTAAAATCAATAAACTTGTTAATGGAATGAGAATAATGTATGTTAAAGCCTATTTTATTAAATTAAATGTACTAACAAAAATTCTATTGTCTTGATGGGGATGTTGTCGCTGGACCCTTTTTTTGACATTATTTTGACATTTCTTTTTTCATTCAATGCTAAAAATATAATAAATTTTGCTCTTAATTGTGTAATTTTAACAATTGATTTCAAACAATGCACTTAACTAAATCAATGTCGTGGTGCGTCCAAATGCTGAAGAATGATCGTACGATTTCTGGCCGCACACTTTAGTACAACTATTTTTCAATTTTTTTTAATAATATTCCTGCTCTGTTTCCTAAGCAGAGCTCTTTGAAAAATGGCTGAAACAGGCAAGGGCGGATCCACCGTTGTGGGCACGATGGGCATGCCCACAACCCTAATAGACTTTTGACGTCACACTTTCACGGTCTATTGAGATTGATAGGCTGATGATATTATATCCTATGCCTTAATAAAATAAAAAAATATGCTTCAGACCACACTTTAGAAGTACAACTTTTTTACCCAACAACTGCCACAATTATTAAAATATTAATCAGCTAGCAATATGCAATTGATATAGGAGGTCTGTCGGATATATAGTACGGTTTCAGAAAAGTAGGGCCAACGACAGATGCAGGAAGTATAGTGACGAGCCTACCGAGTGACTTGATACAAGTACAATTTCAGAATATCAATATTTATGAATTCCTATTTAAATTAAAACCTAAAAACGAAGCAAAGGTTTTAGGATAACTGAAATATTTTCGATTAAAACTGGTCTAAAAATCGTGAGGTTCCTTATGTCGTGGTTCTTTTGTCAATATTGGGTCTGTTTAGACCCTTCGCTTCCAAGAACGTTCTTCATGAACTTTGTGGATGAAGGGAGAAGTGGGGTGGTACCTCTCATCATCCCCACTTTCCCCTTCATCCACAAAGTTCGAACCTAGTATCTGATGAAAAAATAATATTGAAATCGCCACTCAAAATCATGGGGATTTCGCTGAAGTTTTGACCTAGTAAAATTGAACCTTCAGAAGTGAAGATTGTCATGTATGAATTCCGGCAGAATGAAATCGGCAGAAGAGTACTTTCGGAAATCAATTTACATACCTTTATTAGATTCCGTTATTAATGATTTAGGGCAGAGATTTTCTCCGGAAGTATAGATGTTTTCAAAAGAAGAAAATAGATTGTCGACAGTACAAAGGGCTTTCCTTCTAATCTTCCACATAAAAAAAAACTCCGTGACACAAAAAATTTGAACAGTTCTGCGCACCTCGTTGCCAAGTTTTATAAATTTTGTTCTATCATTTCCCCTCTTTTCATTTAAAAAGACAACAAATGCAGCAAAAACTCAACAAAATAATTTGGGAAGGGATGTGCCATAACCTTCTATATTTACAAGCCATTAACAAGGAAAATATTGAGAGCGAATTTCCGCTCAATCGGACTACAGCTCGGTGCAGTCACGTTATGTTGTTAGTGTAATTTGGAGAATTTGGGAGAATTTGGTAGTCCGATTCTCTCAATATCTATTCTTGTTTATGGCTTGTAAATATAGAAGGTTATGGATGCGCGCATGCCGAATGAATAAAGTTAAGTTATCTTTATATGTATTGAGCAGAGCTCAACCAAGTAAATCTATTCATCATAATAAGTATAATTTTACTATAATTATGCGAAATATTTCTGATCTCTAAATTTAAAATAGTTTAAAAACAATCCTGAATAATTTTTTTTAAATATACATGAGCGTTTTCATTCATAAGATTAAAGTTCTCCGCAGCCGCAAGCAACACAATCTCCCCAGGCAGAAGCGCGCATGCGACTGACGAAAAACGTCACAATCCTATTATCAAAGTATTAAAAACACAAATTTCGTATTTTTTAATTGAAATTGCTACAAATTATTTCTGTAGCAAATATGTAAAATACAAAGAAGAAAATTTATCTCAAGCTTTTAAACATTTTTAAGAGCTTTTTACCCCAACATGCTCTAAATGTCACGGAGGTTGAAAAGATGGGCCAAGTCAATAATGCACGTTGCGCTAGCAAATGACTTCTTCAGCAATTGGAAGTCTGTAGCTGAATAAGTCATTTGCTCGCGCAACGTGCATTATTGACTTGGCCCGATCTATACTCGACCTGTTTCAGTTTGGAGTTTTTCTACCTAAACCAAATGTTAGTGTCAGCGACTGGAATATCGATATCGAAACAGTTAAAAAAGTTTTCCAGATGTACCTACCGGCTATTCATTAACGATAATGAATCAACTGTTATAAATGAATACAGACTCTGGATGGCCAAATGGAAAAGAGAATGTGAAAACAATTTCGCTATACCAGAGGTGGTAGCTTATCTCATTGAAGCGACCAAGATTTGTACCCTAACATAAAAATTTTCTTACAAATACTGGCAACTTTCCCGGTCAGCGTAGCTACCGCAGAGAGATCGTTTTCTACTCTGTGAAGCGTAAAATCTTGGTTTCGTGCCTCAATGGCACAGGAAAGATTGTCCGGGCTCTCCTAAATATACACAAAGATGTGAACCTGAATATCGATGAAATTACCAACGCTTCCGCGAAAAAGAAACGTAAGCTTGAATTTGTAATTTAAGTAAGCACCTAAATAAAATTATTTAATGTAAAATGTATACTAGCGTTTAATTTAATTTGATATCCATTAAAGCTGTAAAAATTTCATCAAAATCGGTTCAGTAGTTTAGAGTCTAAATATGACATTGTGATGTGTAAACAAACACTCATTTACTTTTGTAATTTTCGTGAGCGAACAAACTAACATTTTACAGGGTAATTAATTTACCTACTAGTGTTTGTCCACGTGGAATTATACACTGTACAAAATCTGAATGAACTATATCGATCATGAGCGAGTTCATACTCCGACTCGCACTTGTCCGATTTTCGGGTGGCTGTGCCCACAACCTTTTTTGAGGGCTGGATCCGCCCCTGGAAACAGGACAAAGGTTAGCAAAATAGAAGGCTATATGTATGAGCTTGTAACTTCTACATATAGCATTTCTAGGATCACCGAGTCAACGATGAGGAATACCAAAAATGTTATATCTAGGTTTTTTGTAACGGAAGACTGGGAAGCAATATTTACTTTCCATTCCGGTAAAATTGATTAATGAAATTAACCACAAAAAAATGACGAAAAGACTGACAACTTTGTAACAAAAAAAATAGTTTAAAAAAACTAAAAAATATGCTTTTATTTTAAAATGAACTAATGGCTGAAGCAATAAATAATGGCTGAAGCAATAAAAACTTTACATTCAAAATTATTTTTTCCTTTTTAGTTCATTTTAAAATAAAAGCGTATTTTTTAGTTTTTCTAAACTATTTTTTTTTATTTTCTATTTTTTAGTCTATTATATGTATGTGTTCCGACATTTTGTAGTGACCGCCATATTAGATTTAAAATGACGTCAAAAAGCATACTATACTCGTCATACACTTTCATTTGATACCTATACCGAGGGCGTTGTAAAGAAAAAAGGAAACCGCTATTTTGTGTTGGCCGCCATTTTAAATTTGGATAGACGCGACAAAGTTAATGGTATTCTAATTGTCACACCCTTTCATTTGATACCCATACCGAGCGGGTTGTAAAGAAAAAGGTAAAAGGTAAACATTTTGTGATGGCCGCCATTTAGAATTTGAAAAGACGCCACACAGCTAATAGTATTCTATTATCATATCCTTTCATTTGATACTCATACCGAGCGGGCTGTAAAGAAAAAGATAATCCGCCATTTTGTGTTTGCCGCCATTTTGATAATAGTTTTCTAATTGTCACACCCTTTCATTTGATACCCATAGCGAGTGGGTCGTAAAGAAAATGGTAGTCCGCCATTTTGAATTTTGAATGATGCCACACAGCTAATTGTATTCCATCTGTAATGCCCTTTCATTTGATATCCATGTCGGGGGGTCGGGGAACACAATAGAAAAAATCGACCGCCATCTTGGAACCGCCATCTTGATTTCCTTACAAAAGGTCAGATTGCATTGTCACGCGAACTATGCATATGTGCAAAATTTGAAGTTGATCGGTTATATGGAAGTAGGTCAAAATCAAGTTGCAAGATTTGTTTACATAGAACATACATACACACATACTTACATACATACATACAGGTGAAGCTAATATAAAGCGTATAATGACCTCACACGGCTTAATGTATTCTACTCGTCATACTCTTTCATTTGATACCCATATCGAGGGTGTGTAAAGAAAAAGGTAGTCCGCCATTTTGTGTTGGCCGCCATTTTGAATTTGGAATGACGCCCTAAGGCTAATTGTATTCTATTTGTAATACCCTTTCATTTGATACCCATGTCGGGGGTCGGGAAGCACAATAGCAAAATTCGGCCGCCATCTTGGAACCGCCATCTTGATTATTTCACAAAATGGTCAGATTGCATTGTCACGCGAACTATACATATGTGCAAAATTTGAAGTTGATCGGTTATATGCAAGTGGGTGAAAATCAAGTTGCAAGATTTGTCTACATACATACATACATACATACATACATACATACATACATACATACATACATACATACAGGTGAATCTAATGTAAAGCGTATAAAAATGAAGTCTAACCCATTCAAAACTTCATTGATAAATCGTTGGAAAGTTTGGGCGGCATTTTTTAGCCCAAAAGACATACGGGTAAATTCATCGAAACCAAAAGGTGTTTTGTAAATATCATCTTCAGCTACAGGGATTTGGTTATATGCCCTAACTAAATCGATTTTTATACGCTTTATATTAGCTTGACCTGTATGTTGTATGTTGCATGTTGTATGTTGTATGTTGTATGTTTCATGTAAACAAATCTTGCAACTTGATTTTGACCCACTTCCAGGTAACGGATCAACTTGAAATTTTGCACATATGTATAGTTCGCGTGACAATGCAATCTGACCATTTTGTAAAAAAATCAAGATGGCGGTTCCAAGATGGCGGCCGAATTTTGCAATTGTGCTCCTCGACCCCCGACATGGGTATCAAATGAAAGAGTATTACAAGTAGAATACAATTAGCTATGTGGCGTTATTCAAAATTCAAAATGGCGGCCAACAAAAAATGGGGGACTACCTTTTTCTTTACAACCCACTCGATATGGGTATCAAATGAAAGGGTGTGACAATTAGAATACTATTAACAGTGTGGCGGGATTCCAAATTCAAAATGGCGGTCAACAAAAAATGGCGGTTTACCTTTTTCTTTACAACGCCCTCGGTATGGGTATCAAATGAAAGTGTACGACGAGTATAGTATAGTAAACTGTGTGACGTCGTTTTAAATCCAATATGGCAGTCACTACAAAATGGTGGAAGACATATAATAGACTAAACAAATAGAAAATAAAAAATATATAGTTTAAAAAAACTAAAAAATACGCTTTAATTTTAAAATGAACTAAAAAATAAAAAATAATTTTAAATGTAAAGTTTTTATTGTTCCAGTCAGAATATGGAAACAACCTACCTTTCGAAATGTAAAAAAGCGTGGACCACTAGCGAAAATTTCCGGTGTTAATAAAATAAGAATATAGGAAGAGAGTCCCACACTGTTTTACATTTCTTGTTGTTTCCATATTCTGGCTGGAGCAATAAAAACTTTACATTTAAAATTATTTTTTACTTTTTAGTTCATTTTAAAATTAAAGCGTATTTTTTAGTTTTTTTAAAGTATATATTTTTAAAAGTACTGACAACCTTGCGAGTTGCAGTTGTAGGGACATCGTCCCACTACTCACCTATTACTTGACTGCAAAAGACTTGGCACAAACGCATAGCCTACTTGCATCAAGTAATGATAAAAAAAACAATTATTTAATTAATAAGTTTTAGTTGTCATCTCAACTGAATTATATAAGGGTAAAAATATATATTTGAAGTTTCATTCTTTAACTCACATAAAAACATCAAGTAATAAAGAGTTAATAGTTTTCCATAGACATAAGGTCGAGTTAAAAAGTGTAGTAATTAAATAAAGGATTGTTTAAACCGATAAAGACAAAAAGAGTTTTGATTGACGAATAAATCTCGAGTTCCTTGGCGTTACGTAAAACCCTTTAACTTTGTTGTTTACACAAGCTAATAGGAGAAACCAGATATCAAAATACCTGGAAGCAGAGACCGCGGAAGTGGGGTTGCAAGGATTGCGGCAACCCCTGTGTTTTGAATCAAAAAAGCAAAAATTTCAGTTATGTTTTAAAAATTGTAAGAAAAGTATATACATTTTTAAATTTGATAGTAAACAACATTAAAATTTAACAGAGAAAATTCATTTTACAGTTATTCTTATACCGAATTTAAAATTTTGCTATTAAATTACAAATTAATAATTTTTCATAACCATTTTATCAAAGATTACGTGCCACGATCGCACCATCGTCGAATCTTTTCAAGTGTTTACAGATGAGCGGGAGATTCAGTCAAACGGCTAGAATGGCTGTTATAAAAAAAAAGCCAACAAATGAATATTATATTTCTATGAGTCAGTTTCGATGTTACAACGAACACTTGAAAAATATATGGTTTCGACGACGTTTTTCCCTGCAAACAATTTCTCGGCTTTTCTCGGAGGCTCGCTTTCTCGAACCATTCTCGATTCGAAAACTGCTTGCGAAAGGTACGAGAAAAGCTTCAAAACCCACCATAAAAGCTTTCCTAGTACATTGGTTTCGATATCTTGCTCCGCTTTTATTGCCTTCGAATTCGTTTACGAGTCGTTTACGAGCCCGAGTTCGAAGCAAGCTCTCGCTTTTGCGTGTCGTTCTCGAATCGTTTCCGAATGGAAATGTTTGCAGGGTTTCTTCATGATGGGCTCAGCCGTGTGTGATTGTGTGTCTTTGTTTGTGTATCATAAAAAACGCAAAATTTGCAATTATATTCAACATATATCAGCTTTAGCCCAAATGGATAAAAGGTAATTTTTTTTCTCATGAGCAAAAGGAAGAAAGTCTATCATAAAAAGATTTTCTTCTATCAAAAATTGAAACCTCACATTTAATTGTAAAATATGTATGTTTCACCCATATCATAAAAAAATTTATAGTTTCCTCGAAAAAAAGGCTGTTCTGACCACTCTGACTTCACGGATGGTGAACAAACAAAACAAATGTCACTTCAACCCAATTACAATTCAACATGCGTATATGAGGCGAAATATCAACTCGACCCATGTAGGAGAACTCAGTTGAGTTGAGTGGACTAGTGGACCCAGTTTCAACTCGACCCCCGTTTATGACTGGGTTGAACTCTGATTGAACCTAGTCATAAACGGGGTATTTGACACGTTTACTTGATGGAAAACAGATGTAATTTTTCCAAAGATTATAAAAACAACTGCCCCCCCAACCCCTCCCCCACCCTTCGAGAAGAATACTCGCAACTAGGCATTCGTCAGGATTTCGCCTGACATGTCAGGCATTTTATAGTCTTGTCAGGCTCAGGGCAGGCTTTAGTTGATGTCAGGCTTTTTTATAATTGAGATTTTAATTGTTTTTTCTTTTGGGTTTTTTTCTTATTACGTTTTCTTTGTTATTTTCCATATTTTTGGTGAAAAATCACAAATATTTAATCTCAACAATCAACGCCATCTATAGCTAGCTAAATTGAATGGAATTGCAGTGTTACGTTTGTTTACATGAAATCTACTCAATATCACTGCAATACAAATAGTGGAGTGCCTGGGGGTTTTCGCCTCAGACTTTTGTTACGGTGAATGAATTTACGTGGTCGAGGTGGGATTTTGTTTTTATACTATAAATTGCAAAGTTTACCAAAAATTGTTTTGTGCTTTTAGCCTGGGGGTGAATACCCCCCTTTCTCGGGGGGGGGATTTTTTATTGAAAATCTGTCCGGGAATAGATAGATTGGCTAATTCTAAGCAACTTTTGTTCTATAAAGTTTTTTCTGAAAGTCAATACTTTTCGAGTTATTCGCGAGTGAAAATGTCAATTTTTCAACTAAAAAAACCACGTTTTCAGGCGGTTTTTCGCGAATAACTCAAGAGTAAGTACTTTGGTGAAAAAATTAGTAGTATTAAAAATGTAGCTTATAAAAAAACCAAAAAAAATGGTGGGTTTATGGTGTCTGTAGACCCAATACAAAATTAGTAATAGCTTGTTGAAGGTTGGTTCTTATTTGTCACACGCCAAAATTGAAAGTTTCAACTTGAAATAAACAAAAAACAATGCATTTTTCGGGAAAAACTCATTTAATCTTTTTTCAAGTGCTTGAAAAAACCTTTATTTTTGTTTTTTTATAAAACTCCCTAGCATTAAAACTAAGCGAGTTATGTCGAAAATAAAGTTGGTACCTATTTTCTCGGCGACAAAAAATGTGAAATCACCCCCTAATTACCACCCCCATTGAAAATAATCCATACCACTTCACAATTCGCTTGATTAATGTACTTGTAATATGCTCTAGAGTTTTGAAAAAATTTGAGCTTGAAGTGAAGAGATCATTTTTGTAATTTTGCAAAATATTGCCTTTTCTTCAAAATAACTCAAAAACTATTAATGATACGCAAAATTTTGTAGAGTACACAATCGTAGGTTTTGCTTTTCTGAAAATTTCGGTTGTTTTTTTTTGGATATAAATTGAGTAAGATATTGCCGTTTACAATTTGCATATGTTCGTAAATAGTAACTTGTTCAAGCCCTTTCAGCTCAAACCCTTTCAAAAATAAGGGGTGAAAGAAAGTTTAATTTATATGAGCTTATAGCTCTTGAAAAAACCTACAAAATTCTATTTGGAAGGACTTGATAGCTTAAAAACTAAGCGAGTTATGGGTAAAAAACCAATCAAATACACAAGCTAATAGGAGAAACCAGATATCAAAATACCTGGAAGCAGAGACCGCGGAAGTGGGGTTGCAAGGATTGCGGCCGCAACCCCTGATAATTTCGCGGGGTGGCGCCGCAACCCCTGTGCTTTTGAATCAAAAAGGCAAAAATTTCAGTTATGTTTTAAAAATTGTAAGAAAAGTATATACATTTTTAAATTTGATAGTAAACAACATTCAAATTTAACAGAGATAATTCATTTTACAGTTATTCTTATACCGAATTTAAAATTTTGCTATTAAATTACAAATAAATAATTTTTCATAACCATTTTATCAAAGATCAAGTGTTTACAGATGAGCGGGAGATTCAGTCAAACGGCTAAAATGGCAGTTATTAAAACAAAAGCCAACAAATGAATATTATATTTCTATGAGTCAGTTTCGATATTACAACGAACACTTGAAAAATATATGGTTTCGATGACGTTTTTTCTTCATGAAATTGCCGTTTACAATTTGCATATGTTCGTAAATAGTAACTTGTTCAAGCCCTTTCAGCTCAAACCCTTTCAAAAATAAGGGGTGAAAGAAAGTTTAATTTATATGAGCTTATAGCTTATTTATATGAGCTTATAGCTTATTTTTGAAAGGGTTTGAGCTGAAAGGGCTTGAACAAGTTACTATTTACGAACATATGCAAATTGTAAACGGCAATATCTTACTCAATTTATATCCAAAAAAAAAACAACCAAAATTTTCAGAAAAGCAAAACCTACGATTGTGTACTCTACAAAATTTTGCGTATCATTAATAGTTTTTGAGTTATTTTGAAGAAAAGGCAATATTTTGCAAAATTACAAAAATGATCTCTTCACTTCAAGCTCAAATTTGTTCAAAACTCTAGAGCACATTACAAGTACATTAATCAAGCGAATTGTGAAGTGGTACGGATTATTTTTAATGGGGGTGGTAATTAGGGGGTGATTTCACATTTTTTGTCGCCGAGAAAATAGGTACCAACTTTATTTTCGTCATAACTCGCTTAGTTTTAATGCTAGGGAGTTTTATAAAAAAACAAAAATAAAGGTTTTTTCAAGCAGTTGAAAAAAGATTAAATGAGTTTTTCCCGAAAAATGCATTGTTTTTTGTTTATTTCAAGTTGAAACTGGCGTGTGACAAATAAGAACCAACCTTCAACAAGGTATTACTAATTTTGTATTGGGTCTACAGACACCATAAACCCACCATTTTTTTGGTTTTTTTATAAGCTACATTTTTAATACTACTAATTTTTTCACCAAAGTACTTACTCTTGAGTTATTCGCGAAAAACCGCATGAAAACGTTGTTTTTTTTGGTTGAAAAATTGACATTTTCACTCGCGAATAACTCGAAAAGTATTGACTTTCAGAAAAAACTTTATAGAACAAAAGTTGCTTAGAATTAGCCAATCTATCTATTCCCGGACTGATTTTCATTAAAAAAATTCCCCTCCCCCCGAGAAAGGGGGGCATTCACCCCCAGGGTAAAAGCACAAAACAATTTTTGGTAAACTTTGCAATTTATAGTCAGTGGCGATTCCTCTTTGAAAGCAAAGGAAGCACTGCTTCCCTTGACCAAATAGGCAACTTCATAAAAAATTAATTTAAATATATTAAGATTAATCAAAAACAAAATCTTAATATATTTCTTCATCTGGAAACACTAAGCAAGCAATGTACAGATTTTTTTATATAAAATGTACAATTCATACTACCATAACCTTCTATATTAATAGTAGGTTCCCAGCGGGGAAGAAGAGCGCTTCCACACGGCAGTTAATGCGCTTCTTTGGAAGCATGGAGTGCTTGCCTGTTCCATTCCACTTCATTGCCATTTTACATGGGGATGTCATCAGAAAGATGCGATTCCCCTTTCTTTCCTTAAACGCGCTTCTGAAGCGTGTTAAATGGATGCAGCGGGAAGCACTTGCCATTATTGTTCTCTTTGGATATACGAAGCTTTTAAGCTTTTTTTGAATTGAAGAGGAAGGATAAGATCTAAAGAGAGAGTTTCATACTTAAAAACAGAAAGTGAACTATTGTTCCTCTCTCTTCTTTGAGCATTAAATATAAGAAAAACAATGCTTTGATTTCTGATACAAAACTTTACTTAAATTCCTAAGGTAAATACAAAAATTAAGAAAATTCAGATATTTAAATAAAGAACATAAAAAACAATAACATAACACTAAATATAACATAACTTCACTAATCACTATACTCATCACTTGCGTTGCAAAGACCGACGAAAACTGACACAGCGAATTGTCATGTATCTACAAAGAATAAAGAGAATTCGCAGCTTGCACCAAACCTCCTTCCGATTCGTAGACTCTGGAAGCGCATCACTAAACCTTCCAGTGGAAGCACTTGCTTTATTTCCCGCTGGGTTATGATACTACTGTATACAAAGAATTAAGCCTCGGCCACGATACGAGCGGAGAGCGGTAGAGCGGCAATACTAAAGTGCCGCTCACCTCTAATCCGAGACATTAAATTTTTCTGGTGCCCATGGAGGCTATACAAGGAGACAAAACTCCGTGTTGTCAATTTTCGTTTGATTATTGGTGGCGCTGCAGTCAAATGTACCCCGAAAAACATGGCCGATTATATTTATCCGGTTCATGCTAAAGTTCGTTTATTACTAATATATTTTACGTTTAGCAGCTTACAGCTATTTACCAGCTTCTTAATTCGATTTTATATCAATGCGATTATTAGTAATTAATCAATTTTTGATGTTTCCAATGAATTTTTATTAAATTCATGTGGGGTACATCGGACAAAGGTGACATCTGTGGCCAAAAATGAACTTCTAGTTTAATTTCTTCTACCCATCCATTTCCTGTCATTTTCCCCATAAGAGTTTTGTCTCCTTGTATATTCTCCATGCTGGTGCCGCTCGCCGCTCTTATCGTGGCCGAGGCTTAACACAACGTAGGGAAGCTGTAATATCTCCAGCTTTTTTGGCACCGAAAATCAACGTGAAAAGTCCAACACATTCAATTCAATTGAACTCACACTCACGCAAAGGTTTGCGTTGATACAAGACCCTCGTAAGTACAGGCCTGGAAGCAGACAGGCCAACTAATACTAACATAGCTGAAAAGTGGCCAAAAATTTCTGACAGTTGTGGAATTAACATGGCCGAAGCCATAAGAAGCAATTTTTTAAGTTTGTTTTTGCACTAAAAAGTGGTAAAATATTGTATATTTTCACTTTTTGGTGCACATGGATTATCAGTGATTAGTGCTTTAGTGATTTAATAAAAAAAATTAAAATGAAGTGAGTGATTAAGTGTATTTTAAGAGTGTTAATTGATTAGGTGACCATTTTTGTTTACGTTCGCGGTGGTTTTTTCGTGTTAATTTAGGGAAAAAATGTTGAATTTGTGTAGTAATATAATAAAAAGTGCTTTTTAAGTGATTAAAGATTATTATAGGATAGTTATTAAAAACATAAGAGCAGAAAAATGTGAAGGAAAAGTGAAAAAGTTATTGTTATTCATGTTGTGTGGTAGTACTTGCACTTACGTTTTTAATAACTCTTCTATAATAATTTTTAACTACTTTAAATTCACTTTTAATTCCATTACTACACAAATTCAACACCTTTTCCCTAAATTAACACGAAAAAACCACCGCGATTGTAAACAAAAATGGTCACCTAATCAATTAACACTCTTAAAATACACTTAACCACTAATTTTTTTTTAATTTATGGACTCAGATCACTAAATAACTTATCACTGATAATCCGTGTGCACTAAAAAGTGATAAAATACAATATTTTACCACTTTTTATTCCAAAACCAAAGTTAAAAAATTGCTTCGTACGGCTTCGGCCATGTTAATTCCACAACTGTCAGACGATTTTGGCCGCGCACAGACACAACCAAAAAGTCTGCTTCCAGGCCTGTACTTACGAGGGTTTTGGTTGATACCAAAGCAAAGCCTTCTACATTTACAAGCCATGCCCCAGGTATGTGCATGTATGTGTATGAAGAGCCAAAATTGTGGAATTAACATGTGCCTGAAGTTCCGAACGTTCAAATGAACGATTTCGGAAAAAAAAAATTATTTTAGAATCGGACGTTTGGACGTTAAAAAATAAGTAAATTATTATATTTTGATAACAGACAGACAGTGGAGGTTTCGAAAATTATCAACCCTAAATTATTAACCCCCAATTATAAACCTACCCCTAACTCACCCCCTAAATATGATTATTTGTGAAAATATAGTTAGAGGCTTTAGAACCCGCTGAAAATTTAATCATAGGTTAAGAGTGGTGTTAGGAGAAAACAGTAAAAATTTCAAGTCCGTAACATCCCCGGAAGCCACCCCTAACTCACCCCCTAAATGTGATTATTTTTGAAAATATAGTTACAGGCTTTAGAACCCGCTGCAAATTTAATCATAGGTTAAGGGTGGTGTTAGGAGAAAACAGTAAAAATTTCAAGTCCGTAACATCCCCGGAAGCCACCCCTAACTCACCCCCTAAATATGATTATTTGTGAAAATATAGTTAGAGGCTTTAGAACCCGCTGAAAATTTAATCATAGGTTAAGGGTGGTGTTAGGAGAAAACAGTAAAAATTTCAAGTCCGTAACATCCCCGGAAGCCACCCCTAACTCACCCCCTAAATATGATTATTTGTGAAAATATAGTTAGAGGCTTTAGAACCCGCTGAAAATTTAATCATAGGTTAAGAGTGGTGTTAGGAGATAACAGAAAAAATTTCAAGTCCGTAACATCCCCGGAAGCCACCCCTAACTCACCCCCTAAATATGATTATTTGTAAAAATATAGTTAGAGGCTTTAGAACCCGCTGAAAATTTAATCATAGGTTAAGAGTGGTGTTAGGAGAAAACAGTAAAAGTTTCAAGTCCGTAACATCCCCGGAAGCCACCCCTAACTCACCCCCTAAATGTGATTATTGTTGAAAATATAGTTACAGGCTTTAGAACCCGCTGCAAATTTAATCATAGGTTAAGGGTGGTGTTAGGAGAAAACAGTAAAAATTTCAAGTCCGTAACATCCCCGGAAGCCACCCCTAACTCACCCCCTAAATATGATTATTTGTGAAAATATAGTTAGAGGCTTTAGAACCCGCTGAAAATTTAATCATAGGTTAAGGGTGGTGTTAGGAGAAAACAGTAAAAATTTCAAGTCCGTAACATCCCCGGAAGCCACCCCTAACTCACCCCCTAAATATGATTATTTGTGAAAATATAGTTAGAGGCTTTAGAACCCGCTGAAAATTTAATCATAGGTTAAGAGTGGTGTTAGGAGAAAACAGTAAAAATTTCAAGTCCGTAACATCCCCGGAAGCCACCCCTAACTCACCCCCTAAATGTGATTATTTTTGAAAATATAGTTACAGGCTTTAGAACCCGCTGCAAATTTAATCATAGGTTAAGGGTGGTGTTAGGAGAAAACAGTAAAAATTTCAAGTCCGTAACATCCCCGGAAGCCACCCCTAACTCACCCCCTAAATATGATTATTTGTGAAAATATAGTTAGAGGCTTTAGAACCCGCTGAAAATTTAATCATAGGTTAAGAGTGGTGTTAGGAGAAAACAGTAAAAATTTCAAGTCCGTAACATCCCCGGAAGCCACCCCTAACTCACCCCCTAAATGTGATTATTTTTGAAAATATAGTTACAGGCTTTAGAACCCGCTGCAAATTTAATCATAGGTTAAGGGTGGTGTTAGGAGAAAACAGTAAAAATTTCAATTCCGTAACATCCCCGGAAGCCACCCCTAACTCACCCCCTAAATATGATTATTTGTGAAAATATAGTTAGAGGCTTTAGAACCCGCTGAAAATTTAATCATAGGTTAAGGGTGGTGTTAGGAGAAAACAGTAAAAATTTCAAGTCCGTAACATCCCCGGAAGCCACCCCTAACTCACCCCCTAAATATGATTATTTGTGAAAATATAGTTAGAGGCTTTAGAACCCGCTGAAAATTTAATCATAGGTTAAGAGTGGTGTTAGGAGATAACAGAAAAAATTTCAAGTCCGTAACATCCCCGGAAGCCACCCCTAACTCACCCCCTAAATATGATTATTTGTGAAAATATAGTTAGAGGCTTTAGAACCCGCTGAAAATTTAATCATAGGTTAAGAGTGGTGTTAGGAGAAAACAGTAAAAATTTCAAGTCCGTAACATCCCCGGAAGCCACCCCTAACTCACCCCCTAAATGTGATTATTTTTGAAAATATAGTTACAGGCTTTAGAACCCGCTGCAAATTTAATCATAGGTTAAGGGTGGTGTTAGGAGAAAACAGTAAAAATTTCAAGTCCGTAACATCCCCGGAAGCCACCCCTAACTCACCCCCTAAATATGATTATTTGTGAAAATATAGTTAGAGGCTTTAGAACCCGCTGAAAATTTAATCATAGGTTAAGAGTGGTGTTAGGAGAAAACAGTAAAAATTTCAAGTCCGTAACATCCCCGGAAGCCACCCCTAACTCACCCCCTAAATGTGATTATTTTTGAAAATATAGTTACAGGCTTTAGAACCCGCTGCAAATTTAATCATAGGTTAAGGGTGGTGTTAGGAGAAAACAGTAAAAATTTCAAGTCCGTAACATCCCCGGAAGCCACCCCTAACTCACGCCCTAAATATGATTATTTGTGAAAATATAGTTAGAGGCTTTAGAACCCGCTGAAAATTTAATCATAGGTTAAGGGTGGTGTTAGAAGAAAACAGTAAAAATTTCAAGTCCGTAACATCCCCGGAAGCCACCCCTAACTCACCCCCTAAATGTGATTATTTTTGAAAATATAGTTACAGGCTTTAGAACCCGCTGCAAATTTAATCATAGGTTAAGGGTGGTGTTAGGAGAAAACAGAAAAAATTTCAAGTCCGTAACATCCCCGGAAGCCACCCCTAACTCACCCCCTAAATATGATTATTTTTGAAAATATAGTTACAGGCTTTAGAACCCGCTGCAAATTTAATCATAGGTTAAGAGTGGTGTTAGGAGATAACAGTAAAAATTTCAAGTCCGTAACATCCCCGGAAGCCAACCCTAACTTACCCCCTAAATGTGATTATTTTTGAAAATATAGTTACAGGCTTTAGAACCCGCTGCAAATTTAATCATAGGTTAAGGGTGGTGTTAGGAGAAAACAGAAAAAATTTCAAGTCCGTAACATCCCCGGAAGCCACCCCTAACTCACCCCCTAAATGTGATTATTTTTGAAAATATAGTTACAGGCTTTAGAACCCGCTGCAAATTTAATCATAGGTTAAGGGTGGTGTTAGGAGAAAACAGAAAAAATTTCAAGTCCGTAACATCCCCGGAAGCCACCCCTAACTCACCCCCTAAATATGATTATTTTTGAAAATATAGTTACAGGCTTTAGAACCCGCTGCAAATTTAATCATAGGTTAAGGGTGTTGTTAGGAGAAAACAGTAAAAATTTCAAGTCCGTAACATCCCCGGAAGCCACCCCTAACTCACCCCCTAAATATGATTATTTGTGAAAATATAGTTAGAGGCTTTAGAACCCGCTGAAAATTTAATCATAGGTTAAGGGTGGTGTTAGGAGAAAACAGTAAAAATTTCAAGTCCGTAACATCCCCGGAAGCCACTCCTAACTCACCCCCTAAATATGATTATTTGTGAAAATATAGTTAGAGGCTTTAGAACCCGCTGAAAATTTAATCATAGGTTAAGAGTGGTGTTAGGAGATAACAGAAAAAATTTCAAGTCCGTAACATCCCCGGAAGCCACCCCTAACTCACCCCCTAAATATGATTATTTGTGAAAATATAGTTAGAGGCTTTAGAACCCGCTGAAAATTTAATCATAGGTTAAGAGTGGTGTTAGGAGAAAACAGTAAAAATTTCAAGTCCGTAACATCCCCGGAAGCCACCCCTAACTCACCCCCTAAATGTGATTATTTTTGAAAATATAGTTACAGGCTTTAGAACCCGCTGCAAATTTAATCATAGGTTAAGGGTGGTGTTAGGAGAAAACAGTAAAAATTTCAAGTCCGTAACATCCCCGGAAGCCACCCCTAACTCACCCCCTAAATATGATTATTTGTGAAAATATAGTTAGAGGCTTTAGAACCCGCTGAAAATTTAATCATAGGTTAAGAGTGGTGTTAGGAGAAAACAGTAAAAATTTCAAGTCCGTAACATCCCCGGAAGCCACCCCTAACTCACCCCCTAAATGTGATTATTTTTGAAAATATAGTTACAGGCTTTAGAACCCGCTGCAAATTTAATCATAGGTTAAGGGTGGTGTTAGGAGAAAACAGTAAAAATTTCAAGTCCGTAACATCCCCGGAAGCCACCCCTAACTCACGCCCTAAATATGATTATTTGTGAAAATATAGTTAGAGGCTTTAGAACCCGCTGCAAATTTAATCATAGGTTAAGGGTGGTGTTAGGAGAAAACAGAAAAAATTTCAAGTCCGTAACATCCCCGGAAGCCACCCCTAACTCACCCCCTAAATATGATTATTTTTGAAAATATAGTTACAGGCTTTAGAACCCGCTGCAAATTTAATCATAGGTTAAGAGTGGTGTTAGGAGATAACAGTAAAAATTTCAAGTCCGTAACATCCCCGGAAGCCAACCCTAACTCACCCCCTAAATGTGATTATTTTTGAAAATATAGTTACAGGCTTTAGAAACCGCTGCAAATTTAATCATAGGTTAAGGGTGGTGTTAGGAGAAAACAGAAAAAATTTCAAGTCCGTAACATCCCCGGAAGCCACCCCTAACTCACCCCCTAAATGTGATTATTTTTGAAAATATAGTTACAGGCTTTAGAACCCGCTGCAAATTTAATCATAGGTTAAGGGTGGTGTTAGGAGAAAACAGAAAAAATTTCAAGTCCGTAACATCCCCAGAAGCCACCCCTAACTCACCCCCTAAATATGATTATTTTTGAAAATATAGTTACAGGCTTTAGAACCCGCTGCAAATTTAATCATAGGTTAAGAGTGGTGTTAGGAGATAACAGTAAAAATTTCAAGTCCGTAACATCCCCGGAAGCCACCCCTAACTCACCCCCTAAATGTGATTATTTTTGAAAATATAGTTACAGGCTTTAGAACCCGCTGCAAATTTAATCATAGGTTAAGGGTGGTGTTAGGAGAAAACAGTAAAAATTTCAAGTCCGTAACATCCCCGGAAGCCACCCCTAACTCACCCCCTAAATGTGATTATTTTTGAAAATATAGTTACAGGCTTTAGAACCCGCTGCAAATTTAATCATAGGTTAAGGGTGGTGTTAGGAGAAAACAGAAAAAATTTCAAGTCCGTAACATCCCCGGAAGCCACCCCTAACTCACCCCCTAAATATGATTATTTTTGAAAATATAGTTACAGGCTTTAGAACCCGCTGCAAATTTAATCATAGGTTAAGGGTGGTGTTAGGAGAAAACAGAAAAAATTTCAAGTCCGTAACATCCCCGGAAGCCACCCCTAACTCACCCCCTAAATGTGATTATTTTTGAAAATATAGTTACAGGCTTTAGAACCCGCTGCAAATTTAATCATAGGTTAAGGGTGGTGTTAGGAGAAAACAGAAAAAATTTCAAGTCCGTAACATCCCCGGAAGCCACCCCTAACTCACCCCCTAAATATGATTATTTTTGAAAATATAGTTACAGGCTTTAGAACCCGCTGCAAATTTAATCTTAGGTTAAGAGTGGTGTTAGGAGATAACAGTAAAAATTTCAAGTCCGTAACATCCCCGGAAGCCACCCCTAACTCACCCCCTAAATGTGATTATTTTTGAAAATATAGTTACAGGCTTTAGAACCCGCTGCAAATTTAATCATAGGTTAAGGGTGGTGTTAGGAGAAAACAGAAAAAATTTCAAGTCCGTAACATCCCCGGAAGCCACCCCTAACTCACCCCCTAAATGTGATTATTTTTGAAAATATAGTTACAGGCTTTAGAACCCGCTGCAAATTTAATCATAGGTTAAGGGTGGTGTTAGGAGAAAACAGAAAAAATTTCAAGTCCGTAACATCCCCGGAAGCCACCCCTAACTCACCCCCTAAATGTGATTATTTTTGAAAATATAGTAACAGGCTTTAGAACCCGCTGCAAATTTAATCATAGGTTAAGGGTGGTGTTAGGAGATAACAGTAAAAATTTCAAGTCCGTAACATCCCCGGAAGCCACCCCTAACTCACCCCCTAAATATGATTATTTTTGAAAATATAGTTAGAGGCTTTAGAACCCGCTGAAAATTTGATCATAGGTTAAGAGTGGTGTTAGGAGATAACAGAAAAAATTTCAAGTCCGTAACATCCCCGGAAGCCACCCCTAACTCACCCCCTAAATGTGATTATTTTTGAAAATATAGTTACAGGCTTTAGAACCCGCTGCAAATTTAATCATAGGTTAAGAGTGGTGTTAGGAGATAACAGTAAAAATTTCAAGTCCGTAACATCCCCGGAAGCCACCCCTAACTCACCCCCTAAATATGATTATTTTTTAAAAAATAGTTAGAGGCTTTAGAACCCGCTGAAAATTTGATCATAGGTTAAGAGTGGTGTTAGGAGATAACAGAAAAAATTTCAAGTCCGTAACATCCCCGGAAGCCACCCCTAACTCACCCCCTAAATGTGATTATTTTTGAAAATATAGTTACAGGCTTTAGAACCCGCTGCAAATTTAATCATAGGTTAAGGGTGGTGTTAGGAGATAACAGTAAAAATTTCAAGTCCGTAACATCCCCGGAAGCCACCCCTAACTCACCCCCTAAATATGATTATTTGTGAAAATATAGTTACAGGCTTTAGAACCCGCTGCAAATTTAATCATAGGTTAAGGGTGGTGTTAGGAGATAACAGTACAAATTTCAAGTCCGTAACATCCCCGGAAGCCACCCCTAACTCACCCCCTAAATGTGATTATTTTTGAAAATATAGTTACAGGCTTTAGAACCCGCTGCAAATTTAATCATAGGTTAAGGGTGGTGTTAGGAGATAACAGTAAAAATTTCAAGTCCGTAACATCCCCGGAAGCCACCCCTAACTCACCCCCTAAATATGATTATTTTTGAAAAAATAGTTAGAGGCTTTAGAACCCGCTGAAAATTTGATCATAGGTTAAGAGTGGTGTTAGGAGATAACAGAAAAAATTTCAAGTCCGTAACATCCCCGGAAGCCACCCCTAACTCACCCCCTAAATGTGATTATTTTTGAAAATATAGTTACAGGCTTTAGAACCCGCTGCAAATTTAATCATAGGTTAAGAGTGGTGTTAGGAGATAACAGTAAAAATTTCAAGTCCGTAACATCCCCGGAAGCCACCCCTAACTCACCCCCTAAATATGATTATTTTTGAAAAAATAGTTAGAGGCTTTAGAACCCGCTGAAAATTTGATCATAGGTTAAGAGTGGTGTTAGGAGATAACAGAAAAAATTTCAAGTCCATAACATCCCCGGAAGCCACCCCTAACTCACCCCCTAAATGTGATTATTTTTGAAAATATAGTTACAGGCTTTAGAACCCGCTGCAAATTTAATCATAGGTTAAGAGTGGTGTTAGGAGATAACAGTAAAAATTTCAAGTCCGTAACATCCCCGGAAGCCACCCCTAACTCACCCCCTAAATATGATTATTTGTGAAAATATAGTTACAGGCTTTAGAACCCGCTGCAAATTTAATCATAGGTTAAGAGTGGTGTTAGGAGAAAACAGTAAAAATTTCAAGTCCGTAACATCCCCGGAAGCCACCCCTAACTCACCCCCTAAATATGATTATTTTTGAAAAAATAGTTAGAGGCTTTAGAACCCGCTGCAAATTTAATCATAGGTTAAGGGTGGTGTTAGGAGATAACAGTAAAAATTTCAAGTCCGTAACATCCCCGGAAGCCACCCCTAACTCACCCCCTAAATATGATTATTTTTGAAAAAATAGTTAGAGGCTTTAGAACCCGCTGAAAATTTGATCATAGGTTAAGAGTGGTGTTAGGAGATAACAGAAAAAATTTCAAGTCCGTAACATCCCCGGAAGCCACCCCTAACTCACCCCCTAAATGTGATTATTTTTGAAAATATAGTTACAGGCTTTAGAACCCGCTGCAAATTTAATCTTAGGTTAAGAGTGGTGTTAGGAGATAACAGTAAAAATTTCAAGTCCGTAACATCCCCGGAAGCCACCCCTAACTCACCCCCTAAATATGATTATTTTTGAAAAAATAGTTAGAGGCTTTAGAACCCGCTGAAAATTTGATCATAGGTTAAGAGTGGTGTTAGGAGATAACAGAAAAAATTTCAAGTCCGTAACATCCCCGGAAGCCACCCCTAACTCACCCCCTAAATGTGATTATTTTTGAAAATATAGTTACAGGCTTTAGAACCCGCTGCAAATTTAATCATAGGTTAAGGGTGGTGTTAGGAGATAACAGTAAAAATTTCAAGTCCGTAACATCCCCGGAAGCCACCCCTAACTCACCCCCTAAATGTGATTATTTTTGAAAATATAGTTACAGGCTTTAGAACCCGCTGCAAATTTAATCATAGGTTAAGGGTGGTGTTAGGAGATAACAGTAAAAATTTCAAGTCCGTAACATCCCCGGAAGCCACCCCTAACTCACCCCCTAAATATGATTATTTTTGAAAAAATAGTTAGAGGCTTTAGAACCCGCTGAAAATTTGATCATAGGTTAAGAGTGGTGTTAGGAGATAACAGAAAAAATTTCAAGTCCGTAACATCCCCGGAAGCCACCCCTAACTCACCCCCTAAATGTGATTATTTTTGAAAATATAGTTACAGGCTTTAGAACCCGCTGCAAATTTAATCATAGGTTAAGAGTGGTGTTAGGAGATAACAGTAAAAATTTCAAGTCCGTAACATCCCCGGAAGCCACCCCTAACTCACCCCCTAAATATGATTATTTTTGAAAAAATAGTTAGAGGCTTTAGAACCCGCTGAAAATTTGATCATAGGTTAAGAGTGGTGTTAGGAGATAACAGAAAAAATTTCAAGTCCGTAACATCCCCGGAAGCCACCCCTAACTCACCCCCTAAATGTGATTGTTGGAAAATCTAACGATCACCATATCACAGTAGGGCACAATAATTATTATTTTTTGACAGCATTAGAAGAGCATAAAATTAAGGTGTCAGCCAACAGGAAAGAACAACAACAACAACAATAAATAATATGGACAACGGTCAGCAACCGACGCAGACATAACACCTGAAAAGACTGAGCAACCTGAGGTACTTCTACATGGACCTGCTTGGAAGAATCACTGTTTATCTTAACAGAATCAATGTTTTCTACATAAATTTTTCTTTATTATGTTCATAAAAATTTACTTTACGTAAAAAATTTTTTGTTGAAAGAAAAAATTTTTCACTCAAAATTTCACTCAATTAAAATTTAAAGGTGGTCATACTACAAAACCAAAAAATCAATCACATACACACACACAAATGAACGTTCCCCACTTCGGTTGTTATCAACCAAACCGGTTTATACCGTTATCCTAGTCTGCAACTGAACAAAAATGTTGCTAGAGGAATTTTTCGATCTCTCTGGTTCCAGCCGTCACCACAGCAGGTAAGGTTCTTCCCGTCATATTTTCCCTAGTTCTTTCCTATAAACCCCAACTTACAAAAGTCAAGGAATTGTACTCGTAGCTTATTGATACGAGTATACTTCCATTTGATTTAATTACACTTTGTAGCTTCATGATACAAAGAGTAAATTTCATTTACTAACACGTTAGTTATACTTGTAGATTCCGATACAAGTATAACTATCATTAATTACCTCAGTTAAACCTTGTAGCTATTTGATACAAGGTTTAGAATTTTACTAACCCCAATTAGTTAGACTTGTAGCTTCCGATACAAGTTTAACTAATTTTTTGTTAACCCTAATTCAACCTTGTAGCTTATGATACAAGGTACGAAATAGGGTGTTAAGTTAAATTGGTTATGCTTGTAGCTTTTTTGATACAAGCTTATAGCCGGTTTATTAATTTTGGTATGCTTGTAGCTTTTTTTGATACAAGCTTATAATCAGTTATAAATTTGGTGTATCTTGTAGCTCTTTGATATAAGGTAGTACACCAATTTAATAATACTGAGGTACTTAATCCCATAACCAATCATCCTCCTCATATCCATTTAATTTTATCTGCCATTTAAACTCAGGTGAGTACATTAATTCTTGATTTTATATTGACTATATATCATTTTCCGATTTCAAAATTTACTGGTGGTATGGTGATTGAAAATTATAATTTATCTCGTGGTTAATTAACGTTAAACGTTATCATTAAAATTGATTCAATTGAACCGTCCCTTTTGAGTGAAATTTTTTTTTTTCTTCTCTAAATCCTTATTTGAAATTATAATCGAAAAATTTGAATTTTTATTTGAAATTATATTGGAATTTGAATTCTTATTTGAAATAGTTATATTGAATAACTGATATTGAATTTTATTGAAGTTAAATTGGATTTGCTAAATTATATTTGTTAAATTTGACAATTGTTAATATTTAAGAGTCAATAAATTATAATTGTATTGTTGCATACAGTTTTCTTTTGTTGACCACTGAGCACTGGGGTTGTGGAGCTGCGTGCCGGCACAACTATATTTTGGTTTTCCTTTCTCGGTTTGAAACAAGTTTATGCGAACTTTTTTACATGGTCCTTCGAGCCGGATATAGCTCCCAATTTCAGTGCACAGTCAAGTTAGGTTACTACTACCAAGCAACAACTAATCGCCTGTGGAAGAATAGCATAGCTTCACCATAGGCGATCAATCTCCACAAGTGTACCATTTTATTTTAGTTTGAAAATCAAACTTCTTTTAATCTTTCTAATTCCAGTGAATGTTTTCGAAAATCAGAACCTTTAAGTGAGATCATAGAATATTACTGCTGAAACATTTATGTGAACCTACTGCTCATGAACTTCTACTTTAAAAATTTGGTTTGTTTATAGGTGTAGTTTTTGTTTTAACAACATTTATAATCAAAATAACATATATTGAAAGTGAAGCTGTTTTTCAGTTCAGGTAACTAAAAACATCAGAGAATAATTTTTTTGAATTATGTTTCCTTGCTCCGATGTTTTATCATTTGTTATATTTCTAGGCAGAATCCCTCACCTATAGAAAATTTACACACTGCACTATTTTTACATGAGTGGCGTGCATAAACTCACTTTAATTATATTGTACGGTCCCTATACCGAACAATTTCTTGAGCTTAGTGCTCAAACTATTATACTTTAAAGGCAACGCCCTCCCTCTAATTCAATTGTAAGGTCCATATACCGAACAATTTCTTGAGCTTAGTGCTCAAACTATTATGTTCTAGAGGCAACGCCCTTATTCTAATTCAATTGCACGGCCCCTATACCGAACAATTTCTCGAACTTAGTGCTTAAACTATAACCCTTGAAAGGCAATGCCCTCACGTTAATTCAATTGTAAGATCCCTATATCGAACAATCTTTCGAAATTACTCATCAAATTATTCTATCTATTTGGAGGTAACGCAACTCACCTCAATCCAATTACAAGGTTCTTATACCTATCAATTATTCGAGCCTAGTTCTCAACAGAATCTCTCTGGAAGCAAAGGCCTTCATTTCAATCATTTGTAAGGTTTTACACACCAAACTATATTTGTACGAGTTGGTGATCATATTCATCATATTCTACTATTGCTCAAATCTTATTGAGATTTTGAGACAGAATCTCTCACTTACTTTAATCGTAAGGTGTACATACACCGAACCCATAATTATACTCATACTCAATTATTGTAATCAAACTCAGTGCCTCAACCTGTTTATTTCAAGAGGCAGGTTGCCTTAATTTAAGCTACTATCAAAGTGTTATACACAAAACATTACTTTATTGTTCTAGAAGACTAGTGCTCAACATTTGTTACAATCATTCAGGTATTTAACAGAATTAATTAGTGATTTATATTGAAGTGTTAACTATAAATAATCTGTGCTATAATCCTTTTTGAAAAATCTGTGCATTAGTTAAATTCATATTCGAGATGGCTAATAATACAAGTCTTACTGATACGTTAGAGTTGCAAAGGGTGTATATAGACTTGCTAAACAAGGCTATGAAAGGTTACACGAAGACAGCATTGGTTAAAAGGACAAAAGAATTAATCTCTGAACGTATTACACAATGTCGCGGTCTTTGGGCACAGATAGAAAAAACCCATGTGCAAATTGAGTTACAGTTTGCTAAACTAGTTGAAAAGCCAAAATGTGAATACTTTGTCAAAGAAACTTATTTGCACCTTGAAGACAAATATTTCGAGTTTATGGGAACAATAAAAGCTGCCCTCAGCAAATTTGAAGAACAAGTTTCTCCCCCAAGTCCTTCAATGCATGAATCCACTCGCATAAATTCCTCTGCCTTGACAACACATTTATGGCGATTGCCAAAAATATCACTACCCACTTTTTCAGGATCTTATGAATCTTGATCATAGGTTAAGAGTGGTGTTAGGAGATAACAGAAAAAATTTCAAGTCCGTAACATCCCCGGAAGCCACCCCTAACTCACCCCCTAAATGTGATTGTTGGAAAATCTAACGATCACCATATCACAGTAGGGCACAATAATTATTATTTTTTGACAGCATTAGAAGAGCATAAAATTAAGGTGTCAGCCAACAGGAAAGAACAACAACAACAACAATAAATAATATGGACAACGGTCAGCAACCGACGCAGACATAACACCTGAAAAGACTGAGCAACCTGAGGTACTTCTACATGGACCTGCTTGGAAGAATCACTGTTTATCTTAACAGAATCAATGTTTTCTACATAAATTTTTCTTTATTATGTTCATAAAAATTTACTTTACGTAAAAAATTTTTTGTTGAAAGAAAAAATTTTTCACTCAAAATTTCACTCAATTAAAATTTAAAGGTGGTCATACTACAAAACCAAAAAATCAATCACATACACACACACAAATGAACGTTCCCCACTTCGGTTGTTATCAACCAAACCGGTTTATACCGTTATCCTAGTCTGCAACTGAACAAAAATGTTGCTAGAGGAATTTTTCGATCTCTCTGGTTCCAGCCGTCACCACAGCAGGTAAGGTTCTTCCCGTCATATTTTCCCTAGTTCTTTCCTATAAACCCCAACTTACAAAAGTCAAGGAATTGTACTCGTAGCTTATTGATACGAGTATACTTCCATTTGATTTAATTACACTTTGTAGCTTCATGATACAAAGAGTAAATTTCATTTACTAACACGTTAGTTATACTTGTAGATTCCGATACAAGTATAACTATCATTAATTACCTCAGTTAAACCTTGTAGCTATTTGATACAAGGTTTAGAATTTTACTAACCCCAATTAGTTAGACTTGTAGCTTCCGATACAAGTTTAACTAATTTTTTGTTAACCCTAATTCAACCTTGTAGCTTATGATACAAGGTACGAAATAGGGTGTTAAGTTAAATTGGTTATGCTTGTAGCTTTTTTGATACAAGCTTATAGCCGGTTTACTAATTTTGGTATGCTTGTAGCTTTTTTTGATACAAGCTTATAATCAGTTATAAATTTGGTGTATCTTGTAGCTCTTTGATATAAGGTAGTACACCAATTTAATAATACTGAGGTACTTAATCCCATAACCAATCATCCTCCTCATATCCATTTAATTTTATCTGCCATTTAAACTCAGGTGAGTACATTAATTCTTGATTTTATATTGACTATATATCATTTTCCGATTTCAAAATTTACTGGTGGTATGGTGATTGAAAATTATAATTTATCTCGTGGTTAATTAACGTTAAACGTTATCATTAAAATTGATTCAATTGAACCGTCCCTTTTGAGTGAAATTTTTTTTTTTTCTTCTCTAAATCCTTATTTGAAATTATAATCGAAAAATTTGAATTTTTATTTGAAATTATATTGGAATTTGAATTCTTATTTGAAATAGTTATATTGAATAACTGATATTGAATTTTATTGAAGTTAAATTGGATTTGCTAAATTATATTTGTTAAATTTGACAATTGTTAATATTTAAGAGTCAATAAATTATAATTGTATTGTTGCATACAGTTTTCTTTTGTTGACCACTGAGCACTGGGGTTGTGGAGCTGCGTGCCGGCACAACTATATTTTGGTTTTCCTTTCTCGGTTTGAAACAAGTTTATGCGAACTTTTTTACATGGTCCTTCGAGCCGGATATAGCTCCCAATTTCAGTGCACAGTCAAGTTAGGTTACTACTACCAAGCAACAACTAATCGCCTGTGGAAGAATAGCATAGCTTCACCATAGGCGATCAATCTCCACAAGTGTACCATTTTATTTTAGTTTGAAAATCAAACTTCTTTTAATCTTTCTAATTCCAGTGAATGTTTTCGAAAATCAGAACCTTTAAGTGAGATCATAGAATATTACTGCTGAAACATTTATGTGAACCTACTGCTCATGAACTTCTACTTTAAAAATTTGGTTTGTTTATAGGTGTAGTTTTTGTTTTAACAACATTTATAATCAAAATAACATATATTGAAAGTGAAGCTGTTTTTCAGTTCAGGTAACTAAAAACATCAGAGAATAATTTTTTTGAATTATGTTTCCTTGCTCCGATGTTTTATCATTTGTTATATTTCTAGGCAGAATCCCTCACCTATAGAAAATTTACACACTGCACTATTTTTACATGAGTGGCGTGCATAAACTCACTTTAATTATATTGTACGGTCCCTATACCGAACAATTTCTTGAGCTTAGTGCTCAAACTATTATACTTTAAAGGCAACGCCCTCCCTCTAATTCAATTGTAAGGTCCATATACCGAACAATTTCTTGAGCTTAGTGCTCAAACTATTATGTTCTAGAGGCAACGCCCTTATTCTAATTCAATTGCACGGCCCCTATACCGAACAATTTCTCGAACTTAGTGCTTAAACTATAACCCTTGAAAGGCAATGCCCTCACGTTAATTCAATTGTAAGATCCCTATATCGAACAATCTTTCGAAATTACTCATCAAATTATTCTATCTATTTGGAGGTAACGCAACTCACCTCAATCCAATTACAAGGTTCTTATACCTATCAATTATTCGAGCCTAGTTCTCAACAGAATCTCTCTGGAAGCAAAGGCCTTCATTTCAATCATTTGTAAGGTTTTACACACCAAACTATATTTGTACGAGTTGGTGATCATATTCATCATATTCTACTATTGCTCAAATCTTATTGAGATTTTGAGACAGAATCTCTCACTTACTTTAATCGTAAGGTGTACATACACCGAACCCATAATTATACTCATACTCAATTATTGTAATCAAACTCAGTGCCTCAACCTGTTTATTTCAAGAGGCAGGTTGCCTTAATTTAAGCTACTATCAAAGTGTTATACACAAAACATTACTTTATTGTTCTAGAAGACTAGTGCTCAACATTTGTTACAATCATTCAGGTATTTAACAGAATTAATTAGTGATTTATATTGAAGTGTTAACTATAAATAATCTGTGCTATAATCCTTTTTGAAAAATCTGTGCATTAGTTAAATTCATATTCGAGATGGCTAATAATACAAGTCTTACTGATACGTTAGAGTTGCAAAGGGTGTATATAGACTTGCTAAACAAGGCTATGAAAGGTTACACGAAGACAGCATTGGTTAAAAGGACAAAAGAATTAATCTCTGAACGTATTACACAATGTCGCGGTCTTTGGGCACAGATAGAAAAAACCCATGTGCAAATTGAGTTACAGTTTGCTAAACTAGTTGAAAAGCCAAAATGTGAATACTTTGTCAAAGAAACTTATTTGCACCTTGAAGACAAATATTTCGAGTTTATGGGAACAATAAAAGCTGCCCTCAGCAAATTTGAAGAACAAGTTTCTCCCCCAAGTCCTTCAATGCATGAATCCACTCGCATAAATTCCTCTGCCTTGACAACACATTTATGGCGATTGCCAAAAATATCACTACCCACTTTTTCAGGATCTTATGAATCTTGGCGGTCCTTTCACGACCTATTTAATTCATTAGTCCATCAAAATCCTACACTTTCTGATGCACAAAAACTGCATTATTTGAAGTCGGTACTATCTGGAGAGGCAGAGCATCTGTTACGAAAATTTCAAGTAACTGATGCTAACTATGAAACAGCGTGGAATGTGTTATTAAAAAGATATAATAACAATAGAGTTTTGGTTAATGCTCAACTAAAAATATTGTTTAATCTCAAGCCAGTGTCTAGTGAATCAGTTAATGCAATAAAAACCCTGTTGGATAAGTCAAATGAGTGTTTAAGTGAATTAGAGGCCTTGGGTATCAACATTTCAAATTGGGATCCTTTCCTCATATATTTGATTGTTCAAAGACTCCCTGCCGAAACTCACAGGATGTGGGAAGTTGAGCTTGATGGGGCTTCATCACTTCCTACATTTGTCAGACTTAGACAATTTCTAGAAAAACGCTTTCGTGTGCTAGAAGCCATAGCTGATCACAAGAACAATATTCCACAACGTCCTTCTAGTGGAACAAACACTAAAGTTCTGACACATTTTGCCTCGACTACTTCAGAAATTTGTGCTTGTTGCAAGGAACACCACAGATTAAAATTGTGCCCCAAGTTTGAAAAACTTTCATCACCACAGAGGTACCAGTTTGTTAAATCTAATAAACTTTGTGTTAATTGCCTATCCAACGCACATTCTACCTCATTATGCTCAAGCAAATTCAATTGTTGGAAATGCAATAAAAGGCATCACACTTTATTGCATAATGATTCCAAGCAAAGCACACTTTCAGGAACGAACCCTGGTGCTCGGACACCAACAACAATATCATCAAATCCCAACACAGATGTCGTGCATAACACGACAAACAATGTTGAGACTACCGTGTTATTCAACACACAGGTACTAAGTGGTAACAAGCAAACTAAACCGTTGCCAAAGGCCCTTTTGTCTACTGCACTATTAAAGATTCCTACGAAAACCGGTGAAGTAACATTACGAGCTTTAATTGATCCAGGGTCAGAAGTATCATTCATTACCAAACCTGCCGCTAGACAGCTCAATATAAAAAGCACCCCAGCTTCAGTCACTGTCAATGGTGTAAATAACACCCCAACTACTTATGCAGACAAACAGGTAGAGTTCATGATACAATCAATATACTCTCCAACTTCTCTGCAAACTTCCGTCACAGCATTGGTTGTCCCATCAATAACAACCTTATTGCCACGTTCACAACTCCCGAAAGAAACTTGGGATCATTTAGAAAATCTCAATCTTGCTGACCCACATTACCACCTGCCAGGAAAGATTGACTTATTACTTGGAGCTGATGTGTATTCAGACCTGATTTTAGATGGGATAATTAAAGGCCCCAGTGGCACACCTACCGCTCAAAATTCCGTACTTGGTTGGTTTTTAACTGGAAAAACAAACCCAGGAAGTGATAAATCTACCATACAAACAACAATTACACAGTCTAGACCACCATTGCCAAACCCAGAAAGATATTCATGTTTATCTGCCCTTAACACAGTCACTGCAAATTGTTTTTCTAGTTTTGTTTTACTATCCAATGAAGAAAACCAAAAACAATCCAATAACTTTATTCAAAATTCTTCCACTAATCCCATTACTAATAAATTCCAAAATACAACGTTAACTTCATTAAACAATGGTGGTCAAACTAACTACAAGAGCTTCTCCCAAACACATCAACCATACTTAAATGTATGGCACTCATTACGGTCAACAGCTCCTATGTGCACACCTCCTACATTATCATATATGCCTAAGCCGCTATCAGTGGTTAAGGATTCTGAAAATCGTTCAAACTTTGGACTTAACAAGCCTTTACTTACACCTTTAACAGCTGATAAGAAGACCATGGCTTCCTTTAAAATTTCCACATTCAACCATACAATAAAGGACAACACTTACTTATTAAATAAAACCAATGCAAATTCAACAACAGAATTCTTGCCGCCCACCGCGCGTCCTACCTATGCAACAACTCGGCGTAAAATAAAGATGAGATCATCCACTAACAATTCAAATAGAACTACGTCATCAAATTACTATTATCCCTTTCAAACTCAGCTGTCCTCGAATTTTAGCTACAGCTACCTGTAACCTGTGAAAAATGAATTTGAATTTACTTTATACATAGACTAATGTTACATAAACAAATCGCACTTTTTAACCTCTTTAGTCCATCCACTGTGCTTCCTTTCAAAATTTTATTGTACAAGTCTCCTCATTCAACTCAACACCTAATTATCATTACAAAACCAATTCATATCCAATTAGATTTCTCGTTAACATTGTATCAATATTTTTTGTTCATCACGAAATCAATTACTCGGATATGATATAATTTTCATACGCTTCAAAATTCCAGGAAGAAAAAATTCTAGTGAATGGATTAACAAAATTATTCATAAGTCACACTGTTTATTATTTGCTACCCTTCAGACCTCTTTGTTCAGTTACCTATTCAACTCTAGATGCAATTGCTATCGTTTGTTTACTCTTTTTTTTTTTTTTCTTTTGAAACACACCTGTAGTGTTTCAAAGGGGGGGAGTATGTTGGAAAATCTAACGATCACCATATCACAGTAGGGCACAATAATTATTATTTTTTGACAGCATTAGAAGAGCATAAAATTAAGGTGTCAGCCAACAGGAAAGAACAACAACAACAACAATAAATAATATGGACAACGGTCAGCAACCGACGCAGACATAACACCTGAAAAGACTGAGCAACCTGAGGTACTTCTACATGGACCTGCTTGGAAGAATCACTGTTTATCTTAACAGAATCAATGTTTTCTACATAAATTTTTCTTTATTATGTTCATAAAAATTTACTTTACGTAAAAAATTTTTTGTTGAAAGAAAAAATGTTTCACTCAAAATTTCACTCAATTAAAATTTAAAGGTGGTCATACTACAAAACCAAAAAATCAATCACATACACACACACAAATGAACGTTCCCCACTTCGGTTGTTATCAACCAAACCGGTTTATACCGTTATCCTAGTCTGCAACTGAACAAAAATGTTGCTAGAGGAATTTTTCGATCTCTCTGGTTCCAGCCGTCACCACAGCAGGTAAGGTTCTTCCCGTCATATTTTCCCTAGTTCTTTCCTATAAACCCCAACTTACAAAAGTCAAGGAATTGTACTCGTAGCTTATTGATACGAGTATACTTCCATTTGATTTAATTACACTTTGTAGCTTCATGATACAAAGAGTAAATTTCATTTACTAACACGTTAGTTATACTTGTAGATTCCGATACAAGTATAACTATCATTAATTACCTCAGTTAAACCTTGTAGCTATTTGATACAAGGTTTAGAATTTTACTAACCCCAATTAGTTAGACTTGTAGCTTCCGATACAAGTTTAACTAATTTTTTGTTAACCCTAATTCAACCTTGTAGCTTATGATACAAGGTACGAAATAGGGTGTTAAGTTAAATTGGTTATGCTTGTAGCTTTTTTGATACAAGCTTATAGCCGGTTTACTAATTTTGGTATGCTTGTAGCTTTTTTTGATACAAGCTTATAATCAGTTATAAATTTGGTGTATCTTGTAGCTCTTTGATATAAGGTAGTACACCAATTTAATAATACTGAGGTACTTAATCCCATAACCAATCATCCTCCTCATATCCATTTAATTTTATCTGCCATTTAAACTCAGGTGAGTACATTAATTCTTGATTTTATATTGACTATATATCATTTTCCGATTTCAAAATTTACTGGTGGTATGGTGATTGAAAATTATAATTTATCTCGTGGTTAATTAACGTTAAACGTTATCATTAAAATTGATTCAATTGAACCGTCCCTTTTGAGTGAAATTTTTTTTTTTCTTCTCTAAATCCTTATTTGAAATTATAATCGAAAAATTTGAATTTTTATTTGAAATTATATTGGAATTTGAATTCTTATTTGAAATAGTTATATTGAATAACTGATATTGAATTTTATTGAAGTTAAATTGGATTTGCTAAATTATATTTGTTAAATTTGACAATTGTTAATATTTAAGAGTCAATAAATTATAATTGTATTGTTGCATACAGTTTTCTTTTGTTGACCACTGAGCACTGGGGTTGTGGAGCTGCGTGCCGGCACAACAATATTTTGGTTTTCCTTTCTCGGTTTGAAACAAGTTTATGCGAACTTTTTACAGTGATTATTTTTGAAAATATAGTTACAGGCTTTAGAACCCGCTGCAAATTTAATCATAGGTTAAGGGTGGTGTTAGGAGAAAACAGAAAAAATTTCAAGTCCGTAACATCCCCGGAAGCCACCCCTAACTCACCCCCTAAATATGATTATTTTTGAAAATATAGTTACAGGCTTTAGAACCCGCTGCAAATTTAATCTTAGGTTAAGAGTGGTGTTAGGAGATAACAGTAAAAATTTGAAGTCCGTAACATCCCCGGAAGCCACCCCTAACTCACCCCCTAAATGTGATTATTTTTGAAAATATAGTTACAGGCTTTAGAACCCGCTGCAAATTTAATCATAGGTTAAGGGTGGTGTTAGGAGAAAACAGAAAAAATTTCAAGTCCGTAACATCCCCGGAAGCCACCCCTAACTCACCCCCTAAATGTGATTATTTTTGAAAATATAGTTACAGGCTTTAGAACCCGCTGCAAATTTGATCATAGGTTAAGAGTGTTGTTAGGAGAACACAGTAAAAATTTCAAGTCCGTAACATCCCCGGAAGCCACCACTAACTCACCCCCTAAATGTGATTATTTTTGAAAATATAGTTACAGGCTTTAGAACCCGCTGCAAATTTAATCATAGGTTAAGAGTGGTGTTAGGAGATAACAGTAAAAATTTCAAGTCCGTAACATCCCCGGAAGCCACCCCTAACTCACCCCCTAAATGTGATTATTTTTGAAAATATAGTTACAGGCTTTAGAACCCGCTGCAAATTTAATCATAGGTTAAGGGTGGTGTTAGGAGAAAACAGAAAAAATTTCAAGTCCGTAACATCCCCGGAAGCCACCCCTAACTCACCCCCTAAATGTGATTATTTTTGAAAATATAGTTACAGGCTTTAGAACCCGCTGCAAATTTAATCATAGGTTAAGGGTGGTGTTAGGAGAAAACAGAAAAAATTTCAAGTCCGTAACATCCCCGGAAGCCACCCCTAACTCACCCCCTAAATATGATTATTTTTAAAAATATAGTTACAGGCTTTAGAACCCGCTGCAAATTTGATCATAGGTTAAGAGTGTTGTTAGGAGAACACAGTAAAAATTTCAAGTCCGTAACATCCCCGGAAGCCACCACTAACTCACCCCCTAAATGTGATTATTTTTGAAAATATAGTTACAGGCTTTAGAACCCGCTGCAAATTTAATCATAGGTTAAGAGTGGTGTTAGGAGATAACAGTAAAAATTTCAAGTCCGTAACATCCCCGGAAGCCACCCCTAACTCACCCCCTAAATGTGATTATTTTTGAAAATATAGTTACAGGCTTTAGAACCCGCTGCAAATTTAATCATAGGTTAAGGGTGGTGTTAGGAGAAAACAGAAAAAATTTCAAGTCCGTAACATCCCCGGAAGCCACCCCTAACTCACCCCCTAAATGTGATTATTTTTGAAAATATAGTTACAGGCTTTAGAACCCGCTGCAAATTTAATCATAGGTTAAGGGTGGTGTTAGGAGAAAACAGAAAAAATTTCAAGTCCGTAACATCCCCGGAAGCCACCCCTAACTCACCCCCTAAATATGATTATTTTTGAAAATATAGTTACAGGCTTTAGAACCCGCTGCAAATTTGATCATAGGTTAAGAGTGTTGTTAGGAGAACACAGTAAAAATTTCAAGTCCGTAACATCCCCGGAAGCCACCACTAACTCACCCCCTAAATGTGATTATTTTTGAAAATATAGTTACAGGCTTTAGAACCCGCTGCAAATTTAATCATAGGTTAAGAGTGGTGTTAGGAGATAACAGTAAAAATTTCAAGTCCGTAACATCCCCGGAAGCCACCCCTAACTCACCCCCTAAATGTGATTATTTTTGAAAATATAGTAACAGGCTTTAGAACCCGCTGCAAATTTAATCATAGGTTAAGGGTGGTGTTAGGAGATAACAGTAAAAATTTCAAGTCCGTAACATCCCCGGAAGCCACCCCTAACTCACCCCCTAAATATGATTATTTTTGAAAATATAGTTAGAGGCTTTAGAACCCGCTGAAAATTTGATCATAGGTTAAGAGTGGTGTTAGGAGATAACAGAAAAAATTTCAAGTCCGTAACATCCCCGGAAGCCACCCCTAACTCACCCCCTAAATGTGATTATTTTTGAAAATATAGTTACAGGCTTTAGAACCCGCTGCAAATTTAATCATAGGTTAAGAGTGGTGTTAGGAGATAACAGTAAAAATTTCAAGTCCGTAACATCCCCGGAAGCCACCCCTAACTCACCCCCTAAATATGATTATTTTTGAAAAAATAGTTAGAGGCTTTAGAACCCGCTGAAAATTTAATCATAGGTTAAGAGTGGTGTTAGGAGATAACAGAAAAAATTTCAAGTCCGTAACATCCCCGGAAGCCACCCCTAACTCACCCCCTAAATGTGATTATTTTTGAAAATATAGTTACAGGCTTTAGAACCCGCTGGAAATTTAATCATAGGTTAAGGGTGGTGTTAGGAGATAACAGTAAAAATTTCAAGTCCGTAACATCCCCGGAAGCCACCCCTAACTCACCCCCTAAATATGATTATTTGTGAAAATATAGTTACAGGCTTTAGAACCCGCTGCAAATTTAATCATAGGTTAAGAGTGGTGTTAGGAGATAACAGAAAAAATTTCAAGTCCGTAACATCCCCGGAAGCCACCCCTAACTCACCCCCTAAATGTGATTATTTTTGAAAATATAGTTCGAGGCTTTAGAACCCGCTGAAAATTTGATCATAGGTTAAGAGTGGTGTTAGGAGATAACAGTAAAAATTTCAAGTCCGTAACATCCCCGGAAGCCACCCCTAACTCACCCCCTAAATATGATTATTTTTGAAAAAATAGTTAGAGGCTTTAGAACCCGCTGAAAATTTGATCATAGGTTAAGAGTGGTGTTAGGAGATAACAGAAAAAATTTCAAGTCCGTAACATCCCCGGAAGCCACCCCTAACTCACCCCCTAAATGTGATTATTTTTGAAAATATAGTTACAGGCTTTAGAACCCGCTGCAAATTTAATCATAGGTTAAGAGTGGTGTTAGGAGATAACAGTAAAAATTTCAAGTCCGTAACATCCCCGGAAGCCACCCCTAACTCACCCCCTAAATATGATTATTTTTGAAAAAATAGTTAGAGGCTTTAGAACCCGCTGAAAATTTGATCATAGGTTAAGAGTGGTGTTAGGAGATAACAGAAAAAATTTCAAGTCCGTAACATCCCCGGAAGCCACCCCTAACTCACCCCCTAAATGTGATTATTTTTGAAAATATAGTTACAGGCTTTAGAACCCGCTGCAAATTTAATCATAGGTTAAGGGTGGTGTTAGGAGATAACAGTAAAAATTTCAAGTCCGTAACATCCCCGGAAGCCACCCCTAACTCACCCCCTAAATGTGATTATTTTTGAAAATATAGTTACAGGCTTTAGAACCCGCTGCAAATTTAATCATAGGTTAAGGGTGGTGTTAGGAGATAACAGTAAAAATTTCAAGTCCGTAACATCCCCGGAAGCCACCCCTAACTCACCCCCTAAATATGATTATTTTTGAAAAAATAGTTAGAGGCTTTAGAACCCGCTGAAAATTTGATCATAGGTTAAGAGTGGTGTTAGGAGATAACAGAAAAAATTTCAAGTCCGTAACATCCCCGGAAGCCACCCCTAACTCACCCCCTAAATGTGATTATTTTTGAAAATATAGTTACAGGCTTTAGAACCCGCTGCAAATTTAATCATAGGTTAAGAGTGGTGTTAGGAGATAACAGTAAAAATTTCAAGTCCGTAACATCCCCGGAAGCCACCCCTAACTCACCCCCTAAATATGATTATTTTTGAAAAAATAGTTAGAGGCTTTAGAACCCGCTGCAAATTTAATCATAGGTTAAGGGTGGTGTTAGGAGATAACAGTAAAAATTTCAAGTCCGTAACATCCCCGGAAGCCACCCCTAACTCACCCCCTAAATATGATTATTTGTGAAAATATAGTTACAGGCTTTAGAACCCGCTGCAAATTTAATCATAGGTTAAGAGTGGTGTTAGGAGAAAACAGTAAAAATTTCAAGTCCGTAACATCCCCGGAAGCCACCCCTAACTCACCCCCTAAATATGATTATTTTTGAAAAAATAGTTAGAGGCTTTAGAACCCGCTGCAAATTTAATCATAGGTTAAGGGTGGTGTTAGGAGATAACAGTAAAAATTTCAAGTCCGTAACATCCCCGGAAGCCACCCCTAACTCACCCCCTAAATATGATTATTTTTGAAAAAATAGTTAGAGGCTTTAGAACCCGCTGAAAATTTGATCATAGGTTAAGAGTGGTGTTAGGAGATAACAGAAAAAAATTCAAGTCCGTAACATCCCCGGAAGCCACCCCTAACTCACCCCCTAAATGTGATTATTTTTGAAAATATAGTTACAGGCTTTAGAACCCGCTGCAAATTTAATCATAGGTTAAGAGTGGTGTTAGGAGATAACAGTAAAAATTTCAAGTCCGTAACATCCCCGGAAGCCACCCCTAACTCACCCCCTAAATATGATTATTTTTGAAAAAATAGTTAGAGGCTTTAGAACCCGCTGAAAATTTGATCATAGGTTAAGAGTGGTGTTAGGAGATAACAGAAAAAATTTCAAGTCCGTAACATCCCCGGAAGCCACCCCTAACTCACCCCCTAAATGTGATTATTTTTGAAAATATAGTTACAGGCTTTAGAACCCGCTGCAAATTTAATCATAGGTTAAGGGTGGTGTTAGGAGATAACAGTAAAAATTTCAAGTCCGTAACATCCCCGGAAGCCACCCCTAACTCACCCCCTAAATGTGATTATTTTTGAAAATATAGTTACAGGCTTTAGAACCCGCTGCAAATTTAATCATAGGTTAAGGGTGGTGTTAGGAGATAACAGTAAAAATTTCAAGTCCGTAACATCCCCGGAAGCCACCCCTAACTCACCCCCTAAATATGATTATTTTTGAAAAAATAGTTAGAGGCTTTAGAACCCGCTGAAAATTTGATCATAGGTTAAGAGTGGTGTTAGGAGATAACAGAAAAAATTTCAAGTCCGTAACATCCCCGGAAGCCACCCCTAACTCACCCCCTAAATGTGATTATTTTTGAAAATATAGTTACAGGCTTTAGAACCCGCTGCAAATTTAATCATAGGTTAAGAGTGGTGTTAGGAGATAACAGTAAAAATTTCAAGTCCGTAACATCCCCGGAAGCCACCCCTAACTCACCCCCTAAATATGATTATTTTTGAAAAAATAGTTAGAGGCTTTAGAACCCGCTGAAAATTTGATCATAGGTTAAGAGTGGTGTTAGGAGATAACAGAAAAAATTTCAAGTCCGTAACATCCCCGGAAGCCACCCCTAACTCACCCCCTAAATGTGATTATTTTTGAAAATATAGTTACAGGCTTTAGAACCCGCTGCAAATTTAATCATAGGTTAAGGGTGGTGTTAGGAGATAACAGTAAAAATTTCAAGTCCGTAACATCCCCGGAAGCCACCCCTAACTCACCCCCTAAATATGATTATTTGTGAAAATATAGTTACAGGCTTTAGAACCCGCTGCAAATTTAATCATAGGTTAAGAGTGGTGTTAGGAGAAAACAGTAAAAATTTCAAGTCCGTAACATCCCCGGAAGCCACCCCTAACTCACCCCCTAAATATGATTATTTTTGAAAAAATAGTTAGAGGCTTTAGAACCCGCTGAAAATTTGATCATAGGTTAAGAGTGGTGTTAGGAGATAACAGAAAAAATTTCAAGTCCGTAACATCCCCGGAAGCCACCCCTAACTCACCCCCTAAATGTGATTATTTTTGAAAATATAGTTACAGGCTTTAGAACCCGCTGCAAATTTAATCATAGGTTAAGAGTGGTGTTAGGAGATAACAGTAAAAATTTCAAGTCCGTAACATCCCCGGAAGCCACCCCTAACTCACCCCCTAAATATGATTATTTTTGAAAAAATAGTTAGAGGCTTTAGAACCCGCTGAAAATTTGATCATAGGTTAAGAGTGGTGTTAGGAGATAACAGTAAAAATTTCAAGTCCGTAACATCCCCGGAAGCCACCCCTAACTCACCCCCTAAATATGATTATTTTTGGAAATATAGTTAGAGGCTTTAGAACCCGCTGCAAATTTGATCATAGGTTTGATCATAGGCTGTCAATTCGTGAATTCATAGGAGTGAGAATTTGTGCAATGCAATATCATTAACAGAATCGAAGGTGCTCACTGCCTCGCAGGATAGTTTCCTAGCAAACTCTAAAAACAAGAGCCGGCCTATATCTTCTGTTGTGCTTTGGACACCACTATGATCCGTCGCTATGCGGAACTTAGAGCATGTTTATCATATAGTATAAACAGCTGAGGTTCAATATGAAAACATTAACAAACAACTAATTAATGGGGTCAAGCACGAGCACACACTGAGATTAGTCTGAACGATTTAAGATACAGGTAATATGTATCCGATAGGAAAAAGGAGACCCAGGACGACCTAAGAAAAGTTATATAAACGGCGTTGAGGAAGACATAAACATTTCGAAAAAGAAACTGGAAAAGACGGGCCAGAGATCGACAATCATGGAGACGAACGCTGGAGGAAGTTAAGTCCAACAATAGGCTGTGAAGCTCCTGATGATAATGAGAACTCAGAAGGCATGAGTACCCTGGAGCTTTAATTGCTGCTTCCGTGTAGCCAGGCCCGGCTCAAGGATATTTGGCGCCCTGGGCAAACAAGTGTTTGTCGCCCCCCCCCCTAAAGACATGGTACCATTGGTATATTCAATAATGGTAAAATATTTACTACAACGTAATAATAAACTGTTTTTTTATTGGTCACATCACAAATACTAAGATTACATAAGAAACCGTTATTATACGAAAAGTCAAAAAAAATTTGAGAAAAAATTATTAAACAATCTCAAGTTAAAAGTGTTAAATTTAAAGTTAAATAAATGAATTTTGATTGCATATAACTTGTAAACTATTGAATATAGCGAAATCATTATAAGGATTTTTTTGTAGAGCATACGATTCGATACAAAACTGTTATGAAGACATATTCGTGAAACGTTTTTTAGAAGAGCTATGTAAACAACTAACATCACGCGGAGTTTTCTCTATGTGATTCTTATGAAAAATCTAAAAGCTCGACGAGGCATCCTTAAATCCCATTTGCCAGGGTTCTCCTTGCAAGAAAATTTGTTGTTACTACCATTTTAACAATTTTTCGTGTATCACTTAAAAAAATATTGCTTTTTTTGGCCCACCCTAGTTTCTGGTTCTGTTTGTTCCACCTGTCTTAAAAGCGAACTGGACTCGAAGCGAAGTGTAAACGTGGAAAAAGCGGGATTAGAAAGGTTACACAGATATAAGACGGATTCAGGGACCCCAATAGGAAAAACCTGGGTATCCAAAATTTGTCAACAAAAAAAAAGAATAACTACAAATGCCAGGTAAACAATTGAATTCGAATTTCATTCCTGAATGACTACTTGCTTTTACTTAGGAATAAATTAAAAATTTAAACTCGTCAGTGCCGCCCCCTTTCGATAGCGCCCTGGGCAGCTGCCCAGCTTGCCCGTGCCTTAAGGCCCCTATCCACTAGCGAGCATGCATGACATGCAAGAACGAGCTTTTAGATAAACGGGGAAGTGGAGAGGATGAGGGGCCTCATCTCCACTACCCCGTTCATCTAAAAGCTCGTTCTTGCATGTCATGCATGCTCGCTAGTGGATAGGCCCCTTTAAGCCGGGCCTGCGTGTAGCCGCGTGACACGGTATCCCCGTTCACCCGTAAAAATAGCAGCCCTTTTAAAAATGGTGTTGACGATTATTTGCCGTTTTTTGCTCCTCTTAATGTTTATATTTGTTAGTTTAAGTAGTATGGATACATATTTTTTTCTTTCCTTCAAAAATAAGGGTTAAAAAATAAAAATTCGCAACATTATTCAATACTATCAGAAAAGAAGAGGTACTTTGAAGAAAAATTTGGAGTACCCCCAGAATTTTCTGGGTCCACATTATTCGGCCGAATACCTAATCATAAAAAACGCACATATCACTCAAAATTATATGCCAAATTTCATCGGAAAAGCAACACAAAAACAATAAAATCATGAAAGGCGACTCCGGACCGGCGAACAAATTCCTGGGAAATGCAATAAAAAAGCAAGAAATCGAAATCGAGTGGCTTGAAATCATCTAGGAAATTGCGCGCAATTGTGTTAACACTGGAAATATGAATGTAGTAGTAAGATCCCCGCAGTAAATAAGAGCGTGGCCGAATATTCGGAATCTCTATCTAGTTTAGACTGAACTAAATACTTTATGAATCGCTAATATAATAATATTTCTAAAAAATCGCTTTCGCCCGCAATCTCGTCCGCATAGATTTTGGATTCCTAATTTTTTTTTAATTCCTAATCTAAGCGAAACGACGCATAATGATTTACGTTTTTTTATAGGAAACCATGTAAAAATATAAGATAGGTACCAACAAGGGCAAATAAAAAAACAACAAAAATTAAACAAAAAACTTGATTCATTCAGAGAAAAACTAAACAACTAATAATTAATAAATAAAAATTAATATGTAGTAAAAACCAATAAACATGTTAAAAAACTAATCGGACTCTGTTGACGGTACCTATATAATGCTATGAATTTATTCAAAGACTGTTGAACTGCAAACTTCACAATCGGTACAGAAGTCGCACGGAAAGTCGGACGGCCAAAAGTCCTTATCTTGTGAACCCACTATTATAAGAGATATCAAGTGGGTCACATTTTACCAATTGGGCCTGAATTTCAAAAACCCTAAAAAATAAAAGTTTTGCAAATCCTCGAAAAATATCATATCCACTTTCAACGTGGGCAACTTGCAACTTATCAAGACGCACAACGAAAATTTGCAGTAAAAAAAACACAAAAAGTCATGAAAAAATTTGAATTTACAACATACAGAAATGTGCAAGAGACACTAATGGGCCGGGGGAGTTGGTGCCGGGACGGGGGATTTTTCGCCCTGTGAAGACTTCGTCTATGGAACCCTCACAATTTTTTTCCCAAAAAAACCCGCCTAAATAGGTCATCAATTCAGAATTCCATTCATTAAAAGAAAAGGGTCGTATGAAAATTGCGTCGTAGCTGTAGAATGCTCCTTCTATTCTTACCGATGGGTGGGCACGGTGCAGATAGATATAGCGCGATCTCTCTCTCTCAGTCAAAAGCGATTCTTAGCACGCACGTTTGAAAGACCCTAAATACGGTGTCCGAGGCTGAGGGGGGTTCTGCATACATGGCGGGGTGGCATACATTTTTTCCAGATGATTTCTATAGATTTTGATCTGCTGAATCCGAAAATGCAAGTAATTTTTGCAAAATCTCGGTCGTTCAATTGTTAGAAACAATTATTTATTAACAAAAGGAACTTCGTCAGAGAGCGTTTATACAAAATGTATATTTAATACTATAAGCATTGAAATTTTTCTTTTGATTTTTCATCTTAATTAAAGTGAAAAAGTACCCTAAAATATGCCTACATATGCATTTTATAGACAAATAGAAATTGAAAATCTTTTATTAAATATGTAAATAAAAAATGGTTATCACATTTCGTAAAGTTTAGGAAACGGTAAATTTGTATGTACATACATATATCGTCTGTTAGGCATGTACATATACCATATTAGTTAAACTAAAATTCATGGGCTCTTAATGCGACTATCGGTCCCACTATCTAAATATGTATCTCGATTTGCCTAAGTAAATCTATGGGCAATCCTTTTCTTTTTGGTTAGATTTGCGCGGATAGAGTTGCCTATAGTGCGATCAACAGACAATAGCTCTTTGAGGACTTCAATTGGAATGATAAGAAAAGTTTTCACTCTCAGGGATATATCTTTTCCGATTTGGGGCCAGTTTACGCAATTAGACGTCGCGTCGACTGAAAACGGCACGGAGCGATAAAAGTTTACCATAGTTAACCAGAGTAAGGTTTTTGAACACGCTCTGTGTCGTTTACAGTCGAAGTCGAATTGCGTGAAATGGCCCGACGTTTTCGAAATGCAGATCTGAATATTTAAATTATTGTCTTTGCAAATATGTATGTATGTACTATCTTTCCTGAAAGTTTATTCCTTCATCGGAAAGAGTAATCTAATTTCGATGGGACTTTCACAGGCGGACAAAAAAATAAGCCTTTCACAGGCTTATTGTTCACTCGGTCAAAAAACTATTTTATTGGCAGAGAGAACCGTAATAACAAATAATATGGATATAAAAAAATTTTTAGAAAATAACGAGAAACAGAGACGGTTATTTTCAGGACCAAATCATGATAGTAATATCGCCGCGATAAGAACACACAATTTTATAGTTGTGTGCTCGCCTCTATACATAATTAAAAAAACAAAACAGAACAAATATGTGATCTATCAATTCGATTTTTTACGGGCCCCAAATTGCGAATTATTGGGCTACAGTGTTTCTTCATTTATTTTATGTCTTTTAATGATTACTTTCATGAGTGCAAGAACTAGGCATCTCAAAATTCTGTAAAAAATAAATTTCTCTAGTTACCTATCCGTAACAGGATAATAAGTGCGGTATTTTCATTTGTCCAGTTTTTACATTGTTTAATAGATGTTGCTAGTTTGCTTTAACAAGTTGCCGGATCTTTGCATTAAATACTGCTTGATATTGACTACATGAAACTATGATAACTCAAAATCACAAAATTTGGAGTTACCTAGTTCTTACAATCAGGCGGCGAAATGTTGTAACATTTTTTTTAAAGATTAATCATTTTTGTTCTAGGTCAATTAGAAGTAACAAGTACGCAAATTTGCACATCTAGGAGGTGAGTTAAGAGTGGCTTCCGGGGATGTTATGAACTTGAAATTTTTTCTCTTTTCTCTTATCTCCACCCTTAACAAGTGGTCAAATTTGCAGCGGGTTCTAAATCCTCTAACTATATTTTCTAAAATAATCACATTTAGGGGGTGAGTTAGGGGTGGCTTCCGGGGATGTTACGGACTTGAAATTTTTCCTGTTATCTCCTAACACCACTCTTAACCTAAGATTAAATTTGCAGCGGGTTCTAAAGCCTGTAACTATATTTTCAAAAATAATCATATTTAGGGGGAGAGTTAGGGGTGGCTTCCGGGGATGTTACGAACTTGAAATTTTTACTGTGTTCTCCTAACAACACTCTTAACCTATGATCAAATTTGCAGCGGGTTCTAAAGCCTGTAACTATATTTTCAAAAATATTCTTATTTAGGGGGTGACTTAAGGGTGGCTTCCGGGGATGTTACGGACTTGAAATTTTTATTGTTATCTCCTAACACCACTCTTAACCTATGATTAAATTTGCAGCGGGTTCTAAAGCCTCTAACTATATTTTCAAAAATAATCATATTTAGGGGGTGAGTTAGGGGTGGCTTCCGGGGATGTTACGGACTTGAAATTTTTACTGCTATCTCCTAACACCACTCTTAATCTATGATTAAATTTGCAGCGGGTTCTAAAGCCTGTAACTATATTTTCGAAAATAATCATATTTAGGGGGTGAGTTAGGGGTGGCTTCCGGGGATGTTACGGCCTTGAAATTTTTACTGTTATCTCCTAACACCACTCTTAACCTATGATTAAATTTGCAGCGGGTTCTAAAGCCTGTAACTATATTTTCAAAAATAATCACATTTAGGGGGTGAGTTAGGGGTGGCTTCCGGGGATGTTACGGACTTGAAATTTTTACTGTTATCTCCTAACACCACTCTTAACCTATGATTAAATTTGCAGCGGGTTCTAAAGCCTGTAACTATATTATCAAAAATAATCACATTTAGGGGGTGAGTTAGGGGTGGCTTCCGGCGATGTTACGGACTTCAAATTTTTCCTGTTATCTCCTAACACCACTCTTAACCTAAGATTAAATTTGCAGCGGGTTCTAAAGCCTGTAACTATATTTTCAAAAATAATCACATTTAGGGGGTGAGTTAGGGGTGGCTTCCGGGGATGTTACGGACTTGAAATTTTTTCTGTTATCTCCTAACACCACTCTTAACCTATGATTAAATTTGCAGCGGGTTCTAAAGCCTGTAACTATATTTTCAAAAATAATCACATTTAGGGGGTGAGTTAGGGGTGGCTTCCGGGGATGTTACGGACTTGAAATTTTTTCTGTTATCTCCTAACACCACTCTTAACCTATGATCAAATTTTCAGCGGGTTCTAAAGCCTCTAACTATATTTTCAAAAATAATCATATTTAGGGGGTGAGTTAGGGGTGGCTTCCGGGGATGTTACGGACTTGAAATTTTTACTGTTATCTCCTAACACCACTCTTAACCAATGATCAAATTTGCAGCGGGTTCTAAAGCCTGTAACTATATTTTCAAAAATAATCATATTTAGGGGGTGAGTTAGGGGTGGCTTCCGGGGATGTTACGGACTTGAAATTTTTACTGCTATCTCCTAACACCACTCTTAATCTATGATTCAATTTGCAGCGGGTTCTAAAGCCTGTAACTATATTTTCAAAAATAATCACATTTAGGGGGTGAGTTAGGGGTGGCTTCCGGGGATGTTACGGACTTGAAATTTTTACTGTTATCTCCTAACACCACTCTTAACCTATGATTAAATTTGCAGCGGGTTCTAAAGCCTGTAACTATATTATCAAAAATAATCACATTTAGGGGGTGAGTTAGGGGTGGCTTCCGACGATGTTACGGACTTCAAATTTTTCCTGTTATCTCCTAACACCACTCTTAACCTAAGATTAAATTTGCAGCGGGTTCTAAAGCCTGTAACTATATTTTCAAAAATAATCACATTTAGGGGGTGAGTTAGGGGTGGCTTCCGGGGATGTTACGGACTTGAAATTTTTTCTGTTATCTCCTAACACCACTCTTAACCTATGATCAAATTTTCAGCGGGTTCTAAAGCCTCTAACTATATTTTCAAAAATAATCATATTTAGGGGGTGAGTTAGGGGTGGCTTCCGGGGATGTTACGGACTTGAAATTTTTACTGTTATCTCCTAACACCACTCTTAACCTATGATCAAATTTTCAGCGGGTTCTAAAGCCTCTAACTATTTTTTCAAAAATAATCATATTTAGGGGGTGAGTTAGGGGTGGCTTCCGGGGATGTTACGGACTTGAAATTTTTACTGTTATCTCCTAACACCACTCTTAACCTATGATCAAATTTGCAGCGGGTTCTAAAGCCTGTAACTATATTTTCAAAAATAATCACATTTAGGGGGTGAGTTAGGGGTGGCTTCCGGGGATGTTACGGACTTGAAATTTTTACTGTTATCTCCTAACACCACTCTTAACCTATGATTAAATTTGCAGCGGGTTCTAAAGCCTGTAACTATATTTTCAAAAATAATCACATTTAGGGGGTGAGTTGGGCGGTGGCTTCCGGGGATGTTACGGACTTGAAATTTTTACTGTTATCTCCTAACACCACTCTTAACCTATGATTAAATTTGCAGCGGGTTCTAAAGCCTGTAACTATATTTTCAAAAATAATCATATTTAGGGGGTGAGTTAGGGGTGGCTTCCGGGGATGTTACGGACTTGAAATTTTTACTGTTTTCTCCTAACACCACCCTTAACCTATGATTAAATTTGCAGCGGGTTCTAAAGCCTGTAACTATATTTTCAAAAATAATCACATTTAGGGGGTGAGTTAGGGGTGGCTTCCGGGGATGTTACGGACTTGAAATTTTTACTGTTTTCTCCTAACACCACTCTTAACCTATGATCAAATTTTCAGCGGGTTCTAAAGCCTCTAACTATACTTTCACAAATAATCATATTTAGGGGGTGAGTTAGGGGTGGCTTCCGGGGATGTTACGGACTTGAAATTTTTACTGTTTTCTCCTAACACCACCCTTAACCTATGATTAAATTTGCAGCGGGTTCTAAAGCCTGTAACTATATTTTCAAAAATAATCACATTTAGGGGGTGAGTTAGGGGTGGCTTCCGGGGATGTTACGGACTTGAAATTTTTACTGTTTTCTCCTAACACCACTCTTAACCTATGATTAAATTTTCAGCGGGTTCTAAAGCCTCTAACTATATTTTCACAAATAATCATATTTAGGGGGTGAGTTAGGGGTAGGTTTATAATTGGGGGTTAATAATTTAGGGTTGATAATTTTCGAAACCTCCACTGTCTGTCTGTTATCAAAATATAATAATTTACTTATTTTTTAACGTCCAAACGTCCGATTCTAAAATAAATTTTTTTTTTCCGAAATCGTTCATTTGAACGTTCGGAACTTCAGGCACATGAATTAACATTGCCGAAGCCGTACGGAACAATTTTTTAACTTTGTTTTTGCACTTAAAAGTGGTAAAATAATGTATATTATCACTTTTTGGTGCACATGGATTATCAGTGATTAGTGCTTTAGTGATTTAATAAAAAAAATTAAAAAGAAGTGAGCGATTAAGTGTATTTTAAGAGTGTTAATTGATTAAGTGACCATTTTTGTTTACATTCGCGGTGGTTTTTTCGGGTTAATTTAGGGAAAAAATGTTGAATTTGTGTAGTAATATAATAAAAAGTGCTTTTTAAGTGATTAAAGATTATTATAGAATAGTTATTAAAAACATTAGTGCAGAAAAATGTGAAGGAAAAGTGAAAAAGTTATTGTTATTCATTTTGTGTGGTAGTACTTGCACTTATGTTTTTAATAACTCTTCTATAATATTTTTTAACTACTTTAAATTCACTTTAAATTCCATTACTACACAAATTCAACATTTTTTCCCTAAATTAACACGAAAAAACCACCGCAAATGTAAACAAAAACGTCACCTGGGTCATTCCATGGAAAATGATACCAAGCTAATGAAAAAAAAGTGACGGAAATCACATAAATTGTAGGCTTTAAGTATTGTTAAAGCTCCATAGTATTCGGAAATATGCTTGTAGTAAAAAATAAAATTATTACTTTTTATATTTCCCCAGTTGAATATTGATTTTTCCATTCAATTCAAAAAAAAGTGCGTTTAGGTGAAGAATGCAAGCTCAAATATTCACTTATATACTTTTAGCGAAAGTCCCGTTGATTTAAAACCAGCAGCTGAGCTATAAAGCGAAAGAGATGTAGAACATGAATTCCCTACACGAAGCCCAAAAAATAACTTAATAGTTAATAAAATATGCCTAAATTAATGTGTTTTGTATGTATAGTTTTTTACTCGTCCCACCCGTCACGGATCCCTGTCCCACCCGTCACAACATTTTAAGCTGCATAAAAAAAGTTCGTATTGTTTTTTCACTTACCTCTTTTTAGAAAACAATTAGCGACATAACTCAAATAGCATACTACAATAAAATTAGGGCTTCATATGAACTATTTGATCTGAATTTCAACGTCAAATGCAAGTATCTAAAGAAAGAAGGGTTTAGCCTGTCCCACCCGTCACATATGTAATTCTACGAATTTAACAATGTTAAAATATATGTTTATATTGTTTTCTTTTATCATATCTTAAAAAATATATCTAAGAATGCTATTATAAATACAGTATGTATTATGTGCTTTGTTTGCACTTTAAAATAACTGAATGTATATCAAAAAATGTGTTAAAATGTCCCACCCGTCACCATGGAATGACCCACCTAATCAATTAACACTCTTAAAATACACTTAACCACTAATTTTTTTTTAATTTATGGAGTCAGATCACTAAATAACTTATCACTGATAATCCGTGTGCACTAAAAAGTGATAAAATACATTATTTTACCACTTTTTATTCCAAAAACTAAGTTAAAAAATTGCTTTTCTCACAGCTAAATTGAAGTCCATTCTGACTGAAGTCCATTCTGACAGATAAATTGAAGAGCCATTTTCTTTGAATGCGAGTGTGAGATTTCGTAGTGCATGGCTTGTAAATGTAGAAGGCTTTGTAAATGTAGAAGGCTTTGTAAATACAGAAGGCTTTGGTAAATACAGAAGGCTTTGGTTGATACAGGTCCCTCAGAAGCTGAACTAAACGCAGCTTCTTCGGAGCCGAATACCGGGATATGAGAAGTCGCACATAGACAAATTTTCTTTATCCACCATATTCTCTTGTTTTCTTGGTTTCGTTTTCTGGTATTCTGCTCTGGTTTCGCCTGCTGTGGAGTTGCTCTTGATAATTTTGCTTCGAAATTTGTTTTGACTCTTAATATGAATTTTCGTTTGAGTCAATAAAAAAAGAGCGATGATGGGTGAACTTTCTCTTTATTCTAATGGGGTGGCAGGAGGTGTGTATTGAAGAAGCTGAAAATTTGTAGCTTCCATTTGTTTTTTATGATTCTCTTTAATGACGATTTAAAGCCATAGAGCGAGATTATTTTTTTGAATTGTGTTATACAGTGGCGAACAAAAGTCAACGTACACCATATAAAATAGCGAAAATTCGTTAACTATAGCATAAAAAAAAATTGTGATACTACAAAATAAATAAGTACAATCCCTTGTACAAATTGAAATTGCATAATGAAATTGTTTCTACAAAAAATAATAACAAAAATTTTTAAGTGTACGTAGACTGGGTAGACTTTTGTTATTTGGGAATTCTGTATATTTCACTTTTTTGTTATTTTTTTTGTAGAAATAATTTATTATGGAATTTCAATAAAATGTTTTGATACGTATATTGTGATCTCACAATTTTTTTCAATTTTTAAAAATAAAATAAAAATACGAATTTTCGCTATTTTATATGGTGTACGTTGACTTCTGTTCGCCACTGTATGTATATCTTACTATATTATTTTTTATTATATTAAAATAAAAAGAATATAGATTGGTAGTACGGGTTTCTACTTTTTGCATGGGGTTAATTACTTAATTCGTTTTCAAATTTGTTATTTTTCAGTTTTTCTAATTAAAGCCGCCGATACCTTTAATTTTATCGCTCGCGGGGTACATTAGCTTTGACGCCCTACGCATTGCTTCCATTATCCTGAACCTTACGAACCGCCACTGTTTATAGTATAAAAACAAAATCCCACCTCGACCACGTAAATTCATTCACCGTAACAAAAGTCTGAGGCCAAAACCCCCAGGCACTCCTCTATTTGTATTGCAGTGATATTGAGTAGATTTTATGTAAACAAACGTAACAGTGCAACTCTAAGAAAAAGGTTGATAACTACCCTAATACCATGCAGCACACGGACTTGTCTAGTAGTGAGTCGCCTGCGATTTGCAACATGTTTGCCTCATTCTTTCGTCAATCTTTCTCACCTTCTGACTTTCAGCCTAACGACAATAATTTCCGCCACATATTTACTAACCGTGAGGCGAATATTTTACCTCTCTCAATTACCAGAGCTGATATCGTCAAACATATAAACGAACTCCCATTTGACTTCACCTCTGGCCCCGACGGTATTCCTCCTGCTGTCCTTAAGTCCTGTGCAGAAGTTCTCCAGTCTCCTCTGAAAATTCTCTTTCATAAATCCCTTGACAAAGGGTACTTCCCTACTCTTTGGAAGAATACGTTCATAATCCCTATTCACAAGAGTGGTAGCAAGAACGAAATATCGAATTATAGACCAGTTGCAAAGTTGTCTGTCATTCCGAAACTCTTTGAATCGATTATCTATTCTGCAATCGCGCCTATATGCAAGAGGTTGGTATCAACAAACCAACATGGCTTTCTTGCAGCTCGTTCCACTACCTCCAATCTTCTTGAGTTCACTTCTCATGCTGTCGAGGGCTTCGTTTCCGGTTGCCAGACTGATTGCGTTTACACTGATTTTAGTAAGGAATTTGACAAGCTCTCCCACTCCATTATACTTCTTAAATTGAGGATGTTAGGCTTTCCACGAGCCCTTCTAGCATGGTTCCAGTCTTACTTAGCTGACAGGACCTACCAAGTTCTTTTTCGTGGATCCAAATCGGTAACCATTGAAGCGTCATCCGGTGTTCCTCAAGGAAGTCATCTTGGTCCCCTGCTCTTTATCCTATCAATTGATGACATTGTTCCCTTGCTAAGACACTGTAGAATCTTGATTTACGCTGATGACATCAAATTGTATCGTCACATAAAGAGTATCGAGGATTGCAAACTTTTGCAAGCTGACCTTGGCACCTTTTACTCTTGGTGTGTGAACAACAACCTGGTTCTCAATATTAGTAAATGTGAAACCATGACTTTTGGGAGAGGTCGTAGTCCTATAATTTTTAACTACACCTTTTCTAACGAGAGTGTCCGTCGTGTTAATTGTAAAAGATCTCGGGATTAGATTTGATAGTAAACTCGATTTTGCTGCCCACATTAACTATATTGCTTCCAAAGGTAGTTTAGTCCTGGGTTTTATAAAAAGGTGGTCTAAAGAGTTCAATAACCCCTTGATTACTGAACACCTTTATATCTCTCTTGTCAGACCATTACTCGAGTATGGGTCCCAGGTTTGGTCTCCTCACTACTCTTCGCACGTTGGAAGAATTGAGTCAGTTCAAAGGAGGTTCGTTCGATTCGCACTGAATCATCTTCCTTGGGATAACCCAATAGTTCTTCCACCATATGAATCTCGGCTTAAGTTACTCAACTTAAGCTCTCTTTGCAGGCGTCGTGAGGTAGCCGATGTTGTATTTGTTCATCAGCTCCTTAATGGAAAGGTCGACTCAGGTTTTCTGAGTCGCCGTACATCGTTTAGAGAGAGTGGATACAATTTGAGAGGGCCACCTCTCTTTCACACCAACTCCTCTAACACGAATTACGGCAGATTCGAGCCTGTTAATCGCATGTTCATTAATGTGAATAAAAATATTGATGTTTTTAGCGTGAGCATTAGTAAGGACGTCCTTAAAAGGAGCCTTTTCAATCTCACTTGACTAACTTTTCTTGCACGCTTCTTTGTGTATTGCATTTCTTACTGTTTTAAGTTATATGTTTTTAACATTTTTTTTTTGCATGTCTTAGCTGAGCCACTGTGCAGTGGTAAATGTGACCGCGTTTGTGTGCAGGGACCGGACCGGCTTGGTACCGGAGTGCCGGGGAGGGTCGAGAAGGAGCCTGCATTTTCGATCGCATGCTCGTTATGTGGTGTTTTCTCTTCTTATACCTTTTTTGGTGCTTTCGGCTGGTTCGGTCCCTGCACATAGGCGTGGCCCGCTTCTCAGCCCAGCTGAGAAGTGTACCTTCTGAGCTAGAAGGATAAACTCTATTATTATAATTCCATTTAATTTAGCTAGCTATAGATGGCGTTGATTGTTGAGATTAAATATTTGTGATTTTTCACCAAAAATATGGAAAATAACAAAGAAAACGTAATAAGAAAAAAACCCAAAAGAAAAAAACAATTAAAATCTCAATTATAAAAAAGCCTGACATCAACTAAAGCCTGCCCTGAGCCTGACAAGACTATAAAATGCCTGACATGTCAGGCGAAATCCTGACGAATGCCTAGTTGCGAGTATTCTTCTCTAAAGGTGGGGGAGGGGTTGGTTGGTGGCATTTGTTTTTATAATCTTTGGAAAAATTACATCTGTTTTCCATCAAGTAAACGTGTCAAATACCCCGTTTATGACTAGGTTCAATCAGAGTTCAACCCAGTCATAAACGGGGGTCGAGTTGAAACTGGGTCCACTAGTCCACTCAACTCAACTGAGTTCTCCTACATGGGTCGAGTTGATATTTCGCCTCATATACGCATGTTGAATTGTAATTGGGTTGAAGTGACATTTGTTTTGTTTGTTCACCATCCGTGAAGTCAGAGTGGTCAGAACAGCCTTTTTTTCGAGGAAACTATAAATTTTTTTATGATATGGGTGAAACATACATATTTTACAATTAAATGTGAGGTTTCAATTTTTGATAGAAGAAAATCTTTTTATGATAGACTTTCTTCCTTTTGCTCATGAGAAAAAAAATTACCTTTTATCCATTTGGGCTAAAGCTGATATATGTTGAATATAATTGCAAATTTTGCGTTTTTTATGATACACAAACAAAGACACACAATCACACACGGCTGAGCCCATCATGAAGAAAAAACGTCGTCGAAACCATATATTTTTCAAGTGTTCGTTGTAACATCGAAACTGACTCATAGAAATATAATATTCATTTGTTGGCTTTTTTTTATAACAGCCATTCTAGCCGTTTGACTGAATCTCCCGCTCATCTGTAAACACTTGAAAAGATTCGACGATGGTGCGATCGGCACGTAATCTTTGATAAAATGGTTATGAAAAATTATTAATTTGTAATTTAATAGCAAAATTTTAAATTCGGTATAAGAATAACTGTAAAATGAATTTTCTCTGTTAAATTTGAATGTTGTTTACTATCAAATTTAAAAATGTATATACTTTTCTTACAATTTTTAAAACATAACTGAAATTTTTGCTTTTTTGATTCAAAACACAGGGGTTGCCGCAATCCTTGCAACCCCACTTCCGCGGTCTCTGCTTCCAGGTATTTTGCTATCTGGTTTCTCCTATTAGCTTGTGTAAACAACAAAGTTAAAGGGTTTTACGTAACGCCAAGGAACTCGAGATTTATTCGTCAATCAAAACTCTTTTTGTCTTTATCGGTTTAAACAATCCTTTATTTAATTACTACACTTTTTAACTCGACCTTATGTCTATGGAAAACTATTAACTCTTTATTACTTGATGTTTTTATGTGAGTTAAAGAATGAAACTTCAAATATATATTTTTACCCTTATATAATTCAGTTGAGATGACAACTAAAACTTATTAATTAAATAATTGTTTTTTTTATCATTACTTGATGCAAGTAGGCTATGCGTTTGTGCCAAGTCTTTTGCAGTCAAGTAATAGGTGAGTAGTGGGACGATGTCCCTACAACTGCAACTTGCAAGGTTGTCAGTACTTTTAAAAATATATACTTTAAAAAAACTAAAAAATACGCTTTAATTTTAAAATGAACTAAAAAGTAAAAAATAATTTTAAATGTAAAGTTTTTATTGCTTCAGCCAGAATATGGAAACAACCTACCTTTCGAAATGTAAAACAGTGTGGGACTCTCTTCCTATATTCTTATTTTATTAACACCGGAAATTTTCGCTAGTGGTCCACGCTTTTTTACATTTCGAAAGGTAGGTTGTTTCCATATTCTGACTGGAGCAATAAAAACTTTACATTTAAAATTATTTTTTATTTTTTAGTTCATTTTAAAATTAAAGCGTATTTTTTAGTTTTTTTAAACTATATATTTTTTATTTTCTATTTGTTTAGTCTATTATATGTCTTCCACCATTTTGTAGTGACTGCCATATTGGATTTAAAACGACGTCACACAGTTTACTATACTATACTCGTCGTACACTTTCATTTGATACCCATACCGAGGGCGTTGTAAAGAAAAAGGTAAACCGCCATTTTTTGTTGACCGCCATTTTGAATTTGGAATCCCGCCACACTGTTAATAGTATTCTAATTGTCACACCCTTTCATTTGATACCCATATCGAGTGGGTTGTAAAGAAAAAGGTAGTCCCCCATTTTTTGTTGGCCGCCATTTTGAATTTTGAATAACGCCACATAGCTAATTGTATTCTACTTGTAATACTCTTTCATTTGATACCCATGTCGGGGGTCGGGGAGCACAATTGCAAAATTCGGCCGCCATCTTGGAACCGCCATCTTGATTTTTTTACAAAATGGTCAGATTGCATTGTCACGCGAACTATACATATGTGCAAAATTTCAAGTTGATCCGTTACCTGGAAGTGGGTCAAAATGAAGTTGCAAGATTTGTTTACATGAAACATACAACATACAACATACAACATGCAACATACAACATACAGGTCAAGCTAATATAAAGCGTATAAAAATCGATTTAGTTAGGGCATATAACCAAATCCCTGTAGCTGAAGATGATATTTACAAAACAGCGGTTATAACACCTTTTGGTTTCGATGAATTTACCCGTATGTCTTTTGGGCTAAAAAATGCCGCCCAAACTTTCCAACGATTTATCAATGAAGTTTTGAATGGGTTAGACTTCATTTTTATACGCTTTACATTAGATTCACCTGTATGTATGTATGTATGTATGTATGTATGTATGTATGTATGTATGTATGTATGTAGACAAATCTTGCAACTTGATTTTCACCCACTTGCATATAACCGATCAACTTCAAATTTTGCACATATGTATAGTTCGCGTGACAATGCAATCTGACCATTTTGTGAAATAATCAAGATGGCGGTTCCAAGATGGCGGCCGAATTTTGCTATTGTGCTTCCCGACCCCCGACATGGGTATCAAATGAAAGGGTATTACAAATAGAATACAATTAGCCTTAGGGCGTCATTCCAAATTCAAAATGGCGGCCAACACAAAATGGCGGACTACCTTTTTCTTTACACACCCTCGATATGGGTATCAAATGAAAGAGTATGACGAGTAGAATACATTAAGCCGTGTGAGGTCATTATACGCTTTATATTAGCTTCACCTGTATGTATGTATGTAAGTATGTGTGTATGTATGTTCTATGTAAACAAATCTTGCAACTTGATTTTGACCTACTTCCATATAACCGATCAACTTCAAATTTTGCACATATGCATAGTTCGCGTGACAATGCAATCTGACCTTTTGTAAGGAAATCAAGATGGCGGTTCCAAGATGGCGGTCGATTTTTTCTATTGTGTTCCCCGACCCCCCGACATGGATATCAAATGAAAGGGCATGACAGATGGAATACAATTAGCTGTGTGGCATCATTCAAAATTCAAAATGGCGGACTACCATTTTCTTTACGACCCACTCGCTATGGGTATCAAATGAAAGGGTGTGACAATTAGAAAACTATTATCAAAATGGCGGCAAACACAAAATGGCGGATTATCTTTTTCTTTACAGCCCGCTCGGTATGAGTATCAAATGAAAGGATATGATAATAGAATACTATTAGCTGTGTGGCGTCTTTTCAAATTCTAAATGGCGGCCATCACAAAATGTTTACCTTTTACCTTTTTCTTTACAACCCGCTCGGTATGGGTATCAAATGAAAGGGTGTGACAATTAGAATACCATTAGCTTTGTCGCGTCTATCCAAATTTAAAATGGCGGCCAACACAAAATAGCGGTTTCCTTTTTTCTTTACAACGCCCTCGGTATAGGTATCAAATGAAAGTGTATGACGAGTATAGTATGCTTTTTGACGTCATTTTAAATCTAATATGGCGGTCACTACAAAATGTCGGAACACATACATATAATAGACTAAAAAATAGAAAATACAAAAAAATAGTTTAAAAAAACTAAAAAATACGCTTTTATTTCAAAATGAACTAAAAAGGAAAAAATAATTTCGAATGTAAAGTTTTTATTGCTTCAGCCATTATATGGAAACAACCTACCTTTCGAAATGTAAAAAAGCGTTGGGCGCTAACGAAAAGTTCCGGTGTTAATAAAATAAGAATATAGGTAAAGAGTCCCACCCTTTTTTACATTTCGAAAGGTAGGTTGTTTCCATATAATGGCTGAAGCAATAAAAACTTTACATTCAAAATAATTTTTTCCTTTTTAGTTCATTTTAAAATAAAAGCGTATTTTTTAGTTTTTTTAAACTATTTTTTTTTGTTACAAAGTTGTCAGTCTTTTCGTCATTTTTTTGTGGTTAATTTCATTAATCAATTTTACCGGAATGGAAAGTAAATATTGCTTCCCAGTCTTCCGTTACAAAAAACCTAGATATGACATTTTTGGTATTCCTCATCGTTGACTCGGTGATCCTAGAAATGCTATATGTAGAAGTTACAAGCTCATACATATAGCCTTCTATTTTGCTAACCTTTGTCCTGTTTCAGCCATTTTTCAAAGAGCTCTGCTTAGGAAACAGAGCAGGAATATTATTAAAAAAAATAGTTGTACTAAAGTGTGCTGCCAGAAATCGTACGATCATTCTTCAGCATTTGGACGCACCACGACATTGATTTAGTTAAGTGCATTGTTTGAAATCAATTGTTAAAATTACACAATTAAGAGCAAAATTTATTATATTTTTAGCATTGAATGAAAAAAGAAATGTCAAAATAATGTCAAAAAAAGGGTCCAGCGATAACATCCCCTCAAGACAATACAATTTTTGTTAGTACATTTAATTTAATAAAATAGGCTTTAACATACATTATTCTCATTCCATTAACAAGTTTATTGATTTTACTGAATATAAAATGCATAATGTTACGATATTTTGTCTGAAACGTCTTAAACACAGTTCAATTAGACTCCGAACTAATATTTTGGCTTAAACGTTTTCTTTTCGTGGTTATAGTATTTTTTTGTGTGTGCATTTTTCAAGGTTAAGATAAAAATTTAAATAAAATTGGATAGTTTACTTTTTCGTCAACCCCCATGTGTTAAAATACTTTTTATTTTGCTACAATTAAAATAAAAAAAAGAATAAAATAGCAACGACAACTCAGAAGACGTGGGAAAAACGAGTGAGCCAAAGACGAACTGGACAGGTAATACAAGTGGGTTATCAGTTGGTGTAGCCATGCTAAAGATTCCAACCTTTTGGAACAATAGACCTGATCTGTGTTTCATTCAGGTGGAAACGCAGTTCAGGGTCAATAATAATAATTAATAATTTTTATCGTTGAAGTCTAAGGCACGTAAACCTTTGACTTAATGCTGGCAGCCGTCGGCACCTAAACCTCGACTACTCGACTAGTTAAAAATAGTAAAACACTTGAATGACAATAATTAACTGCAAATCATCATACTAGCAAATCATCACGATCATTCCGGAGCCTCCAGGTCAGCAGTTTTTGATGTGAATTTATTTTCAGCGAATTTCACATGTTTTGCTGTTGTGGTAATTACATCGACATAAGATTTTGTAGTTTATCAGTCGCGGTGTCAGGTTGCGTCTGGAGCTCTTCGTATGATCGTGATGATTTGCTACCATTAAGTTTCTGTGAAATATGATTATATGAAAGGAATGTGCTGAAGTAATTAATTACATATTTTTAAGCACAATTAAGATTGGAAACTAGGAACTAAAATTTGATTTCTAATTCTTATTACTAACATCCTCCCCCGCGTGAATATTCATTCAACTATTCTAGGGACCAAAATTTGCGGTGAAGTCTTCGTCCTGGATGGAGGCTGCGTCTTGAGCTTCTGGGGGGTGTTTGAGGCTACTTCCTCTAGTTCAGGGGTCTCCAAACTTTCCAGCCTTAGGGCCATACTGATTACTCCAGTAAGTTCCGAGGGCCAAAACCATATTATCATTGTTGCCGGTGGTAAAAAGTGAAATAGTCCCCTGATGAAAAAAAAAGTCCGAAAAAGTACGCAACGTTTAAAAAAGGCTGCAAATCGGACTAAAGTCCGCAAAACGGCAACACTGCATATTATTAATTTTCCTGTCATTATCTGTAATTTCTAGATTAGTCGTAGTCAGTTCCTATGACACTGTTGTGAAATAAAATAGTGCGTAGCTCCTTAAAACGTGTTTGTGCGTGTTTAAGTTTAAGACATCTTTGTAACAGTATTTTGATTTGAATTGTTGCTTTTGTGTGTGATTTAGTAGTATGGAAAAGAAGCGAAAAATTGATAGTGAATGCAGAAAATTCAAAGATCAGTGGAACATTCAGTATTTCGTAATTGAGTCCAGTAACAAGGCGCTATGTTTGATTTGCAATGAAAGCATAGCCGTTCTTAAGGAATATAACATTAAACGTCATTATGAAACAAAACATTTTCAAAATTACTCAAAATATACAGGAAGTTTGCGGACAGAAAAATTCGAAGCTATGAAGCGCGGATTGAAATCGCAGCAATCTTCATTTACAAAACTCAAAACTGAACCAGAGGCTGCAACTCGTGCCAGCTTTCGTGTGGCTCTTGAAATTGCGAAACGTGGAAAACCATTCACCGATGGAGAAATGATCAAAGAATGCATAATTGCAGTAGCCGAAGAAATGTGCCCTGAAAGGGTAAATTTATTGAAAGCTGTCAGTATGTCAGCAAATACTGTAGCTCGAAGGGTAGAAAACATCGCTGAAAATATATCCTCTCAACTGTTCGACAAAAATGGACATGTTGAGTGGTTTTGTTTGGCCTTGGATGAGTCAACGGATGTGTCAGACACTGCTCAGGTGTTGATTTATATTCGAGGAGTAGATAAAAGCTATGAAGTGCATGAAGAACTTCTTGATATGTATAGTATTCATGGCACAACTACTGGTACAGATATTTTTAAAGGAGTTGAAATGGCCATTAATCAAAAGAACCTTCGATGGAAAAACTTGAAATGTATTACAACTGATGGAGGCAAAAACATGAGTGGGAAAAATAAAGGAGTGGTCGCTTTTGTGTCAAAGGCTGTAGAAAATGACGGTGGTTCAAAACCATTAGTCTTACATTGTATCATTCATCAACAGTCTTTGTGCGGAAAATGTTTGGATATGTCTGAAGTTCTGAAACCAGTCATATCAACTGTTAATTTTATCAGATCTTTTGGGCTGAATCACCGACAATTCCGACAATTTATTGAAGAGATTGGAGAAAATGACTTACCTTATCATACTGCCGTACGTTGGCTTAGTTGTGGGAAAGTCCTTCAGCGCTTTTTTGAACTTCGAGCAGTGATCGAAATTTTTTTGAATGAAAAGCATCGCCCTCTTACTGAATTACAAAACAACGCATGGCTGTGGAAGTTAGCATTCTATGTTGATTTGACAAAACATGTGAACGAACTGAATTTGAGATTGCAAGGAGAAAACCATCATCTTCCTGATTTATACACTAATATCAAATCATTCCGGAAGAAATTGATACTGTTTCAATCACAACTACGAAGTAAATGTTTTTCACATTTTAAAACATGTGAAATATTCAGCCACACCACTGAGACTGAGTTTCCTATCGATTTTGCAATCGAAACTTTGAGTGCTTTGAAAATAAATTTTGATACTCATTTCTCGGACTTTGATGCCATTGCGAATCAAATTAAGATTTTTCAGAATCCTTTTGATACTGACATTGAAACCCTAGCCCCGGAACTTCAAATGGAAATGATAGATCTACAGTGCAGTGATATAATTAAGAACAAATATGAAAACTCATCTTTGTTGGAATTCTCCACTGTCTTCCACTGACACAATTTGATAATTTGCATAAATTTGCTCGTGGGCTGTTTTCTGTTTTTGGTACCTACTACTTATTTGTGTGAGAAGACCTTCTTCAAAATGAAGTACACAAAAAATGTTTACAGATCTAAATTAACTGATGAGCATCTTAAATCTCTTTTAATAATTGGTACAAGTAAAATTAGTCCACAACTACAAACTATTGTCAGTGGAAAATCTCAATTACATAAATCTCATTAGTATTTCATGTCATTATGCTTATTATAAGTTATGTTTTTATTTAAAATGTATAAAATGTTAGTTGGATTCATTTCAATTTGTTAGTTATTATATACTGAAGTTAAATTTTCTTTACTCATTACAATTCTGTGTTTCTTTATCCAACTTATCACAAAAACAATAACAATAAGCCTACAACAATGTTATGAGTAGTTAGCTCATGACCATATCAATGTAGATGTCATATTAATAATTATTCAACATAAAATTAGAATACTTCAGTAAACTAAATTTAATTTGCTATAAAAAATATGTTCTCTAAAAGGAGTTTTCAAGTATGCTAGCTCTCCGCGGGCCGGACAAAATCTGTCCGCGGGCCGGATGTGGCCCTCGGGCCGTAGTTTGGAGACCCCTGCTCTAGTTGAAACGGATTTGCTTCTGCATTTCAGGCTAACGTAGATCGCCAGGATGATGATGATTAAGGAGAAACTGGTATAAGCCACGGAGTACTGATGGATATCATGATGGTCGATTCCTTCTGGTAGTTCACTGTGCACTTCCATGAGTCTTCTCTTGATCTTAGCTAATTCTTCCAGGTGGGGCATGTAATTGTGGGTCTGCCGTAATATTGGCTGAAGCTCACTAGTGGCCAGGTTTTCTGTTATGTTCTGCGAGAGTGTGTATGATAACCTGGTAAGTGACGGAAACACACGATGCCCTTGAATGGTTAATAACTGATGTTTAATGACACAGTCGGGTTCCACCTTTAGTAGTCCTGCTTGCTCTAAGGTAAAGCGTGTGGTGTTTTCTCCACAAACTACGTTCAGCGTTGTTTCCTCATTTAATGAATATATCCATTGATTAGCCGTCTTCAACTGGATCCAGTGTGGTCCATCATCCACCTTTGTGATGTGACACAGCGGTGATGTAGTTGATTTAACAGGCGCTCACCCTTGCACATTTTCTGTACATGGGGTGGCTTTGTTTGTAAAGACATCTATCCTTGAGATCTTGCTCCATCATGGGATAGTACTTATTTCTATATAGATTTATTAGGAGATATGGGAATGATGGCTGAACGCCACGAAGGTGTTATTTGTCCTTACCGGAACTGATAGAATATGAAAAAATTCAAAACTCTCTGAAGCTAGCAGTGGTAGTGATATTTTAAATATTATATGTTCCGGTTCCACCTTGCCCCTTATGCTGATGAGGCTGTACATATTTAATAGATTATCGGGAATCGCTGGAAGCTGAAGAGATGGTGGTATATGTGCCTTGATTTTATTGATCTCATCGCTCAGGTGATATTAGCAACGGGCTTATTCTTCCATGGTGTGTGTCGACAAATACGTCTAAGATGGTATTTTGTACTTGGAGAAAGTTAGACGTAAGTAAGGTTGTCTGAAGTGCCACCGATGTAAATAATTGTGACAATAATTCTTGAATATTTGTCACCCCTATTGCCAATTCATTTATTTGGTCATTCAACTCTTTGAAAGTGTTGGTGATAGCCAAATCGTGGTGATCGTTTCTTATTACGTTAACGGTTGCATCAATCAGTGACGTTTGGGTTTTTATTAGTATGCTATAAGATTCCATTCACTTGAGAAGATGTTTGCTGTTCCCAAGTTCTCGAAGTAGATTCCAGGTTGATTGATGAAAGGTGTGACTTCGATGGGAACGGCAGTGTTACTTGGAAGGAATAAGCACGTGATCAGCAGTGTAGTAATGACGGATCCTAGGGATGTCTTGACGTTTCTGGCTCTTCAATTGGTAGAGCAGCCAGCTTGTGGATTGGGCGCCTAAAAACTCCCGTACTTGTCCGTACGTCTGCTACACGCACCACACCATCATCTCCCGGGTGAGTTTGTATGATTCGTCCTAACGCCCAACACAACGAAAGGGGTATTATCTTCCTTCATTATTACCATATGTCCAGGTTGGATGCTCTCAACACGCTGTTTCCACTTATATCTATATTGCAATTGATTGAGATATTCCTTCTGCCATCTGCGCAAAACTCGTTCTTCAAATACGTAACTAACTTCCACCTTGCGAGAAGTTTACATTCAATGGTTGTGCGTGGACGTCAATGTTTGATGTGAGCGGTTTTCCAATTAAGAAGTGGCCTGGTGTAATTGCCATTAAGTCGTTCGGGTCGGCGGACATTGGTGTAAGAGGCCTTGAATTTAGGATATCCTCTACCTCTGTGATCACTGTTTCCATTTCCTCATATGTGAGCGATGCAGCTGCTAAGGTTGATTGCAGAACATGCTTTGCAGATTTAACCGCAGCTTCCACACAGGCCCCCAAAAGTGAGGAGTGTCGTGTCTGGATGTCGGCACGACAAGGTCAGGGAGTGCTTTCTGGATTATCTCAGAGAAGTACACCTGGCCTTTCAATGATTAGGTTTATTTGATTTTATTATATTATTGTTTATGGTGGAGCAGCTCGTAAACATTAACTCCTTAGGAGCAGCTCGGAAGCTTTAACTCCTATAAGTTTGGATTGTTTATTTTGAAGCAGCCCGTAAGCTTTAGCTTATTGTTATTATTTTATTATATTAGTATTTCTATTGCTTAGGGTGGAGCAGCTCAAAAGCTTTAACTCCTTAGGAGCAGCTCGGAAGCTCTAACTCCTATGTATTATTTTATTATGTCTTAAGGGAAGTTTGGAATTCCCACTCAAACGTCTCATTTGATATCGACTGAATTCTTTATTCTAGCGTACCTCTATTCATACAAATAATAATCGCTGTGATCAGCTAATTTACATTTATGGTAATACATAGTAGTAGAGCAACAGGCTTACGAGCGCAGTGACGTCATCGGTTGTTGTCTTGGGTGTGGATGTGGGTCTAGGGTGTGCCTCGGATGAGCTTTCGTGCTGGCTGAGCTTTTGAACTTGCTGTGCCATGGCTGAACTTGCATGTGCCTCGGATTTGGTCTTGGGTGTTAGTTGGATGTGCCTCGGATGAGCTTGAGGAATTAGATTGAACTTGCATGAGCCTTGGCTGAACTTGCTCGCCGGATAAGCTTTTGAACTTCAATATACCTGCGGAATTAGATTGAACTTGCATGTGCCTCGGATGAGCTTGGGGGAATTAGGTTGAACTTCGCTGAGTGTCGTGGATGAGATTATGCGGGAGATTGAATCTGAGCGGGGCCTTGCTATTCAGGACATTACCCTTGAGTTTTGGTTTGCATCCCTGCTAGGCTTGCGCAAGGGCCCGAGAGACTTAAACCCACATCCCAGCTTCAAGGATCCCGGAGACTCAAGATATACAAACCCCATTTCAATTTTTTTAACCAACTCTCCTAAGAAATAAAATATCCCGCCATGCAAAAATATTCAAATTACATTTCAAATATTTTTCCCCTAAGAAATAAAATATCTTTGTTTCACCTAAAATCACGCCACTCAAAACATGTGCAAGTGATATACTTATAAGGGGCAAGCGTGAAAGGAAATTACCATTCTGATCTCGACATGAATTTTCATGCCCAGCCGCCAAAACCCAAATCCAAGCATCAATTTTAAATTTTTTCAACCAAATTGACCTCACACATATCCTTCATGCCCATAGGCCCTTCGCAGACTTGTCCATAATTTCAAACCGGTTGTATCCGAATGAGGTTTCCGGAGTTGAGAGGGAATACAGGTAGGAACACACTATCACCTTTAGTTCAATACGTGACTTTATTAATTTTAATTACGGTCTTATATATATTTTTGGCGGTATGTATTATGACGGTGCTTAGAGCAAAATGAAATAAAATTGACTGTAATTCCAATTGGTTGTGCTGTTGGTGATGACGTTCTCTTCTCTGCACTCGATAAGCGACGACTGATCCGTAGAATCTTCCCTGATAAGAGATTCGATATCAAGATAACAGTTGTTGTTTCTGATGAAATTGGGTTATGAAGCTGATAAAGATTTCTTCGCCGATATCTGCATTGCCTCTCCTCTCCTTTGCTGATGGTAGTGCTGATGGTATGGTGTTGGAATCAGGGGGGCGAGATTTCAACATACTCCACGCCTTGAAATCTGATGATTTCAACGACAGTTGATTTGTATGATGTTCTTGCTGGCCCAGGTATGGTCACATATCAGTGAGTTATGATTAGTTAGCGCCTCATGGTGATGATGAGCAGGTGGTGATTATCCAATGTGTTCATGAAAGGAAGGGAATTAGTAAATAGGAAATCAACCAGATTACAGGTAAAAATTTGCATATTATATAACATAAATTCAAATGCTCTACTACGCGAAGGTCTCAAATGTATTTAATTGGCGTTTTTCTTTAGTCTTAATTCATATAGCTGAATTCCAAGGGTACCGCTAATCTGCATTTATCGGTAGCAAACAGAGCCTTGTGATTGGGCGTTTAATTTCACCCGTTTGTGTTTTTATATCAACAACGCGGACAAGGCCATCCCTGCCTGGATATGTTCTCAGTATTCTTCCTAAAATCCAATTACCGCATGAGGGTTTTTCGTTTTTGAGCAAAACAAGATCTCCGACTTGGACATTTTTTGAAAGTTTCAGCCATTTCGGCCGTTGTTGCAATCTGCTCAAGTATTCCTGGCTCCAAATTTTCCAAAAGTCCTGCTTTAGTCTTTGAATGAATTTCCAACGAGATAAGGAATTGATTTTGGAAGAAGTGAGGTTTTCTTCTGGGGCTGAGAGAAGGCTATCGCCAATTAAGAAATGGCCGGGGGTGAGCGTCTGGAAATCATCTACATCATTAGTTAAAGGAGAAAGAGGTCTTGAATTCAAACAGGCCTCCACTTGAGTTGTGAGAGTGTACATTTCTTCAAAGGTAAGAGTACTGTTGCCTATGATGCGTTTCAAGTGGTGCTTAACGGATTTCACTCCCGCTTCCCACAAACCCCCGAAGTGAGGTGACGCGGGCGGAATAAAATTCCATTGGATCCCTTGAATATTCACAACATTTGCTGTTTCCTGACTTGCCCTAACATACGCGGCTTTGAGATCTCGGTCTAATTGATTCCGTGCTCCTACGAAATTCGTGCCGCAGTCAGAATATACCTGTTGGGGGAGTCCTCGCCTTGATATAAGTCGCTTGAAGGCTCCTAGAAAGGCCTCGGTCGTGAGATCACCCACGACTTCAATGTGTATGGCTTTAGTGCACAGACATATGAAGATTGCCAAATAGCCTTTGTATGCACGACAACCCCGTGTGCGCGAGATACTGAGACCGAACGGACCTGCATAGTCTACTCCCGTGTGAGTGAAGGGGCGTGAAATGTTAACCCTTGGAAATGGTAGGGTGCCCATTAACTGAGTTTGTGTTTTGCTGGCTTGCTTGAAGCAAGGAAGACATCGATGGATGTACTTCTTTACAGCGTTACGGCCATGAATAAGCCACACCGTTTTCCGTAAGACGGCAAGCGTTAAAGTGGGACCTCCATGAAGGCAAGCGTTATGAGCATGCTTGATGAAAAGTTGCGCTAAATGACTATGTGAATCGAGGATGACGGGATGCTGTTCAGCATAAGGGATTGTTGCATTGTGCAACCTACCTCCGACTCGTAAAACTCCCGCTGCATCGGGAAATGGGTTCAAAGGTGTGATTTTGCTTAGCTTGATGGCAGTGGCTTTGGAGGTCAGATCTTTTATTTCCTTGGTAAAATATTTGCGTTGTTCATGCCGAACCCAGAACTCACGGCATGTCTTCAACTCCGTTGGGGTTATGTAGGAGCAGGGAGTATCATCCCTTTTTTTGCATTTGTCAATAAATCGTCGACAGAGAGCTGTGACCTTAAGCAACTTTCCTAGTGATGAAAACCTGAGCAATATTTCAGAAGCGTCCACATCATCCGATTCGACAGAAAGAAAAGTTTAACATTTTTTATTTCGAATTTACCAGGATTGGCTTCTGGATTAGGAAGGACTTCAAATCGAGATGGCCAGGATGAAGGTCGCTTAGCCAACCATGGTGGTCCTTGCCACCATAAATCAAGGTTTGCTAACTTTCCTCTTTCGAGTCCACGACTAGCAATATCGGCAGGGTTATCCTGCGAGGGTACATGTCTCCAGTGGATTATCTCAACATTACCGAGAATTTCCGAGACCCTATTACTGACAAATGATTTAAACTTGTTGGGATGTTGTCGTATCCATGAGAGAACAATGGTGGAATCTGTCCACGCAACGATTTCAGGATTGCTGTACTGTACTGAGAGTTGGAATTTTTTAATTAACTTCGACAATAAAACGGAGCCGCAAAGCTCCAACCGGGGAAGACTTATAGACTTCAACGGAGCGACTTTAGTCTTAGAACTTATTATTTTAACGGAGGCCCCGTTGTGTTCTTCACAGCGGAGGTATAAGACAGCAGCATATGCGCGTTCTGATGCATCGCAAAACCCATGAATTTGCCACACACCAGAACCTTCAGTACTTATAAATCTTGGGATTGATATTTCCTTTAACTGAGAGAACAGAGATAAATATTGTGACCATTTCATTGCGAGGTCTTCTGGGAGAGGATCATCCCAGTCCACTCTTCTTTGCCATAAGGTTTGCAGAAACATTTTTAAGTTAATTGTGAGGGGGGCTAACCAGCCGAGTGGATCATAAATACGAGCGGTTGAGGATAGTACCTTCCTTTTAGTGAATGAACTATCTGTTGGAGTGAGTTTAATATCATAAGCAAAGGTATCATCAGACGGTTTCCACATTAGTCCAAGAGTTTTTACGGCGCCCTTGTTTTCAAAGTGAACTGAGGAGGTGTCGAGCTTACTTGTCTCCGGGATGTCCTGTATGATGTTCACATCATTAGAAGCCCATTTTCGTAGTTCGAACTTGCCAGCCCTTAATATATTGTCTACTAGTTGGGATCCGGCGCGCCTATGCTGCTCCCATAAGCCAATAGTAGTAATCAGGTGATATGAATTTTAATATACAGTAGGAGAGTTTGAAAAAGGCAATTTTTTGGTATTTTTGATTCCAAATAAAAAAATGTGAAACTATTAGGGATCTGACATTTTGCTGCACCCAACGTTTAAACATTTAAAATCAACCAAACCTTAAAAATTCAACTCTTCTTAACCATTAAAGAAAAACTTTAATAGTTGGAAAAAGCATCGCTGGTTCTTCAAATCTACAAGAAGTCCAAAATTGCTTAAAAAATCAGCTCCAATAATTGGTACCTGGGTTTGGGCAATAATAAATACCCACTTGTAGGATCGTCTCAAACCTAGGTTCAACTCCATGCGATGTACACCATAGGTGTCGATGGTTGTTGAATTTGCTGCATATAATTTGAAGCTGCTGGGTTTCGGCCTGTCATTAGTAAAGTTAACGGGAACAATTGAAACAATGGAACCTGAATCAACGAGAAATTTCTGATTAGATTTTTTTTCTTTAATAAATAGTCTATTTTCAGGTTGGAGACATGGATTATTATCACCATGACGGCCTGTCTCCATGGTCGCCACAGGAATTAGTTTTCCTTGTTAAATTCTACCAATTTGCACGGTGCACGGCATTTTGTAGCTTTGCTTCCGTATTTGTTGTGGTAGTAGCAATTCTCGTCGCGTACAGGTGTCGTTGACCTCGTTCGGCTGCGTGAACGGGGCCTCGTAGTCAATTGCTTCATCGACTTCAACACTACCTGTAGCTGTTGTTCTATCTTGTCCAGTCTGCTGTTTACACTCAAGCTTGATTCACTTACAGCTGCTACCTGGGGCTCAAGCGTGTTAGTGTGTTCGAGGATTTTATCAGCAATCTCAGCTAATTTATTTAATTCCAAATCCTCAGTGGCTGAAAGGACACATTTAACACTTACCGGCATGCGCTGTAACCACAAGGATTTCATCACCTCTTCATTCATGCCTTCGGGGGCAATGTTCAACATTTCTCGGAGAAGTTGTGAAGGCGTTTTATTTTTTAACTCCAGCTCTGTAAATAATTTTTGTAGCAACTTCTCTTTCGATTCGGTAAATCGCGTGATAAGTTTGTCTTTCAAAGACTGGTATTTTCCTATTTGGGGGGGTTTTCTAATGATATCCGAGACTTGGCTGAGGATTTGTGGGTCCTCGATCGAAGCTAAAACTACAAAGTAACGCTCGTCATCGTCGACTAATCGGTGCGTGTGGAACCTGGCCTCTACTTGGGCAAACCAAAGTTCAGGATCGTTCCTCCAGAAATGTGGCAATCTGATTTGCGAACCTCCAACATTTTTTACATGGCTGTCGCTGTCGCTGCCAGATTTCTGAGGAGCTCCTTGGTCTTCTCTATTCCTGTTCAACGCCATTTTATGCGTCCGTTTTTTCCTCGGAATCCTCCTAGAACTTTGGGCTCTTAAACTCTTCGGGGTCACCAATGTCGCTGTCTGATTGCAACTCCGTGTAACAACCATAAGCGACCAATGTCGCTGTCTGATTGCAACTCCGTGTAACAACCATAAGCGAACGAAATAAAAACAAGTCAATCTTATGTCTCTTCAATGTTTTTATTAATTTATTTTATTTTTGTTTCAAAGCAATCTTGATCGATTGAAAAACGAACTATCAATGAAAAATTGCCGTAGCAGCAAGTATTTATCTCTGCTACTAATCCGGTCAAGTTGTGTCTGTTGTCAAGTTTTTCCGATAGAGGCTGGGAAAGACTGCCACAGCTACCCCCTTCTTAATAGACAGGTCGTAGACGGGTCTTGAAAGGAGACCGATTTTCTTTTGTTGCTGTAGGTCCTCAATTTTCCTGTGCCTGCATTGGAGTTAGATGTCCACTGGTTTTGTTCATCTATTGTATGTGACTTCTCTCGTGATGAGCTGTCAGTCGGGTTATCTTCGAGGACGGTGTACGCTGGTTTTAATCTCTCTGTTGAGATTGTGGTTTCTTTTTCGCCTATTTTAATTATAAAATTATTGTCATTAATTCTCTTTAATACCTTGTAGGGTCCGGAATATGGTGGTTCTAATGGTTTCTTAACAGCATCGGTTCTCAGGAAAACATGTGTACAATCTTCTAAATGCTTATGTCTGAACAAGCGACGATTGCCGTGATTTGCTGTTGGAAGTGGTTTGATGGCTCGCATGTGTTCTCTAAACTTCTCAACGAATATTTGCGGATCAATGCATGTGTCTATGTCGGTGAAAAATTCTCCAGGAACTCGAAGTGGTGATCCAAATAAGAACTCGGCAGCCGAAGCATTAATGTCTTCCTTAAAACAGGTCCGAAGTCCTAAAAGTACCGTAGGCAGGAGGTCCAACCATGAAGTCCCTGGGTGACACATTAAAGCGGTTTTAAATGAACGGTGCCACCTCTCAATCAGTCCATTCGATGCTGGGTGGTATGGTGAAGTGCGAACTCTTCTAGATCCAAGCATATTAGTGAGTGATTTAAATAGCTCTGACTCAAATTGAGTGCCTTGGTCTGTAGTTATAGTCTTTGGTGTTCCATATCTTGCGACCCAATTTGAATAAAATGCGGTCACAATCGTGTCTGCGGTTATGTCCTTAAGTGGAATCGCCTCAGGCCATCTTGAAAAACGGTCTATTATTGTTAAACAATAACGAAATCCCTGAATTAGTGGTAAGATCACAATGTCCATATGGACGTGATCGAATCGATGGTCAGGTAATTTAAATGGTGTTATGGCATTTTTTTGGTGTCGTTGTATCTTTGCCTTTTGGCAAGAAATGCATCTGCGTGACCATTCTATTATATCCCTCTTCATCTGTGGCCAAACGTACTTTTGCCTAATTTGTGTTGAAGTGGATTTCCCATTTGGGTGTGATAATCCATGTATGGAGCTAAATATACGATACCTTAAAGGTTGAGGAACATATGGACGTATCGTTCCAGTTTCTGTTTCGCAGTACACTGAACAGTCTTCCTTGAAGGATAATTTTTGAAGTTTCAGTGAGGATGATCCTTTTAACAATTCCTTCAACTCTTCGTCTCTCTGCTGTTCTGTTTGTAGTTCTTCCGGTTCCACCACTGTCGGTGTAGTGATCATGCTGATACGTGATAGTGCATCAGCTACTGTGTTGTCCTTACCTGGAACATAAACTATATCTGTGGAAAATTGTGAGATCCAATCTAATTGTCGTAATTGACGAGGAGAGGCTTTCTCTGGTTTCTGCGCGAATGCGTGCGTTAATGGTAAATGGTCGGTTCTAATTACGAAAGTTCGTGCTTCGAGTATATGACGAAAAAATTTTATTGAAGCGAAAACAGCCAGAAGCTCTCTATCATATGTAGAATATCTTTGCTCTGTTGGGCTCATCTTCCGTGAAAAATAACCAAGCGGTCTCCATTCTCCTTTATCTTGTTGTTCCAGTACACCACCAATTGCTGTGTCTGACGCATCGGTTGTGAGTGCGAGTTGTTTGTTCTGACCCAGGTGTGCCAGTTGGACTGCATCACATAGACTTGTTCTACAAGCTTCGAATGCTTCTTCAATTTCATCAGACCAAACCACTGGACGTTTATCATTCTTTTTTGAATTTTTTAGTAGTTCGTTGAGTGGGGCTTGTAATTGGGCTGCATGTGGTATACATCTTCGGAAGTAATTTAGAACGCCTAGGAATCGACGAAGTTCTGCGATGGTTTGCGGCTTAGGGTAATTCTTAATCGCGGAGATACGCTCTGCGGGTGGTTTACAGCCGTCCTTGTTTATCGTGTAACCCAAGTAAGTCACTTCGCTTGCTCCAAAAATGCATTTATTTAAGTTGATGCGCAAGTTTGCATCGTGAAGTCGCTTGAAAACTTCTTCAAGGTGTTGACCATGTTCAACTGCATCAGCGGACATGACCAGGATGTCATCGATGTAACAGCACACATAGTCCAGGTCGCGAAAAATGCTGTCCATATAGCGTTGAAAGGACTGCGTTGCGTTCCTTAAACCGAAAGGCATAACCAGAAATTCAAATAATCCAAACGGTGTACTAATTGCCGTCTTTGGGATATGTTCTTTGGCCATCGGGATTTGGTAGTAGGCACGAACTAAATCAATAGTTGAAAAAATTTCCTTACCATATAATCTTTCTGTAAAGTCTGTTATGTAAGCTATGGGGTAACGATCTGGAATCGTTTGGGCATTTAGTTTCCTGTAATCCCCGCAAAGCCTCCAACCACCAGTTTTCTTCGCAACCATATGAATTGGGCTTGCCCACGAGCTGCTTGATGGTTGACAAACTCCACTATCTAACAAGCCTTCAATTTCATTTTTGGCCGTTTGAAGTTTCTCGCCAGATAGTCGACGTGGCCGTTCAGCTAACGGTCGGCCAGTTGTAAAAATTTGATGTGGAGGTGCCTTGCTTGTCGACGGAGCAACTTTAACCATTGGTAGTGTTATGCTGGGATAATTTTTGATTATCTGATGATATTCAAATTTGTTGTTCACGGTTGTTATTCCGTAGATGGTTGTCGGTGCCAGCTCTCCTTGTCTGGATAACGCTGTGGTGCTGTCCACGAGTCGCTGGTTCTTCAAATCTACAAGAAGTCCAAAATTGCTTAAAAAATCAGCTCCAATAATTGGTACCTGGGTTTGGGCAATAATAAATACCCACTTGTAGGATCGTCTCAAACCTAGGTTCAACTCCATGCGATGTACACCATAGGTGTCGATGGTTGTTGAATTTGCTGCATATAATTTGAAGCTGCTGGGTTTCGGCCTGTCATTAGTAAAGTTAACGGGAACAATTGAAACAATGGAACCTGAATCAACGAGAAATTTCTGATTAGATTTTTTTTCTTTAATAAATAGTCTATTTTCAGGTTGGAGACATGGATTATTATCACCATGACGGCCTGTCTCCATGGTCGCCACAGGAATTAGTTTTCCTTGTTAAATTCTACCAATTTGCACGGTGCACGGCATTTTGTAGCTTTGCTTCCGTATTTGTTGTGGTAGTAGCAATTCTCGTCGCGTACAGGTGTCGTTGACCTCGTTCGGCTGCGTGAACGGGGCCTCGTAGTCAATTGCTTCATCGACTTCAACACTACCTGTAGCTGTTGTTCTATCTTGTCCAGTCTGCTGTTTACACTCAAGCTTGATTCACTTACAGCTGCTACCTGGGGCTCAAGCGTGTTAGTGTGTTCGAGGATTTTATCAGCAATCTCAGCTAATTTATTTAATTCCAAATCCTCAGTGGCTGAAAGGACACATTTAACACTTACCGGCATGCGCTGTAACCACAAGGATTTCATCACCTCTTCATTCATGCCTTCGGGGGCAATGTTCAACATTTCTCGGAGAAGTTGTGAAGGCGTTTTATTTTTTAACTCCAGCTCTGTAAATAATTTTTGTAGCAACTTCTCTTTCGATTCGGTAAATCGCGTGATAAGTTTGTCTTTCAAAGACTGGTATTTTCCTATTTGGGGGGGTTTTCTAATGATATCCGAGACTTGGCTGAGGATTTGTGGGTCCTCGATCGAAGCTAAAACTACAAAGTAACGCTCGTCATCGTCGACTAATCGGTGCGTGTGGAACCTGGCCTCTACTTGGGCAAACCAAAGTTCAGGATCGTTCCTCCAGAAATGTGGCAATCTGATTTGCGAACCTCCAACATTTTTTACATGGCTCTCGCTGTCGCTGCCAGATTTCTGAGGAGCTCCTTGGTCTTCTCTATTCCTGTTCAACGCCATTTTATGCGTCCGTTTTTTCCTCGGAATCCTCCTAGAACTTTGGGCTCTTAAACTCTTCGGGGTGGTGCAAAGTGCGGATCGCAAGGAAAGGGGAGCTTGTAACCCCAAATGTTACCGTCAGTAGCCGGAAATCCTCTACTACATCACGCGGGGATGATCGCCAAAGAATTCTTTGAAAGTCGCAATCATTTGGGTGAAGCAGAATTTGTCTGTACATACGAGCAATGTCGGCCGTGAAGACGAATTTCTTCTGTCGCCATTCAAATAAAAGGAGAGAAATGTCTCGCTGCAAGGCTGGTCCGACTAGCAACACGTCATTAAGGGAAATATTATTTGATGCCTTGCAACTGGCGTCGAAGACAATTCTCGTTTTCGTGGTAAGACTTTCACTCTTGAAAACGGCATGGTGTGGTAGGTAATAGCTTAGGCCTCCGAGTTCAAATATCTTAGATTTCTCAACTCTCTCCATGTGTTTTTCGTTTAGATATTCTTGTAGACAGTCGGTGTAGTCGATTTGAACCGAGGGGGTCGAACTGAGGCGCTTCTCAAGACTTTTAAATCTTCTCATTGCTATTTCTCGGGAGCCCTTAAATTGAATCTTGTCCTTATAAATGGGGTTGAAAGGCAATCTCACTATATAACGCCCATCATTGTCTCGAGAATGAGTCCGCTTAAAGTGGTTTTCACAGTAATGATCGTCTTCGGAGCTAGGGTGAGGAAAGGATACCTCTTATTGTTCCCAGAATCGACGTAAAGTATCATCGCAACTTTCAGTTACTTGACAACAGAAATTAAGGGATGGGTTAGCATCTAGTTGTGGAGTTTTGGAAGTGCCCATGCCTCCGAATATTATCCAGCCTATTATTATTATTCGAGCCGGATGCAGGTAAGTTTTTGCATATTACCTTTTTGCGCGTGAAAAAATATAAATCAGTCTCAGTCAAATCTCAAGTGTATTTTGGTGCGTTTTCCTTTAATTAATTGACGTGGTGTATTATTAGAACATAGGTAATATAAAGTGCATTTAACGGATTCAAAACATGCCGTATTCCAACTGGATATATGTCCCGTTAATAATCTGATAGCATCCCGTTTGGATTTGTTCATTTAAGGAAAATAGTGAGACAATATTTGCATTTACCGTGATTGTGGTTTACCGTTTTTTTGCTATCATCTCAAGGTGAACCAATGATAGAATGATTTCGCAGTTTCTCCATTGTTGCAATTAGTGGTCATAAATAGTATTTTCTTAGTGTAATTACCCCAATTTTGATCGTTGTGTCATCACAGATTTAATTATAAATTAGTAATTTTCGCATTTTGTCCCATTTTGGTGCGATTAGTGGTGATAATTAATATTTTCTCAGTTTTTAAGATCTTTTTCCCCAGTTTTTTGATTCGCATTTTGTCTCATTTTGGTGCGATTAGTGGTGATAATTAATATTTTCTCAGTTTTTAAGATCTTTTTCCCCAGTTTTTTGATTCGCATTTTGTCCCATTTTGGTGCGATTAGTGGTGATAATTAATATTTTCTCCGTTTTTAAGATCTTTTCCCCCAGTTTTCGATTCGCATTTTGTCTCATTTGGTGCGATTAGTTAGTGGTGATAATTAATATTTTCTCAGTTTTAAGATCTTTTTCCCCAGTTTTCGATTCGCATTTTGTCCCATTTTGGTGCGATTAGTGGTGATAATTAATATTTTCTCAGTTTTTAAGATCTTTTTCCCCAGTTTTCGATTCGCATTTTGTCTCATTTGGTGCGATTAGTGGTGATAATTAATATTTTCTCAGTTTTAAGATCTTTTTTCCCCAATTTTTCATTCGCATTTTGTCTCGTTTGGTGCGATTAGTGCTGATATTCAGCGAAGTTAATTAGGAACTTATTTCAGTATCATCCGTAACCTTTAGAAGTGAACAATGCCTACAGTTGAGGAAATAATTAAAGAACAAACGGCGTTGATAGAACAACTAGACATCTTTGTTCGAAATTATAAAAAATCTCCCAAGGATAGGTTAAAATCTCTTAGTTACATCAAGGGCCGAATCAATTCTCTAGATAAGATATGGAACGTATTTAACACGAACGATCTGACAGTACGGAAACAGGCTTCTGCGGAAGAAAAATCCAATCCCTATTTCACTGAAATGTTTGAACAGGTAGAAGACTTGTATTGTGAATACACAGGCATTTTGAATGACCTTCATGACGAACTATCTCCACCCTCAACGACGTCATCACACCCTCAAGATGTTCGGAATCAGTCAATGCCATTCGGATTCTCGGAAGGTTCTACTCAAGAGCTTAAGCTACCACCTATAACTATACCGAAGTTTTCAGGGGATTACCGATCATGGCCATCGTTTTATGATCTGTTCAAAAGTATGGTGCATGAGAGGGAGAATCTCCCTGCAGTGCATAAAATGCATTATTTAAAATCTTGTTTAGCGGGTGAAGCTGAACAACTCATACGGCACTTAACTGTTACTCAAGATAATTACGATACGGCATGGGACATGCTATGCAAACGTTTCCAAAATAAGCGAGCCTTGGTGAATAATAACTTGAAACTACTGTTTTCGCAATCACATGTTTCCAATGAATCTAGCGTTCCAATTCGGAAATTAACTGATTCTGTCAACGAATGTTTAGCAGCCTTAAAAAACCTAGAAGTGAAAACGAAACACTGGGATCCGATTATAAACTTCCTTATTGTTGAACGGTTACCTCTCGAAACTCGGCAACTATGGGAGCAAAGCCAAAGTGCAAGTGCCCCACTTCCCTCGCTTGCAACGTTATTAGAATTCTTAGAGTCAAGATGTCGATCACTTGAGGCACTTGCCACTACTAAATCTCACAGGAGTGTATCAAATCCCAATTCAAATTACACCCGTAATCTTCATGCCACCACATACAAGTGTCCTCTATGTAAGGGCCCGCACACCATTAAGGCATGTTTTAAATTTTTAAAGATGAAGCCTCAAGAGAGATGGCAAGCAGTCTCAGTACATAGCTTGTGCTACAATTGCTTAGCCCAGAGACACTCCCTGTCGAATTGCCCTAGTAATAAATCGTGCCGGACTTGTCAAAAACGACATAACACGTTGCTCCACAGCCCGAGCCCCGCGAAACTTCAACCACAGATACCTACGATGACCCCCCGCATCAATCAGCCCAAGTCAGATTCTCAGTTTCCCGAGGTCTCCAACGTTGACTCCATTCCCCACACAGATACCATCCCTCATAAGGTGAACACGTATTTCTCGCGAATACCCAAAAACGTCTTACTCGCCACTATTATGGTCAAGATCATCTCCAGAAATGGTGAACCCCATATGATAAGAGCCGTAGTGGATCCCGGATCAGAGGCTTCCTTTGTCACCCATAGAGTCGTCAATGCTCTAGGTGTGAAACCACATAAATTTGTAACCCATATTAATGGTTTGCGCAATGTACCAACAGCAACGTCACAAAGTATGGTCTTTTTAACGATACATCCCCATTCGGACGACCACCCGTCTATAGAAGTAAGAGTAAATGTTCTCAGTTCTCTTACTGACTTCCTACCATCAAGAAATCTACAGTTATCTGAATGGGTTCACATCAAGGATCTATCTCTCGCTGATCCGTCCTTCTGTACTCCAGGAAGGATTGATATGATGCTAGATGCCTCAGTCTATGGAGAAATTATTCAAGATGGTCTAGTAAAGGGAGAGCCCGGCATGCCTGTAGCCCAAAATATTAAATCCGGCTCGAAGGACCATTTTATGTATCCGAATGAGGTTTCCGGAGTTGAGGGGGGAATACAGGTAGGAACACACTATCACCTTTAGTTCAATACGTGACTTTATTAATTTTAATTACGGTCTTATATATATTTTTGGCGGTATGTATTATGACGGTGCTTAGAGCAAAATGAAATAAAATTGACTGTAATTCCAATTGGTTGTGCTGTTGGTGATGACGTTCTCTTCTCTGCACTCGATAAGCGACGACTGATCCGTAGAATCTTCCCTGATAAGAGATTCGATATCAAGATAACAGTTGTTGTTTCTGATGATATTGGGTTATGAAGCTGATAAAGATTTCTTCGCCGATATCTGCATTGCCTCTCCTCTCCTTTGCTGATGGTAGTGCTGATGGTATGGTGTTGGAATCAGGGGGGCGAGATTTCAACACCGGTTTTAATATGAGTTCAATAGTACACTCGGAACTCACTTTTCTCCATCATTTTCGTGTAACGATTGTAATGCCTATGAAGTAGTGTGGGGTGCAAGCACAGCAAAGCAGCTTTGCCGAGAACGAAAACATGCTTGTGTTAGTGTAATGGACGGTGAAACCAGAAAATGTTTGGATGAACAAATGATGGAAAATTATAGAAGACCCTGCGACCCCTTGCCTATAAAACCGGTTTTTTTTTTGATGTTATGGACAAGTCTGCGGAAGGCCATATGTCATGAAAGCACATAAATTAACTCAAGCACGGGTCACTCTCTTTTCACGAATGCTATTTTTACCGATCGCGCGCCAAGGAGCCTTAAGCAAAATACACATCAAGGGTTGAGATCCCTAGCTTTAATGTAAACAAATATATATGCCGGGGATTGGATGTTTCCAATTAAGAGTCCTCGGGGTGCTGCTGCTCATCGGCAAAAAAAAATCACTAGCGTTGCTTTATCAGCAGAAATTTGGGACTTGAAATTGCAATTGACATGGCGGCTGCACACATATTGGCGGGTTTTAAAAATTTACGGTATCTATTGTTTTAGGTTTGAAATTTAGAAAAAAAAATTTCTCGTTTTAAGAGTTGAAGTGGAGAATTTTGCTATCTTGAGAAAATCGAGTTTCAATGAAATTGGGAAAAAATTTGAAAAGGGAAATTACGCAACAAATGAAGCTGAGCGCATTTTTTGTTTATGAGGACCTTTCTTGTTAGACCACCGTGAGTGGGTATAAACAATTTTGGAAGGCTCCTAATAAAAATATATAAAACACATTTTTTTAAAACATATTAAAACTTGACTTTATTTTCAAATCTAGTATTACATATTTTCTCTCGATGATGCAGGCTCAATATGGGATCCAGGATTTTACTTGTAATGATGATTCTCTGCTGGAATCGGCAACTATCTATTGCGTGTATACACCACAGCCCAATTCGGCTGGCTCTATAAGCAAAATCCCATACATGCATGCAGTGTACTTCCGGTGTTAGTATAAATCGAACCCTTTTTTGCATTCTTTACAGTTGTTTTTGGCGTAAAAATTGTTGTCCTCACGTAAAAATTTATTAAGCTTTGAACTTCCTGTTTGTACCGCTCCACAAAACAACATCCACACGTATCTGGCCCACAGGTTGTCCAATTGTTCGACCACGGGCAGTTCTTGTAATGTGCTCCATGTATGGAATTAACTTTTCCTGCATTTTCATATTCCTGTACGTATCTGTAGAGCTGCTCTATTTTATGCTTATGCTCTTCTAGCAAAATATCGGAGTATTCGTTGATAAATTTTGGGATACTCATCTTCGGAAATTACTTTTCTTTCAACTGCTTGTAACGTATAGAAGAAGAAGAAGTATCTTTGCTTTCAGATGATTGCGCCGATTTAGTCGATAGCGAATTTAGCTGATACTTTACTTCTTTTACTTTGCTTCCTTTATCCCCCTTTTCGTCAAGCAATTTGGTGGAATCCTTATAACTGCTCATCTCCGCAACCTGAAGCAAACTAACCTTACGTTTCACCTTTGCAGGTATTTATATGATTTTTCGGTTGAAGGGTTGACATTTCAGTTTAGATCAAGCCCAACACTACAGAGTGAAATCCCCCGCAAGTCCCCGCCCCTAGGCTTTCAAAACGCATGAAATTTCAATGCTAACTTTATTTCTTGCAGCTGCACATCATAAGAATTTCCCACTCCAAATATCCTAATATGGTCAACTTTGCTCACATTGAGGCATATTTTTAACTGAACTTGTTCAATCATGTCTGGGGTGGATTTAGTATAAAATGGGCCCTGCGTAGTAAATCCTCATCAGTTCAACCTAAATTTCGTAAGCGTTCACATCAATCCCGCAAAGATGACTACAATTTCAGAACTTAAAAACATGGAATTCACCCCATACTTGAGGATGGCAGATATGGTTATTGGAAAGGAGTATCGAATAAAGTCAGCATGTCGACGCTCAACAAACTTTGGAAATCGCATTCAATTGGAGCTGGATGAACACAAACTTTTGCTGCCAGCCAGATATAATTTGTTGTCTGAAAAAGCCTTGTCTGACATTAACAACCGAGGAAATTTCTACATCACAAATACTGGACCGTATGGGAAAACATTCATATTTAAATTTGCGCAGCATGAAAGATTGTCTAGTGATGTACATTATTACACTGAAAATCCTGAAAATTTGTATGAAATATTAATAAATAAATAAAACAAAGTTTTAATATGTTTTTAAAAAAAATGCTTTTTATTTAACTTATAATACATCTTTAGCATTTATCCAAGAATTATGTTCTGGTGAAAAACCAAGCCATTTAACATAAACTTTATCTCCACTCTTTTTCAATATTTTTCAACAAGATAGAGTTCAGGATGTTCAGATTTCTGCAATTCCTTTTCATAGGATCCTCCTTTAATGGGGTTGCCGTGGTAGTCCTCAAGTTGATATGTCACTGGATAAGCCAGTTGAATCTTGGAGATTTTGAAAATTTCAGTTGTCCAGTTTGGTGTGCAGCCTTTGGTGTACCGGTTTTAGCGCACCAATTTTGGCGCACCGGTTTTGGCGCACCAATTTTGGCGCACCGGTTTTGGCGCACCGGTTTTGGCGCACCAATTTTGGCGCACCAATTTTGGCGCACCAATTTTGGCGCACCAATTTTGGTGCACCGGTTTTGGCGCACCGGTTTTGGCGCACCAATTTTGGCGCACCGGTTTTGGTGCACCGGTTTTGGCGCACCAATTTTGATGCACTGGTATATAAATACTTACCTCGTTCGATATCGTGCAGTATCTTACAATCACTATGTTTGAGTGCATGGTATGTAACAAGACATTCACTCGTGCAGAGAACCTTGTTAGACATAAAAGCCGATCAACGCATACATCCAGAAACAGAGAATATGAAGAAAATGATAGATCACTAATACATACTGATGCTGATATTTATAATGTTATGGGGTATGAGGATGATGATGATGGGCATAGCCCCGCCGAAAAAATTAGAAATAAAATGTTGAAATTAAGAAAAGGTTGGGAATATTTGCAAATTCAAACACCTAAAACAGTTTCCGAAAATTCTAACACCAAGAACAGTTCTAGTAATATTTTCTCTAAGCAAGTGACGATGGGTAAATATGAAGAGGATCAGGCGGAACCATCTAATGGCAAAAATTCAATTCTTGGAGCAGATCAGAGCTCAGATTCAGAGCCAATTGAAAAACGAGCAAAGTTTGTTGAGGATGTAAATAAATATAGTGAAAACTGCGGTAAAATTCACCAATACCCTTATAAAAACCTAAATGATGAAGCAAAATCGTATACTTCTGAAGAAAAAGATGATGAAACTTTACAAAGTTCAGATTTAGAATCAATTAACGAAGTCACAGCAAAACGAGTCAAGATGGTTGAAGATGCGAGTAAATATACTGAAAACATTCATCAGTATCGCTACAAATACCCCCAATTAAACATTCAAGATGAAAATTATGATGATGAAAATTCAAACTTATACGACCCCAATGAGCTAGTTGATCGATTGAGATGCCTAGCGCCAACTAGAGAAGGAAGAGAAATATTTTGGGTACTTAAACAGTTACGCGAGCTTCACATTATTAGATAAATGAACTTGTAGCTCAATCTAGCAGCTCAGTATCGAATCAGGCAGCTCAGTGAACAGACCGTTAATAATTCATTTAAAGGAACCTTTAACTATGAGTTATGAGAAGGATATTAAATTGCTGGAGAAAATTGTAAAAATCGAAAATTCAATTAGAAAGAAATGTCGAGCTTTAAGAGCTGGAAGACTTCAACAAGCAGCATATCTGGAGGAAACTTTCAAACCAATCACAAAACCTCTTAAACAATTAGTATCAGATGTAAAATACGAATTAAAAGATGCGGCCAAACTTGAGCCAATAGAGGAAGAGAAAGAAGATGAAATACCGCGGAATGATGAAGTATACACACCACCTGCACGTAAATATTTAAAGCTGGAACCAACTAGCACCCCTGTTAGGGATTATTCAGATGATGGTGATGATGAAGAGTTTGCAACGCCTATAAAAGAACAAAAGCTAGAGGCTTCAGGTCAGATACTAAACCGATATAAACAACTACTTGAAAATAATAGCGTGAAAATTGATCAAACTTATGGGGTGTACTATCTCAACGATATGCTACATATTGGTAATTCGATCTTAAAAGTTGATAAAGAAAATTTTCTTATTGGTGAGAAGCAGTATAAAATAACTGAAGGCTTAGCTGAACTACTTTTTATGAAAATGCCCCAGGGTTACTCAATGGACGACGCCGCCAATTACCAAGCAATTGTAAATGATACATGCAACTACAGGCGTGATTTTCTCTTTAAATCTTTGTCTTTTTTGATCTTTGTCTTTAAAACACTGTTCATCCTCGCAATCATATCCGCTATTTTGGCAAAGAATTGCATCATGTTGAAAATCACTAAGCTGATGTTCAATTCGTCTAATTGCACTTTCCAAATCCATAGCTTTTGGCCAAGATTCAGCTGCGTAACACATCCACATTATTCACTTGTAATTTTCACTTTTCACTTTTTCTTTGCTGCTATTTATTCATAGGCTTATACCTACGAATTGTAAAAATAAGGATTTGCTCGTTCTTTTATAGCAATCATCCTAAGACCTAATGCTTCACTTTTTCGAGTATTTATATGATTTTCCGGTTAAAAGGGTGAATAGCTTAGATCCCATCCGAGTTCCCAGCCAAGGCACTCAAAACGCATGAAATTTCAATCTAGCTTTGTTTATACAGCTGCATCACATTAAGATTTCCCACTCCAAATATGCTGATATAGCCAACTTTTTTTTACATTGGGGCATATTTTAGCTGAACTTTTTCAATCATGTCTGGGTGGCTTCAGTATAATTGGGTCCTGCGTAGTAAATCATCCCAGCATTTTCTCAAGTACAGACAAATTCTCCACTTCAAATTCAAACTCAAACTCATAAACGATTGGACCTAGCAAATTCTTAAATTCTTCGTCCTAAATTTCGAGCCCTTAAAGAAATAAATTGTTAAACCCATAATAAGTAAATCGCATGTGCCTCAAATTAATGGTAGCCACGATGCCTGAAAGTTTTGCTGATAAGCCGCAGCACCCCGAGGACTCTTAATTGGAAACATTCAACCGCCGGCCTATATATTTGTTTACATTAAAGATCTGCTAGGGATCTCAACCCTTGATGTGTATTTTGCTTAAGGCTCCTTGGCGCGCGATCGGTAAAAATAGCATTCGTGAAAAGAGAGTGACCCGTGCTTGAGTTAATTTATGTGCTTTCATGACATATGAGCATGAAGGATATGTGTGAGGTCAATTTGGTTGAAAAAATTAAGAGGCAAAGGAATGCAATTTGATGCTTGGATTTGGGTTTTGGCGGCTGGGCATGAAAATTCATGTCGAGATCAGAATGGTAATTTCCTTTCACGTTTGCCCCTTATAAGTATATCACTTGCACATGTTTTGAGTGGCGTGATTTTAGGTGAAACAAGGATATTTTATTTCTTAGGGGAAAAATATTTGAAATGTAATTTGAATATTTTTGCATGGCGGGATATTTTATTTCTTAGGAGAGTTGGTTAAAAAAATTGAAGTGGGGTTTGTATATCTTGAGTCTCTGGGATCCTTGAAGCTGGGATGTGGGTTTAAGTCTCTCGGGCCCTTGCGCAAGCCTAGCAGGGATGCAAACCAAAACTCAAGGGTAATGTCCTGAATAGCAAGGCCCCGCTCAAAGCACAGCGATGTTCAAAACTGAAGATTCAATCACCCGCATAATCTCATCCACGACACTCAGCGAAGTTCAACCTAATTCCCCCAAGCTCATCCGAGGTACATGCAAGTTCAATCTAATTCCGCAGGCACATTGAAGTTCAAAAGCTAATCCAACGTGCAAGTTCATTCGAGGCACATGCAAGTTCAATCAAATTCCTTAAGCTCATCCGAGGCACATGCAAGTTCAATTTAATTTTCCAAGCCTCATCCGGGACACATGTAAGATCAATCTATCACCCAAGACCTCATCCAGGGCGCATGCAAGTTCAAAAGCTAATCCAGCGCTAAAGTTCATCCGAGGCACATGCAAGTTCAATCTAATTCCGCAGGCATATTGAAGTTCAAAAGCTTATCCGGCGTGCAAGTTCAGCCAAGGCTCATGCAAGTTCAATCTAATTCCTCAAGCTCATCCGAGGCACATCCAACTAACACCCAAGACCAAATCCGAGGCACATGCAAGTTCAGCCATGGCACAGCAAGTTCAAAAGCTCAGCCAGCACGAAAGCTCATCCGAGGCACACCCAAGACCCACATCCACACCCAAGATAACAACCGATGACGTCACTGCGCTCGTAAGCCTGTTGCTCTACTACTATACATTTCTCAACTTATAACATTAAAATTAATTGTGGTCAGAAAATCGGCGTTTATCTATAAACTCTCTCTCGGTATTATTGGAATCCATCGAAGTCGGAGGAAGGGAAAATTCTCCGGAGAGAATGGGAATATTACCAAGCATGTTAAGTGCTTTCTAAAGGGAAGCTTATAGCGTAGCTTTAGCTCTCTCATGAGAAAAGGGGTAATGTTGAACGGCATGCGATCAAATGTTGGGAGAATATTGTCAGTGGGAGCTTTTCCGAGTTTTCTATGGATTACCCGAATAGAAGTTAAAAAGCGTGAAGCTATGGTTCTCGCGCAAGAAACAAGGTAATGCCGATCGCCATGCGATCGGTTTTTGTATGTTGGGTAGAAGTTAAAACATGAGAAAAAGCTTTTGGTTTCGTACAGAAGGTTATGATCACTGCGTGATCGAATTTTTGGGAGAGGTTATCAGGTGGGAGCTTACCTGAAGAGAAATTAAAAGCGCGAATAAAAGTTTTAGCTTTCGCGTAATGTGAGGAGTATTAAGAGTTTTGGGCTTTCGTAATTAAGTGAAAATTAAGAGCATGAGTAAAAGCTATTCTATTCTTGCTATTATAGGGTGAATTAATTAGTGGGTAGGATTAGTGAGTATTAGGTAATTAGGTGAAGAAGTCTTTGTGTTTACTTGGGCTATATTCTAAATTAATTAGTGGGTGGAGTATCGAAGTGATGAGCGCCAGCTCATTACACCTTCCCCCTATGAAAAAGAAAGTTCATGAATGAAATGAAGGAAGCTTTCGAAGGGTCCCCGACCTGGAGTTTTCTTTGTTTTTTGTTTTGACGAATCTGACCTCGCATTTTTAAAATTTAGGAAATTATTGGTTCAATAAAATTTGTTTTTTTACTTAATTATCTATCTTACTAGAGTAGTTTACTTTTATATTCATCATTTTTTTTTATTTATGTTCATGCTGCTATTGTTATTATTTCTCTATTACTATTCATGAAAAATTTGTTTACTATATTATTTTATTTCCTATATTTAATGCATATATGTATGTAGTTTGAAAGTGTTATTTACTAATTAATATTTTATTTTTCTATATATATTTAATTAGTATTTATTTTATTTATTTTATTTCTTTTACTTATAATTTTCTTTCTACTTTTTACTTATTGTTCTATATTTAGTACTTATATTTATATATATTTATAAATTCGTTACTTCTTCTATTTATAATATATTTTTTTGCTTTTTTTTGTTTATACTTTACTTATTTTATTTCAAATATTCAATATACATATACATATATATATAGTTACATCTTCACCTGAAAACAGTTTGCCATTTTCCTAAAAATCTACCTCATCATTTTTTCCGTCTGTTGCAAACACCTCAAAGACACAAGTTCCCACAACTTGTGCTTATCTCAGCAAATATTCTTTATCGCACGGCAACTTGTTCCCACAGACTAAAGAAACCAGACACCTAATAAAAAGAATCAAATCATTCACGTTGCCCGTTAGATCTTACGTTAATTATTTTTAAAGGTTAGTTTTCATTAAAAACTCGATCGTAACAGCTCGATACAAGTACCTAAATTTTGTTTGACTAAATTTAATTAATTAATCAATAAAAAATCCTTCTTTTGTTTCAAGTGTTTGTTTTATTCTGATAATTTATTGTTTTTTATTTTATTCCGCGTTCGAAGAGATTTCACTGGCGCAGTCGGTTAGATCCCAATAAACGGGATCCCGGGATAAAGTTCGTGGTTTTAAAATAAAAACAAAATTGAGTGTGGAGCTTTTGTTGCTCAAAAATAAAAAAGGAATAAAATTCATAAAAGCAAAATTTGTGACAATTCTAAGGATTGAAAAGAAAATTTAAGTGAATATTTAATCCAAGTAGCCAAACAAAAGTTATAATAAAAAGGAGTTTGCATAATTAAAGTTTAATCCAAAACTCAGTTAAAGTAATAAGTGGATTCTCGTCTCAAGAAGAATCGAAAGCTATCGACTTACGAGTATTAAAGTGGAAGCCATTAAAAAATTTTTTTTGTGCCTAATAATAACGTGCCATTGAAAATAGAAGAAAACAAGATGACACAACAACAATCAACACCAGAATCTAAGCTGACATTAACAATCAACCGCCTGAAGTACATTGAGAGTTTACCAGAATTCAACGGAAGAGGTGACGACCTATTTACATTTATAGAATTAGTAGATAATATAGCCCCATTAATATCAAAATACGATCCAGCAAGTCAAAGTCTTATGCTAAATAGAATAAAAAGTAAATTATGTGGTAAGGCTAGGGAAATCCTTGTAATAAATAATCATGTAAAAATCTGGTCTGAAATAAAATTAATCTTGAATAATAATTTTGGTGATAGAAAATCGGTATTACAATTTTTTGACGAATTACGAAGCGTGACCTTTACTTCTAATAGTGTCGACTTATATAATCAAATTAAAAGCATTTTGAGAAGGTTAAATAACAAAATAAAAGATGAGCCTAATCCAGAGTTCACGGTCCAAGCAAATATCAAAACAGGCTTAAAAATTTTCAAAGACAAACTTCCCGAACCAATGCGTTCGATATTATTTAGTAGAAACCCCGAAACTCTTGAAGAAGCCTTAGATATCCTGTTCGCAGGCAATTACGCATATTATAATCCTTTGAAAAGTAACCTTAAAAACCCACGAATTCAATAATACTATTCCAAATCCCCGACAAAATTACCAACAACTAAATTATAACCAACAAAGTCACAGTTCAGTTTTTAGACGTAACAATAATATTCAGAGAAATTACAACCCAGGCCCCAGGCCAAATAATTACAATCAAAATGATTTTAACACTAGAGCTTTTCAATCTAATAGATTGCAAAATACAAGGCAAAATCCACCATTTAACCCTAACTCCAACAATAACATTTTGGAACCCATGGATGTCGATAGAACGACAACTTCAAGAATTAATTGTTTAGAAACCCAAACCGAAATCGAAAGTTTTCCCTTAATAGCCTCGGAAGTCAACAACTTCCTTATATAATAGTACAATCCCGGGGAAGACCCCTAAGATTTATAGTTGACTCGGGGTCTACAATGAGTATTATAAATCCTGGTATTTGCAATCCGATATACGCTACTAAAATAACTCCGATCAACGATATAACAATAACAGGCACCTTTCCTTGTGATACTAAAGTAACGATGGAACCATTTCTAGAGTTCGATTCAAAAGAAAAATTAGTGTTTTTAGAATATAAATTCCATGACAAGCGTGATGGACTACTAGGGAATAACATATTGCGTCCCCTTCAAACTGAAATCAGTTACAAAGAAAACGTTTTAAAATTAAACACAGGCAATGAAATTCTTCTCTTCTTTAGTGTAAATGAAGAAAAAGAGTACCAAATTCCTGCCCCCCTCAAAGACCTGGATACATTCCAGAACGAAATATTCCTCAATGAAAATTGGATCAGATGTAATCATTTAGACCCAATAACAAAGTCCGGGCTTCTGAAAATAATAAAGAAGTTCGATAAAGCCTACTATCAGGAAGGCGATGATCTCACATTTACCCATGAAATTAAACATAATATTAACACTACTAATGAAATCCCCATTCATACGAAACTTTATCGCTATCCCGAAGTACATCGTCTCGAAGTTCAGAAACAAATCGATGACATGTTAAACCAGGGTATAATTAGACAAAGCAATTCCCCATATTTAGCTCCAATATGGGTTGTGCCTAAAAAGGAAGATGGGTCAGGGAAGCAAAAATGGCGCATTGTTATTGATTACCGGAAGCTGAATAACGTTACAATCGATGACAAATATCCTATCCCGAATATCGAGGACATATTGGATAAGTTAGGTCGTGCCATGTACTTCACGACTCTTGACCTTGCTAAAGGCTTCCACCAAATCGAGGTAAACGAAGAAGATAACAAAAAGACCGCATTTAGCACAAATAATGGTCATTACGAATTTGTCAGGATGCCATTCGGGTTAAAGAATGCTCCTGCAACCTTTCAAAGGTTAATGAATTCCGTGTTGAAGGAATTTATCGGGAAAATTTGTTACGTATATCTGGATGATATCATTATCTTCAGTACTAGCAAAGAAGAGCATTTCGTCTCCCTACAAAAAATATTACAAAGACTCCAAGACGCCAATTTGAAAATACAGTTGGACAAAAGCGAATTTTTAAAACAAGAAACAGAATTATTAGGTCATATTATAACAACTAATGGAATTAAACCTAACCCCAATAAGATTGAAGCGATAAATAAATTCCCAATCCCCAAAACCCCGAGACAGATAAAGTCGTTTTTAGGTCTCGTGGGATATTATCGAAAATTCATTAGAGACTTTGCCAAAATCGCGAAACCAATGACTACGTGTTTAAAAAAGGACAAACGGATCGACATTAATAACACCGAATATAAAGAAGCTTTTAATAAATTAAAATTATTGATCACAACTGATCCAATTCTAGCATATCCTGATTTTTCGATGAAATTCACTTTGACCACCGATGCTAGCAACTTTGCCATCGGATCGGTATTATCTCAAGACAATCAGCCTGTTTGTTACGCTTCACGCACCCTTAACGAGCACGAGTGTAAATATTCGACTATCGAAAAAGAGCTACTTGCGATAGTCTGGGCAGTTAAATACTTTCGCCCTTACCTTTACGGTAGAAAATTCATTATAAGAACCGATCACAAACCATTACAATGGCTTCACAATCTTAAGAAACCAAACTCTAAACTACAACGATGGTTGGTTCGATTTGAATGGGAAAGAGAACAAAGTCGCCGATGCCCTGTCAAGAGTAGAAATACATGCAAATGATGTAGAAATTGAGGAAATCAGATCAACTGATGCAACAATGCACTCAGCTGACGAGGATAACTCAGAACACATCCCTGTAACCGAATCACCCCTAAATTTTTATAAAACACAAACTATTCTAGAAAAGGGCCCCTCAGCTAAAATAAATGTAGAAAGAATTCATGGTCGAACCAGGAAAACATTTACACACCCGAACCCCGATGAAAACTACTTCATTAATGGTGTGGCCACACTACGCGGTCTTGGGTCGTACGCGCTTTTGCCTTTTTTTTCATATAGAGTTTTATGACTTTTTTACGACTTTTTTACGACTTTGTCCATGGTAAAGGCCGTGCGGCCAAACAACGCGGACAAAAGGCTGTGGTTAAAAAGGTACATTGTGCGTCCACACACTATGAGCTTTTCAAAAGCGCGTACGCCGTTTCAAATGAGAATTGATTTTTTCTCACTCATGACTCAGAAAATTAAAAGATCACGCGCGCTTTTGGCTGGCCGTACGACCAAAAGCGCGTGGATTCTAAGTCCGCGTAGTGAGGACGGGCCTTAATATTTTAAAAGTTCATGTTCCTTCCAAAGGTATAATAGGTATTATGGTTGAAGACATGAATACTTACATTTCGTTTCAGAACATATATCTAAAACACTTCTCAAAAAACAAATTATTAAAAATAAATAAATGTTCCTTCAAGCTCGAAGATATAAGAGACAGACACGAATTACAGGAGCGAATAATGGAACAGCACAGCAAAACAAACCATAGAGGAATCAACGATGTGTATCTCGAATTAAAGAGTAAATTCTATTTCCCGAAACTTAAGCAAGAGATACAAAAAGTAATAAATAATTGTCACATTTGCAATACCGCTAAATATGAAAGATATCCTCTTCAACTTCCATTCAAAATTACAGAAACTCCTAGCAAACCCTTGGAAATAGTTCATATGGACATATGGTTTAAAAGTAAAGGAAACCCTTACCTGACAATTATCGATAAGTTTACTAAACATGCTCAGATCATACCTCTGAAGTCTAGAAATTGGGCAGATCTAAAAACTGCTGCCATGCAATACATTGCTTCATTTGGGAAGCCTTGAAATATTATTACTGATCAAGAAAAAGGTTTTAATGGTTTAAATTTCGTGAACTTTTTGAAAACTGAGGGCATAGATATCCATTTTACTACTCCCAATAACCACACCAGTAACGGTGACATAGAGCGATTTCATAACACGCTCAACGAGCATTTAAGAATTTTGGGCGTTACCGAAAAGGAACAGGGATTCCCGTTAGATGAAGACCTAGTCATTAAAAGCATGAAAATCTATAACGAAACCACTCACTCTGCAACAGGCAAAAAGCCTATAAACTTCCTAAAACGGAATGATTGACCCAAGAGAATACCCCTCAATAAATCAAACCCTTCTCAAGAATAAAGAAAAAAACATAAAAAGATGCAACTTGGACAGACACAAGGCCAAGCCTTCCGACTATCTTAAACTCAATCGAGTCACCAAACTCCAACCCTATCACAGAAAAGACAATGTTAGGGAATCGGGAGAAGAACATTTTAAAATAAATGAAGAAATCCTACCTCGCTACTTTAATCAATTCAAAAAGAAGTTAAAATATCAAAACTAAAATAACCCCCATCATTTCAGGAGTAATACTTCTTATACTTCTATTGGCAACATCCCACGTTTTGGCACAATCATCATTAGAAATAGATGAGATACACTATGGAAATGGTTACATCCTTTTTAATGATTCAGAGCTTAAAATAATTCAAAACTACAAAAGAATTATGTACGTGATAGATTTAGGCCAATACGAAGACACCATTTACAAAATCGAAGAAAGTATAACCCAACTCCATGAAAAAACCGAAGTTCGTGCAACTTTACTCTATAACCTTAAGCATTTGAAAGAAGAGTTCAATAGCATTATCCCGCATCATTTAAGTAAAAGAGGACTCATCAACGTAAAGGTCTCCGCTATTTAACCGGCGTAATGGATGACAACGATCGCAATGAAATCCAAAAACATTATGAAACTATCAAACTAAATAATGGAAATATTATAAAAAATTGAAATGATCAGGTTTCTATTAACAAACAGATTTCAGATCAGATAGAAAATATAACCAGCCACGTTAATTTAGTGCAGGATAAATTAATAATTAAAATTAAGGAATTTGAAAATAACATAAACCAAATAGGTAAGGAATTGCATTTTTTAATGGTTTTATTTAGCTTCACCGCGTATATTTGTTTGTTTGGTTCAAATCTTGCGACAGCTTTTTCGTCTACTTCTACTGAACCGATTCTTATGAAATTTTGCCCACACATTGAGCTCCCGTGACAATGCAATCTGACAATTTTGTACAAAAATCAAGATGGCGGTTCCAAGATGGCGGACGAATTTTGCAATTGTGTTCCGATTCCATTGAAAATCGGTATCACGGGGTTTGAAGGGCCACAAATGACGATTCTGTGGTCAAAATTTAAAAATTCAAAATGGCGGCGCCAATATGGCGGATGAATTTTGCCAATGTGTTCTGAATCCATTGAAAATCGGTATCGGGGGGTTTGTAGGGCCACAAATGACGATTCTGTGGTCAAAATTTGAAAATTCAAAATGGCGGCGCCAATATGGCGGATGAATTTTGCCAATGTGTTCTGAATCCATTGAAAATCGGTATCGGGGGGTTTGTAGGGCCACAAATGACGATTCTGTGGTCAAAATTTGAAAATTCAAAATGGCGGCGCCAATATGGCGGATGAATTTTGCCAATGTGTTCTGAATCCATTGAAAATCGGTATCGGGGGGGTTTTAGGGCCACAAATGACGATTCTGTGGTCAAAATTTGAAAATACAAAATGGCGGATGAATTTTGCAAATGCGTCCTAAATCCATTGAAAATCGGTATTGGGGAGTTTTTAAGGTTAAAAATGACGAATTTGTGGTCAAAATTTTAAAAAAATCAAACTAAAAACTAGAAAATAAAAAAAATAGGTAAAAAAACTTTTAAGTTAAATGGTTTTATTTGAAATCATAAGCTGTACCAAAAACTAGAAAATAATTAGAACACAAACATGGACCTTCTTGAGATTCCGACGTCTGGTAAGAAATCATGCAATAGTAGCCGTGCTGTTTTCTTATGTCGTATGCCAAGGTACCCTTTGTGTCGCTGCGTCAACGGATTAAGTAATATTCTGGGACTTTTAACAGACTAAAATAAAAACATGGGGCGCATAAAAACCTGTATAACCACTGTATAATTAAATAAGAACGACTTGTCTAGAAGATGTGTTTCCAAGCCCACCAATATATTTCATATGCGCCCCATGTTTTTGTTTTAGTCTGTTAAAAGTCCCAGAATATTACTTAATCCGTTGACGCAGCGACACAAAGGGTACCTTGGCATACGACATAAGAAAACAGCACGGCTACTATTGCATGATTTCTTACCAGACGTCGGAATCTCAAGAAGGTCCATGTTTGTGTTCTAATTATTTTCTAGTTTTTGGTACAGCTTATGATTTCAAATAAAACCATTTAACTTAAAAGTTTTTTTACCTATTTTTTTTATAATTACAACAGAACTTAATGAGACTATTAACATACTATTGAAACAGATTTTAAACATTAAAGAAATAATTCTAGCAAGTAAGTTAGAAATCTTACCAAGAGATATCCTTACATAAGAAGAAATTAGAGATAACAACATTACTGTAGAAACGTTACCCTACTTTAAAAATTGCGTACTATTTAAGGGAAATGTAATCGTCTTTGTATTATCCATAACCATACCCAATTTTGTGCAAAGTTTTTATTCCAGAATACTTATTAAAAAGATTCCAAATAAAAGTAGCTCCCTAGAATTAAGTACTGACATAAATAAAGTAATTGTGTCTAAACAAACTATTTTTGCGAACTTAGATAAAAAATATATCCTAAATATAGTTTAAAAAAACTAAAAAATACGCTTTGATTTTAAAATTAACTAAAAAGTAAAAAATAATTTTGAATGTAAAGTTTTTATTGCTCCAGCCAGAATATGGAAACAACTCTCTTCCTATATTCTTATTTTATTAACACCGGAAATTTTCGCTAGAGGCCCACGCTTTTTTACATTTCGAAAGGTAGGTTGTTTCCATATTCTGACTGGAGCAATAAAACCTTTACATTCAAAATTATTTTTTACTTTTTAGTTAATTTTAAAATCAAAGCGTATTTTTTAGTTTTTTTAAACTATATATTTTTTATTTTCTATTTTTTAGTCTATTATATGTCTTCCGCCATTTTGTAGTGACCGCCACATTGGATTTAAAATGACATCATACAGTTTACTATACTATACTCGTCGTTCACTTTCATTTGATACCCATTACTATATTATTTTATTTCCTATATTTAATGCATATATGTATGTAGTTTGAAAGTGTTATTTACTAATTAATATTTTATTTTTCTATATATATTTAATTAGTATTTATTTTATTTATTTTATTTCTTTTACTTATAATTTTCTTTCTACTTTTTACTTATTGTTCTATATTTAGTACTTATATTTATATATATTTATAAATTCGTTACTTCTTCTATTTATAATATATTTTTTTGCTTTTTTTGTTTATACTTTACTTATTTTATTTCAAATATTCAATATACATATACATATATATATATAGTTACATCTTCACCTGAAAACAGTTTGCCATTTTCCTAAAAATCTACCTCATCATTTTTTCCGTCTGTTGCAAACACCTCAAAGACACAAGTTCCCACAACTTGTGCTTATCTCAGCAAATATTCTTTATCGCACGGCAACTTGTTCCCACAGACTAAAGAAACCAGACACCTAATAAAAAGAATCAAATCATTCACGTTGCCCGTTAGATCTTACGTTAATTATTTTTAAAGGTTAGTTTTCATTAAAAACTCGATCGTAACAGCTCGATACAAGTACCTAAATTTTGTTTGACTAAATTTAATTAATTAATCAATAAAAAATCCTTCTTTTGTTTCAAGTGTTTGTTTTATTCTGATAATTTATTGTTTTTTATTTTATTCCGCGTTCGAAGAGATTTCACTGGCGCAGTCGGTTAGATCCCAATAAACGGGATCCCGGGATAAAGTTCGTGGTTTTAAAATAAAAACAAAATTGAGTGTGGAGCTTTTGTTGCTCAAAAATAAAAAAGGAATAAAATTCATAAAAGCAAAATTTGTGACAATTCTAAGGATTGAAAAGAAAATTTAAGTGAATATTTAATCCAAGTAGCCAAACAAAAGTTATAATAAAAAGGAGTTTGCATAATTAAAGTTTAATCCAAAACTCAGTTAAAGTAATAAGTGGATTCTCGTCTCAAGAAGAATCGAAAGCTATCGACTTACGAGTATTAAAGTGGAAGCCATTAAAAAATTTTTTTTGTGCCTAATAATAACGTGCCATTGAAAATAGAAGAAAACAAGATGACACAACAACAATCAACACCAGAATCTAAGCTGACATTAACAATCAACCGCCTGAAGTACATTGAGAGTTTACCAGAATTCAACGGAAGAGGTGACGACCTATTTACATTTATAGAATTAGTAGATAATATAGCCCCATTAATATCAAAATACGATCCAGCAAGTCAAAGTCTTATGCTAAATAGAATAAAAAGTAAATTATGTGGTAAGGCTAGGGAAATCCTTGTAATAAATAATCATGTAAAAATCTGGTCTGAAATAAAATTAATCTTGAATAATAATTTTGGTGATAGAAAATCGGTATTACAATTTTTTGACGAATTACGAAGCGTGACCTTTACTTCTAATAGTGTCGACTTATATAATCAAATTAAAAGCATTTTGAGAAGGTTAAATAACAAAATAAAAGATGAGCCTAATCCAGAGTTCACGGTCCAAGCAAATATCAAAACAGGCTTAAAAATTTTCAAAGACAAACTTCCCGAACCAATGCGTTCGATATTATTTAGTAGAAACCCCGAAACTCTTGAAGAAGCCTTAGATATCCTGTTCGCAGGCAATTACGCATATTATAATCCTTTGAAAAGTAACCTTAAAAACCCACGAATTCAATAATACTATTCCAAATCCCCGACAAAATTACCAACAACTAAATTATAACCAACAAAGTCACAGTTCAGTTTTTAGACGTAACAATAATATTCAGAGAAATTACAACCCAGGCCCCAGGCCAAATAATTACAATCAAAATGATTTTAACACTAGAGCTTTTCAATCTAATAGATTGCAAAATACAAGGCAAAATCCACCATTTAACCCTAACTCCAACAATAACATTTTGGAACCCATGGATGTCGATAGAACGACAACTTCAAGAATTAATTGTTTAGAAACCCAAACCGAAATCGAAAGTTTTCCCTTAATAGCCTCGGAAGACAACAACTTCCTTATATAATAGTACAATCCCGGGGAAGACCCCTAAGATTTATAGTTGACTCGGGGTCTACAATGAGTATTATAAATCCTGGTATTTGCAATCCGATATACGCTACTAAAATAACTCCGATCAACGATATAACAATAACAGGCACCTTTCCTTGTGATACTAAAGTAACGATGGAACCATTTCTAGAGTTCGATTCAAAAGAAAAATTAGTGTTTTTAGAATATAAATTCCATGACAAGCGTGATGGACTACTAGGGAATAACATATTGCGTCCCCTTCAAACTGAAATCAGTTACAAAGAAAACGTTTTAAAATTAAACACAGGCAATGAAATTCTTCTCTTCTTTAGTGTAAATGAAGAAAAAGAGTACCAAATTCCTGCCCCCCTCAAAGACCTGGATACATTCCAGAACGAAATATTCCTCAATGAAAATTGGATCAGATGTAATCATTTAGACCCAATAACAAAGTCCGGGCTTCTGAAAATAATAAAGAAGTTCGATAAAGCCTACTATCAGGAAGGCGATGATCTCACATTTACCCATGAAATTAAACATAATATTAACACTACTAATGAAATCCCCATTCATACGAAACTTTATCGCTATCCCGAAGTACATCGTCTCGAAGTTCAGAAACAAATCGATGACATGTTAAACCAGGGTATAATTAGACAAAGCAATTCCCCATATTTAGCTCCAATATGGGTTGTGCCTAAAAAGGAAGATGGGTCAGGGAAGCAAAAATGGCGCATTGTTATTGATTACCGGAAGCTGAATAACGTTACAATCGATGACAAATATCCTATCCCGAATATCGAGGACATATTGGATAAGTTAGGTCGTGCCATGTACTTCACGACTCTTGACCTTGCTAAAGGCTTCCACCAAATCGAGGTAAACGAAGAAGATAACAAAAAGACCGCATTTAGCACAAATAATGGTCATTACGAATTTGTCAGGATGCCATTCGGGTTAAAGAATGCTCCTGCAACCTTTCAAAGGTTAATGAATTCCGTGTTGAAGGAATTTATCGGGAAAATTTGTTACGTATATCTGGATGATATCATTATCTTCAGTACTAGCAAAGAAGAGCATTTCGTCTCCCTACAAAAAATATTACAAAGACTCCAAGACGCCAATTTGAAAATACAGTTGGACAAAAGCGAATTTTTAAAACAAGAAACAGAATTATTAGGTCATATTATAACAACTAATGGAATTAAACCTAACCCCAATAAGATTGAAGCGATAAATAAATTCCCAATCCCCAAAACCCCGAGACAGATAAAGTCGTTTTTAGGTCTCGTGGGATATTATCGAAAATTCATTAGAGACTTTGCCAAAATCGCGAAACCAATGACTACGTGTTTAAAAAAGGACAAACGGATCGACATTAATAACACCGAATATAAAGAAGCTTTTAATAAATTAAAATTATTGATCACAACTGATCCAATTCTAGCATATCCTGATTTTTCGATGAAATTCACTTTGACCACCGATGCTAGCAACTTTGCCATCGGATCGGTATTATCTCAAGACAATCAGCCTGTTTGTTACGCTTCACGCACCCTTAACGAGCACGAGTGTAAATATTCGACTATCGAAAAAGAGCTACTTGCGATAGTCTGGGCAGTTAAATACTTTCGCCCTTACCTTTACGGTAGAAAATTCATTATAAGAACCGATCACAAACCATTACAATGGCTTCACAATCTTAAGAAACCAAACTCTAAACTACAACGATGGTTGGTTCGATTTGAATGGGAAAGAGAACAAAGTCGCCGATGCCCTGTCAAGAGTAGAAATACATGCAAATGATGTAGAAATTGAGGAAATCAGATCAACTGATGCAACAATGCACTCAGCTGACGAGGATAACTCAGAACACATCCCTGTAACCGAATCACCCCTAAATTTTTATAAAACACAAACTATTCTAGAAAAGGGCCCCTCAGCTAAAATAAATGTAGAAAGAATTCATGGTCGAACCAGGAAAACATTTACACACCCGAACCCCGATGAAAACTACTTCATTAATATTTTAAAAGTTCATGTTCCTTCCAAAGGTATAATAGGTATTATGGTTGAAGACATGAATACTTACATTTCGTTTCAGAACATATATCTAAAACACTTCTCAAAAAACAAATTATTAAAAATAAATAAATGTTCCTTCAAGCTCGAAGATATAAGAGACAGACACGAATTACAGGAGCGAATAATGGAACAGCACAGCAAAACAAACCATAGAGGAATCAACGATGTGTATCTCGAATTAAAGAGTAAATTCTATTTCCCGAAACTTAAGCAAGAGATACAAAAAGTAATAAATAATTGTCACATTTGCAATACCGCTAAATATGAAAGATATCCTCTTCAACTTCCATTCAAAATTACAGAAACTCCTAGCAAACCCTTGGAAATAGTTCATATGGACATATGGTTTAAAAGTAAAGGAAACCCTTACCTGACAATTATCGATAAGTTTACTAAACATGCTCAGATCATACCTCTGAAGTCTAGAAATTGGGCAGATCTAAAAACTGCTGCCATGCAATACATTGCTTCATTTGGGAAGCCTTGAAATATTATTACTGATCAAGAAAAAGGTTTTAATGGTTTAAATTTCGTGAACTTTTTGAAAACTGAGGGCATAGATATCCATTTTACTACTCCCAATAACCACACCAGTAACGGTGACATAGAGCGATTTCATAACACGCTCAACGAGCATTTAAGAATTTTGGGCGTTACCGAAAAGGAACAGGGATTCCCGTTAGATGAAGACCTAGTCATTAAAAGCATGAAAATCTATAACGAAACCACTCACTCTGCAACAGGCAAAAAGCCTATAAACTTCCTAAAACGGAATGATTGACCCAAGAGAATACCCCTCAATAAATCAAACCCTTCTCAAGAATAAAGAAAAAAACATAAAAAGATGCAACTTGGACAGACACAAGGCCAAGCCTTCCGACTATCTTAAACTCAATCGAGTCACCAAACTCCAACCCTATCACAGAAAAGACAATGTTAGGGAATCGGGAGAAGAACATTTTAAAATAAATGAAGAAATCCTACCTCGCTACTTTAATCAATTCAAAAAGAAGTTAAAATATCAAAACTAAAATAACCCCCATCATTTCAGGAGTAATACTTCTTATACTTCTATTGGCAACATCCCACGTTTTGGCACAATCATCATTAGAAATAGATGAGATACACTATGGAAATGGTTACATCCTTTTTAATGATTCAGAGCTTAAAATAATTCAAAACTACAAAAGAATTATGTACGTGATAGATTTAGGCCAATACGAAGACACCATTTACAAAATCGAAGAAAGTATAACCCAACTCCATGAAAAAACCGAAGTTCGTGCAACTTTACTCTATAACCTTAAGCATTTGAAAGAAGAGTTCAATAGCATTATCCCGCATCATTTAAGTAAAAGAGGACTCATCAACGTAAAGGTCTCCGCTATTTAACCGGCGTAATGGATGACAACGATCGCAATGAAATCCAAAAACATTATGAAACTATCAAACTAAATAATGGAAATATTATAAAAAATTGAAATGATCAGGTTTCTATTAACAAACAGATTTCAGATCAGATAGAAAATATAACCAGCCACGTTAATTTAGTGCAGGATAAATTAATAATTAAAATTAAGGAATTTGAAAATAACATAAACCAAATAGGTAAGGAATTGCATTTTTTAATGGTTTTATTTAGCTTCACCGCGTATATTTGTTTGTTTGGTTCAAATCTTGCGACAGCTTTTTCGTCTACTTCTACTGAACCGATTCTTATGAAATTTTGCCCACACATTGAGCTCCCGTGACAATGCAATCTGACAATTTTGTACAAAAATCAAGATGGCGGTTCCAAGATGGCGGACGAATTTTGCAATTGTGTTCCGATTCCATTGAAAATCGGTATCACGGGGTTTTAAGGGCCACAAATGACGATTCTGTGGTCAAAATTTAAAAATTCAAAATGGCGGCGCCAATATGGCGGATGAATTTTGCCAATGTGTTCTGAATCCATTGAAAATCGGTATCGGGGGGTTTGTAGGGCCACAAATGACGATTCTGTGGTCAAAATTTGAAAATTCAAAATGGCGGCGCCAATATGGCGGATGAATTTTGCCAATGTGTTCTGAATCCATTGAAAATCGGTATCGGGGGGTTTGTAGGGCCACAAATGACGATTCTGTGGTCAAAATTTGAAAATTCAAAATGGCGGCGCCAATATGGCGGATGAATTTTGCCAATGTGTTCTGAATCCATTGAAAATCGGTATCGGGGGGGTTTTAGGGCCACAAATGACGATTCTGTGGTCAAAATTTGAAAATACAAAATGGCGGATGAATTTTGCAAATGCGTCCTAAATCCATTGAAAATCGGTATTGGGGAGTTTTTAAGGTTAAAAATGACGAATTTGTGGTCAAAATTTTAAAAAAATCAAACTAAAAACTAGAAAATAAAAAAAATAGGTAAAAAAACTTTTAAGTTAAATGGTTTTATTTGAAATCATAAGCTGTACCAAAAACTAGAAAATAATTAGAACACAAACATGGACCTTCTTGAGATTCCGACGTCTGGTAAGAAATCATGCAATAGTAGCCGTGCTGTTTTCTTATGTCGTATGCCAAGGTACCCTTTGTGTCGCTGCGTCAACGGATTAAGTAATATTCTGGGACTTTTAACAGACTAAAATAAAAACATGGGGCGCATAAAAACCTGTATAACCACTGTATAATTAAATAAGAACGACTTGTCTAGAAGATGTGTTTCCAAGCCCACCAATATATTTCATATGCGCCCCATGTTTTTGTTTTAGTCTGTTAAAAGTCCCAGAATATTACTTAATCCGTTGACGCAGCGACACAAAGGGTACCTTGGCATACGACATAAGAAAACAGCACGGCTACTATTGCATGATTTCTTACCAGACGTCGGAATCTCAAGAAGGTCCATGTTTGTGTTCTAATTATTTTCTAGTTTTTGGTACAGCTTATGATTTCAAATAAAACCATTTAACTTAAAAGTTTTTTTACCTATTTTTTTTATAATTACAACAGAACTTAATGAGACTATTAACATACTATTGAAACAGATTTTAAACATTAAAGAAATAATTCTAGCAAGTAAGTTAGAAATCTTACCAAGAGATATCCTTACATAAGAAGAAATTAGAGATAACAACATTACTGTAGAAACGTTACCCTACTTTAAAAATTGCGTACTATTTAAGGGAAATGTAATCGTCTTTGTATTATCCATAACCATACCCAATTTTGTGCAAAGTTTTTATTCCAGAATACTTATTAAAAAGATTCCAAATAAAAGTAGCTCCCTAGAATTAAGTACTGACATAAATAAAGTAATTGTGTCTAAACAAACTATTTTTGCGAACTTAGATAAAAAATATATCCTAAATATAGTTTAAAAAAACTAAAAAATACGCTTTGATTTTAAAATTAACTAAAAAGTAAAAAATAATTTTGAATGTAAAGTTTTTATTGCTCCAGCCAGAATATGGAAACAACTCTCTTCCTATATTCTTATTTTATTAACACCGGAAATTTTCGCTAGAGGCCCACGCTTTTTTACATTTCGAAAGGTAGGTTGTTTCCATATTCTGACTGGAGCAATAAAACCTTTACATTCAAAATTATTTTTTACTTTTTAGTTAATTTTAAAATCAAAGCGTATTTTTTAGTTTTTTTAAACTATATATTTTTTATTTTCTATTTTTTAGTCTATTATATGTCTTCCGCCATTTTGTAGTGACCGCCACATTGGATTTAAAATGACATCATACAGTTTACTATACTATACTCGTCGTTCACTTTCATTTGATACCCATTACTATATTATTTTATTTCCTATATTTAATGCATATATGTATGTAGTTTGAAAGTGTTATTTACTAATTAATATTTTATTTTTCTATATATATTTAATTAGTATTTATTTTATTTATTTTATTTCTTTTACTTATAATTTTCTTTCTACTTTTTACTTATTGTTCTATATTTAGTACTTATATTTATATATATTTATAAATTCGTTACTTCTTCTATTTATAATATATTTTTTTGCTTTTTTTGTTTATACTTTACTTATTTTATTTCAAATATTCAATATACATATACATATATATATATAGTTACATCTTCACCTGAAAACAGTTTGCCATTTTCCTAAAAATCTACCTCATCATTTTTTCCGTCTGTTGCAAACACCTCAAAGACACAAGTTCCCACAACTTGTGCTTATCTCAGCAAATATTCTTTATCGCACGGCAACTTGTTCCCACAGACTAAAGAAACCAGACACCTAATAAAAAGAATCAAATCATTCACGTTGCCCGTTAGATCTTACGTTAATTATTTTTAAAGGTTAGTTTTCATTAAAAACTCGATCGTAACAGCTCGATACAAGTACCTAAATTTTGTTTGACTAAATTTAATTAATTAATCAATAAAAAATCCTTCTTTTGTTTCAAGTGTTTGTTTTATTCTGATAATTTATTGTTTTTTATTTTATTCCGCGTTCGAAGAGATTTCACTGGCGCAGTCGGTTAGATCCCAATAAACGGGATCCCGGGATAAAGTTCGTGGTTTTAAAATAAAAACAAAATTGAGTGTGGAGCTTTTGTTGCTCAAAAATAAAAAAGGAATAAAATTCATAAAAGCAAAATTTGTGACAATTCTAAGGATTGAAAAGAAAATTTAAGTGAATATTTAATCCAAGTAGCCAAACAAAAGTTATAATAAAAAGGAGTTTGCATAATTAAAGTTTAATCCAAAACTCAGTTAAAGTAATAAGTGGATTCTCGTCTCAAGAAGAATCGAAAGCTATCGACTTACGAGTATTAAAGTGGAAGCCATTAAAAAAATTTTTTTGTGCCTAATAATAACGTGCCATTGAAAATAGAAGAAAACAAGATGACACAACAACAATCAACACCAGAATCTAAGCTGACATTAACAATCAACCGCCTGAAGTACATTGAGAGTTTACCAGAATTCAACGGAAGAGGTGACGACCTATTTACATTTATAGAATTAGTAGATAATATAGCCCCATTAATATCAAAATACGATCCAGCAAGTCAAAGTCTTATGCTAAATAGAATAAAAAGTAAATTATGTGGTAAGGCTAGGGAAATCCTTGTAATAAATAATCATGTAAAAATCTGGTCTGAAATAAAATTAATCTTGAATAATAATTTTGGTGATAGAAAATCGGTATTACAATTTTTTGACGAATTACGAAGCGTGACCTTTACTTCTAATAGTGTCGACTTATATAATCAAATTAAAAGCATTTTGAGAAGGTTAAATAACAAAATAAAAGATGAGCCTAATCCAGAGTTCACGGTCCAAGCAAATATCAAAACAGGCTTAAAAATTTTCAAAGACAAACTTCCCGAACCAATGCGTTCGATATTATTTAGTAGAAACCCCGAAACTCTTGAAGAAGCCTTAGATATCCTGTTCGCAGGCAATTACGCATATTATAATCCTTTGAAAAGTAACCTTAAAAACCCACGAATTCAATAATACTATTCCAAATCCCCGACAAAATTACCAACAACTAAATTATAACCAACAAAGTCACAGTTCAGTTTTTAGACGTAACAATAATATTCAGAGAAATTACAACCCAGGCCCCAGGCCAAATAATTACAATCAAAATGATTTTAACACTAGAGCTTTTCAATCTAATAGATTGCAAAATACAAGGCAAAATCCACCATTTAACCCTAACTCCAACAATAACATTTTGGAACCCATGGATGTCGATAGAACGACAACTTCAAGAATTAATTGTTTAGAAACCCAAACCGAAATCGAAAGTTTTCCCTTAATAGCCTCGGAAGACAACAACTTCCTTATATAATAGTACAATCCCGGGGAAGACCCCTAAGATTTATAGTTGACTCGGGGTCTACAATGAGTATTATAAATCCTGGTATTTGCAATCCGATATACGCTACTAAAATAACTCCGATCAACGATATAACAATAACAGGCACCTTTCCTTGTGATACTAAAGTAACGATGGAACCATTTCTAGAGTTCGATTCAAAAGAAAAATTAGTGTTTTTAGAATATAAATTCCATGACAAGCGTGATGGACTACTAGGGAATAACATATTGCGTCCCCTTCAAACTGAAATCAGTTACAAAGAAAACGTTTTAAAATTAAACACAGGCAATGAAATTCTTCTCTTCTTTAGTGTAAATGAAGAAAAAGAGTACCAAATTCCTGCCCCCCTCAAAGACCTGGATACATTCCAGAACGAAATATTCCTCAATGAAAATTGGATCAGATGTAATCATTTAGACCCAATAACAAAGTCCGGGCTTCTGAAAATAATAAAGAAGTTCGATAAAGCCTACTATCAGGAAGGCGATGATCTCACATTTACCCATGAAATTAAACATAATATTAACACTACTAATGAAATCCCCATTCATACGAAACTTTATCGCTATCCCGAAGTACATCGTCTCGAAGTTCAGAAACAAATCGATGACATGTTAAACCAGGGTATAATTAGACAAAGCAATTCCCCATATTTAGCTCCAATATGGGTTGTGCCTAAAAAGGAAGATGGGTCAGGGAAGCAAAAATGGCGCATTGTTATTGATTACCGGAAGCTGAATAACGTTACAATCGATGACAAATATCCTATCCCGAATATCGAGGACATATTGGATAAGTTAGGTCGTGCCATGTACTTCACGACTCTTGACCTTGCTAAAGGCTTCCACCAAATCGAGGTAAACGAAGAAGATAATAAAAAGACCGCATTTAGCACAAATAATGGTCATTACGAATTTGTCAGGATGCCATTCGGGTTAAAGAATGCTCCTGCAACCTTTCAAAGGTTAATGAATTCCGTGTTGAAGGAATTTATCGGGAAAATTTGTTACGTATATCTGGATGATATCATTATCTTCAGTACTAGCAAAGAAGAGCATTTCGTCTCCCTACAAAAAATATTACAAAGACTCCAAGACGCCAATTTGAAAATACAGTTGGACAAAAGCGAATTTTTAAAACAAGAAACAGAATTATTAGGTCATATTATAACAACTAATGGAATTAAACCTAACCCCAATAAGATTGAAGCGATAAATAAATTCCCAATCCCCAAAACCCCGAGACAGATAAAGTCGTTTTTAGGTCTCGTGGGATATTATCGAAAATTCATTAGAGACTTTGCCAAAATCGCGAAACCAATGACTACGTGTTTAAAAAAGGACAAACGGATCGACATTAATAACACCGAATATAAAGAAGCTTTTAATAAATTAAAATTATTGATCACAACTGATCCAATTCTAGCATATCCTGATTTTTCGATGAAATTCACTTTGACCACCGATGCTAGCAACTTTGCCATCGGATCGGTATTATCTCAAGACAATCAGCCTGTTTGTTACGCTTCACGCACCCTTAACGAGCACGAGTGTAAATATTCGACTATCGAAAAAGAGCTACTTGCGATAGTCTGGGCAGTTAAATACTTTCGCCCTTACCTTTACGGTAGAAAATTCATTATAAGAACCGATCACAAACCATTACAATGGCTTCACAATCTTAAGAAACCAAACTCTAAACTACAACGATGGTTGGTTCGATTTGAATGGGAAAGAGAACAAAGTCGCCGATGCCCTGTCAAGAGTAGAAATACATGCAAATGATGTAGAAATTGAGGAAATCAGATCAACTGATGCAACAATGCACTCAGCTGACGAGGATAACTCAGAACACATCCCTGTAACCGAATCACCCCTAAATTTTTATAAAACACAAACTATTCTAGAAAAGGGCCCCTCAGCTAAAATAAATGTAGAAAGAATTCATGGTCGAACCAGGAAAACATTTACACACCCGAACCCCGATGAAAACTACTTCATTAATATTTTAAAAGTTCATGTTCCTTCCAAAGGTATAATAGGTATTATGGTTGAAGACATGAATACTTACATTTCGTTTCAGAACATATATCTAAAACACTTCTCAAAAAACAAATTATTAAAAATAAATAAATGTTCCTTCAAGCTCGAAGATATAAGAGACAGACACGAATTACAGGAGCGAATAATGGAACAGCACAGCAAAACAAACCATAGAGGAATCAACGATGTGTATCTCGAATTAAAGAGTAAATTCTATTTCCCGAAACTTAAGCAAGAGATACAAAAAGTAATAAATAATTGTCACATTTGCAATACCGCTAAATATGAAAGATATCCTCTTCAACTTCCATTCAAAATTACAGAAACTCCTAGCAAACCCTTGGAAATAGTTCATATGGACATATGGTTTAAAAGTAAAGGAAACCCTTACCTGACAATTATCGATAAGTTTACTAAACATGCTCAGATCATACCTCTGAAGTCTAGAAATTGGGCAGATCTAAAAACTGCTGCCATGCAATACATTGCTTCATTTGGGAAGCCTTGAAATATTATTACTGATCAAGAAAAAGGTTTTAATGGTTTAAATTTCGTGAACTTTTTGAAAACTGAGGGCATAGATATCCATTTTACTACTCCCAATAACCACACCAGTAACGGTGACATAGAGCGATTTCATAACACGCTCAACGAGCATTTAAGAATTTTGGGCGTTACCGAAAAGGAACAGGGATTCCCGTTAGATGAAGACCTAGTCATTAAAAGCATGAAAATCTATAACGAAACCACTCACTCTGCAACAGGCAAAAAGCCTATAAACTTCCTAAAACGGAATGATTGACCCAAGAGAATACCCCTCAATAAATCAAACCCTTCTCAAGAATAAAGAAAAAAACATAAAAAGATGCAACTTGGACAGACACAAGGCCAAGCCTTCCGACTATCTTAAACTCAATCGAGTCACCAAACTCCAACCCTATCACAGAAAAGACAATGTTAGGGAATCGGGAGAAGAACATTTTAAAATAAATGAAGAAATCCTACCTCGCTACTTTAATCAATTCAAAAAGAAGTTAAAATATCAAAACTAAAATAACCCCCATCATTTCAGGAGTAATACTTCTTATACTTCTATTGGCAACATCCCACGTTTTGGCACAATCATCATTAGAAATAGATGAGATACACTATGGAAATGGTTACATCCTTTTTAATGATTCAGAGCTTAAAATAATTCAAAACTACAAAAGAATTATGTACGTGATAGATTTAGGCCAATACGAAGACACCATTTACAAAATCGAAGAAAGTATAACCCAACTCCATGAAAAAACCGAAGTTCGTGCAACTTTACTCTATAACCTTAAGCATTTGAAAGAAGAGTTCAATAGCATTATCCCGCATCATTTAAGTAAAAGAGGACTCATCAACGTAAAGGTCTCCGCTATTTAACCGGCGTAATGGATGACAACGATCGCAATGAAATCCAAAAACATTATGAAACTATCAAACTAAATAATGGAAATATTATAAAAAATTGAAATGATCAGGTTTCTATTAACAAACAGATTTCAGATCAGATAGAAAATATAACCAGCCACGTTAATTTAGTGCAGGATAAATTAATAATTAAAATTAAGGAATTTGAAAATAACATAAACCAAATAGGTAAGGAATTGCATTTTTTAATGGTTTTATTTAGCTTCACCGCGTATATTTGTTTGTTTGGTTCAAATCTTGCGACAGCTTTTTCGTCTACTTCTACTGAACCGATTCTTATGAAATTTTGCCCACACATTGAGCTCCCGTGACAATGCAATCTGACAATTTTGTACAAAAATCAAGATGGCGGTTCCAAGATGGCGGACGAATTTTGCAATTGTGTTCCGATTCCATTGAAAATCGGTATCACGGGGTTTGAAGGGCCACAAATGACGATTCTGTGGTCAAAATTTAAAAATTCAAAATGGCGGCGCCAATATGGCGGATGAATTTTGCCAATGTGTTCTGAATCCATTGAAAATCGGTATCGGGGGGTTTGTAGGGCCACAAATGACGATTCTGTGGTCAAAATTTGAAAATTCAAAATGGCGGCGACAATATGGCGGATGAATTTTGCCAATGTGTTCTGAATCCATTGAAAATCGGTATCGGGGGGTTTGTAGGGCCACAAATGACGATTCTGTGGTCAAAATTTGAAAATTCAAAATGGCGGCGCCAATATGGCGGATGAATTTTGCCAATGTGTTCTGAATCCATTGAAAATCGGTATCGGGGGGGTTTTAGGGCCACAAATGACGATTCTGTGGTCAAAATTTGAAAATACAAAATGGCGGATGAATTTTGCAAATGCGTCCTAAATCCATTGAAAATCGGTATTGGGGAGTTTTTAAGGTTAAAAATGACGAATTTGTGGTCAAAATTTTAAAAAAATCAAACTAAAAACTAGAAAATAAAAAAAATAGGTAAAAAAACTTTTAAGTTAAATGGTTTTATTTGAAATCACAAGCTGTACCAAAAACTAGAAAATAATTAGAACACAAACATGGACCTTCTTGAGATTCCGACGTCTGGTAAGAAATCATGCAATAGTAGCCGTGCTGTTTTCTTATGTCGTATGCCAAGGTACCCTTTGTGTCGCTGCGTCAACGGATTAAGTAATATTCTGGGACTTTTAACAGACTAAAATAAAAACATGGGGCGCATAAAAACCTGTATAACCACTGTATAATTAAATAAGAACGACTTGTCTAGAAGATGTGTTTCCAAGCCCACCAATATATTTCATATGCGCCCCATGTTTTTGTTTTAGTCTGTTAAAAGTCCCAGAATATTACTTAATCCGTTGACGCAGCGACACAAAGGGTACCTTGGCATACGACATAAGAAAACAGCACGGCTACTATTGCATGATTTCTTACCAGACGTCGGAATCTCAAGAAGGTCCATGTTTGTGTTCTAATTATTTTCTAGTTTTTGGTACAGCTTATGATTTCAAATAAAACCATTTAACTTAAAAGTTTTTTTACCTATTTTTTTTATAATTACAACAGAACTTAATGAGACTATTAACATACTATTGAAACAGATTTTAAACATTAAAGAAATAATTCTAGCAAGTAAGTTAGAAATCTTACCAAGAGATATCCTTACATAAGAAGAAATTAGAGATAACAACATTACTGTAGAAACGTTACCCTACTTTAAAAATTGCGTACTATTTAAGGGAAATGTAATCGTCTTTGTATTATCCATAACCATACCCAATTTTGTGCAAAGTTTTTATTCCAGAATACTTATTAAAAAGATTCCAAATAAAAGTAGCTCCCTAGAATTAAGTACTGACATAAATAAAGTAATTGTGTCTAAACAAACTATTTTTGCGAACTTAGATAAAAAATATATCCTAAATATAGTTTAAAAAAACTAAAAAATACGCTTTGATTTTAAAATTAACTAAAAAGTAAAAAATAATTTTGAATGTAAAGTTTTTATTGCTCCAGCCAGAATATGGAAACAACTCTCTTCCTATATTCTTATTTTATTAACACCGGAAATTTTCGCTAGAGGCCCACGCTTTTTTACATTTCGAAAGGTAGGTTGTTTCCATATTCTGACTGGAGCAATAAAACCTTTACATTCAAAATTATTTTTTACTTTTTAGTTAATTTTAAAATCAAAGCGTATTTTTTAGTTTTTTTAAACTATATATTTTTTATTTTCTATTTTTTAGTCTATTATATGTCTTCCGCCATTTTGTAGTGACCGCCACATTGGATTTAAAATGACATCATACAGTTTACTATACTATACTCGTCGTTCACTTTCATTTGATACCCATTACTATATTATTTTATTTCCTATATTTAATGCATATATGTATGTAGTTTGAAAGTGTTATTTACTAATTAATATTTTATTTTTCTATATATATTTAATTAGTATTTATTTTATTTATTTTATTTCTTTTACTTATAATTTTCTTTCTACTTTTTACTTATTGTTCTATATTTAGTACTTATATTTATATATATTTATAAATTCGTTACTTCTTCTATTTATAATATATTTTTTTGCTTTTTTTGTTTATACTTTACTTATTTTATTTCAAATATTCAATATACATATACATATATATATATAGTTACATCTTCACCTGAAAACAGTTTGCCATTTTCCTAAAAATCTACCTCATCATTTTTTCCGTCTGTTGCAAACACCTCAAAGACACAAGTTCCCACAACTTGTGCTTATCTCAGCAAATATTCTTTATCGCACGGCAACTTGTTCCCACAGACTAAAGAAACCAGACACCTAATAAAAAGAATCAAATCATTCACGTTGCCCGTTAGATCTTACGTTAATTATTTTTAAAGGTTAGTTTTCATTAAAAACTCGATCGTAACAGCTCGATACAAGTACCTAAATTTTGTTTGACTAAATTTAATTAATTAATCAATAAAAAATCCTTCTTTTGTTTCAAGTGTTTGTTTTATTCTGATAATTTATTGTTTTTTATTTTATTCCGCGTTCGAAGAGATTTCACTGGCGCAGTCGGTTAGATCCCAATAAACGGGATCCCGGGATAAAGTTCGTGGTTTTAAAATAAAAACAAAATTGAGTGTGGAGCTTTTGTTGCTCAAAAATAAAAAAGGAATAAAATTCATAAAAGCAAAATTTGTGACAATTCTAAGGATTGAAAAGAAAATTTAAGTGAATATTTAATCCAAGTAGCCAAACAAAAGTTATAATAAAAAGGAGTTTGCATAATTAAAGTTTAATCCAAAACTCAGTTAAAGTAATAAGTGGATTCTCGTCTCAAGAAGAATCGAAAGCTATCGACTTACGAGTATTAAAGTGGAAGCCATTAAAAAATTTTTTTTGTGCCTAATAATAACGTGCCATTGAAAATAGAAGAAAACAAGATGACACAACAACAATCAACACCAGAATCTAAGCTGACATTAACAATCAACCGCCTGAAGTACATTGAGAGTTTACCAGAATTCAACGGAAGAGGTGACGACCTATTTACATTTATAGAATTAGTAGATAATATAGCCCCATTAATATCAAAATACGATCCAGCAAGTCAAAGTCTTATGCTAAATAGAATAAAAAGTAAATTATGTGGTAAGGCTAGGGAAATCCTTGTAATAAATAATCATGTAAAAATCTGGTCTGAAATAAAATTAATCTTGAATAATAATTTTGGTGATAGAAAATCGGTATTACAATTTTTTGACGAATTACGAAGCGTGACCTTTACTTCTAATAGTGTCGACTTATATAATCAAATTAAAAGCATTTTGAGAAGGTTAAATAACAAAATAAAAGATGAGCCTAATCCAGAGTTCACGGTCCAAGCAAATATCAAAACAGGCTTAAAAATTTTCAAAGACAAACTTCCCGAACCAATGCGTTCGATATTATTTAGTAGAAACCCCGAAACTCTTGAAGAAGCCTTAGATATCCTGTTCGCAGGCAATTACGCATATTATAATCCTTTGAAAAGTAACCTTAAAAACCCACGAATTCAATAATACTATTCCAAATCCCCGACAAAATTACCAACAACTAAATTATAACCAACAAAGTCACAGTTCAGTTTTTAGACGTAACAATAATATTCAGAGAAATTACAACCCAGGCCCCAGGCCAAATAATTACAATCAAAATGATTTTAACACTAGAGCTTTTCAATCTAATAGATTGCAAAATACAAGGCAAAATCCACCATTTAACCCTAACTCCAACAATAACATTTTGGAACCCATGGATGTCGATAGAACGACAACTTCAAGAATTAATTGTTTAGAAACCCAAACCGAAATCGAAAGTTTTCCCTTAATAGCCTCGGAAGACAACAACTTCCTTATATAATAGTACAATCCCGGGGAAGACCCCTAAGATTTATAGTTGACTCGGGGTCTACAATGAGTATTATAAATCCTGGTATTTGCAATCCGATATACGCTACTAAAATAACTCCGATCAACGATATAACAATAACAGGCACCTTTCCTTGTGATACTAAAGTAACGATGGAACCATTTCTAGAGTTCGATTCAAAAGAAAAATTAGTGTTTTTAGAATATAAATTCCATGACAAGCGTGATGGACTACTAGGGAATAACATATTGCGTCCCCTTCAAACTGAAATCAGTTACAAAGAAAACGTTTTAAAATTAAACACAGGCAATGAAATTCTTCTCTTCTTTAGTGTAAATGAAGAAAAAGAGTACCAAATTCCTGCCCCCCTCAAAGACCTGGATACATTCCAGAACGAAATATTCCTCAATGAAAATTGGATCAGATGTAATCATTTAGACCCAATAACAAAGTCCGGGCTTCTGAAAATAATAAAGAAGTTCGATAAAGCCTACTATCAGGAAGGCGATGATCTCACATTTACCCATGAAATTAAACATAATATTAACACTACTAATGAAATCCCCATTCATACGAAACTTTATCGCTATCCCGAAGTACATCGTCTCGAAGTTCAGAAACAAATCGATGACATGTTAAACCAGGGTATAATTAGACAAAGCAATTCCCCATATTTAGCTCCAATATGGGTTGTGCCTAAAAAGGAAGATGGGTCAGGGAAGCAAAAATGGCGCATTGTTATTGATTACCGGAAGCTGAATAACGTTACAATCGATGACAAATATCCTATCCCGAATATCGAGGACATATTGGATAAGTTAGGTCGTGCCATGTACTTCACGACTCTTGACCTTGCTAAAGGCTTCCACCAAATCGAGGTAAACGAAGAAGATAACAAAAAGACCGCATTTAGCACAAATAATGGTCATTACGAATTTGTCAGGATGCCATTCGGGTTAAAGAATGCTCCTGCAACCTTTCAAAGGTTAATGAATTCCGTGTTGATGGAATTTATCGGGAAAATTTGTTACGTATATCTGGATGATATCATTATCTTCAGTACTAGCAAAGAAGAGCATTTCGTCTCCCTACAAAAAATATTACAAAGACTCCAAGACGCCAATTTGAAAATACAGTTGGACAAAAGCGAATTTTTAAAACAAGAAACAGAATTATTAGGTCATATTATAACAACTAATGGAATTAAACCTAACCCCAATAAGATTGAAGCGATAAATAAATTCCCAATCCCCAAAACCCCGAGACAGATAAAGTCGTTTTTAGGTCTCGTGGGATATTATCGAAAATTCATTAGAGACTTTGCCAAAATCGCGAAACCAATGACTACGTGTTTAAAAAAGGACAAACGGATCGACATTAATAACACCGAATATAAAGAAGCTTTTAATAAATTAAAATTATTGATCACAACTGATCCAATTCTAGCATATCCTGATTTTTCGATGAAATTCACTTTGACCACCGATGCTAGCAACTTTGCCATCGGATCGGTATTATCTCAAGACAATCAGCCTGTTTGTTACGCTTCACGCACCCTTAACGAGCACGAGTGTAAATATTCGACTATCGAAAAAGAGCTACTTGCGATAGTCTGGGCAGTTAAATACTTTCGCCCTTACCTTTACGGTAGAAAATTCATTATAAGAACCGATCACAAACCATTACAATGGCTTCACAATCTTAAGAAACCAAACTCTAAACTACAACGATGGTTGGTTCGATTTGAATGGGAAAGAGAACAAAGTCGCCGATGCCCTGTCAAGAGTAGAAATACATGCAAATGATGTAGAAATTGAGGAAATCAGATCAACTGATGCAACAATGCACTCAGCTGACGAGGATAACTCAGAACACATCCCTGTAACCGAATCACCCCTAAATTTTTATAAAACACAAACTATTCTAGAAAAGGGCCCCTCAGCTAAAATAAATGTAGAAAGAATTCATGGTCGAACCAGGAAAACATTTACACACCCGAACCCCGATGAAAACTACTTCATTAATATTTTAAAAGTTCATGTTCCTTCCAAAGGTATAATAGGTATTATGGTTGAAGACATGAATACTTACATTTCGTTTCAGAACATATATCTAAAACACTTCTCAAAAAACAAATTATTAAAAATAAATAAATGTTCCTTCAAGCTCGAAGATATAAGAGACAGACACGAATTACAGGAGCGAATAATGGAACAGCACAGCAAAACAAACCATAGAGGAATCAACGATGTGTATCTCGAATTAAAGAGTAAATTCTATTTCCCGAAACTTAAGCAAGAGATACAAAAAGTAATAAATAATTGTCACATTTGCAATACCGCTAAATATGAAAGATATCCTCTTCAACTTCCATTCAAAATTACAGAAACTCCTAGCAAACCCTTGGAAATAGTTCATATGGACATATGGTTTAAAAGTAAAGGAAACCCTTACCTGACAATTATCGATAAGTTTACTAAACATGCTCAGATCATACCTCTGAAGTCTAGAAATTGGGCAGATCTAAAAACTGCTGCCATGCAATACATTGCTTCATTTGGGAAGCCTTGAAATATTATTACTGATCAAGAAAAAGGTTTTAATGGTTTAAATTTCGTGAACTTTTTGAAAACTGAGGGCATAGATATCCATTTTACTACTCCCAATAACCACACCAGTAACGGTGACATAGAGCGATTTCATAACACGCTCAACGAGCATTTAAGAATTTTGGGCGTTACCGAAAAGGAACAGGGATTCCCGTTAGATGAAGACCTAGTCATTAAAAGCATGAAAATCTATAACGAAACCACTCACTCTGCAACAGGCAAAAAGCCTATAAACTTCCTAAAACGGAATGATTGACCCAAGAGAATACCCCTCAATAAATCAAACCCTTCTCAAGAATAAAGAAAAAAACATAAAAAGATGCAACTTGGACAGACACAAGGCCAAGCCTTCCGACTATCTTAAACTCAATCGAGTCACCAAGCTCCAACCCTATCACAGAAAAGACAATGTTAGGGAATCGGGAGAAGAACATTTTAAAATAAATGAAGAAATCCTACCTCGCTACTTTAATCAATTCAAAAAGAAGTTAAAATATCAAAACTAAAATAACCCCCATCATTTCAGGAGTAATACTTCTTATACTTCTATTGGCAACATCCCACGTTTTGGCACAATCATCATTAGAAATAGATGAGATACACTATGGAAATGGTTACATCCTTTTTAATGATTCAGAGCTTAAAATAATTCAAAACTACAAAAGAATTATGTACGTGATAGATTTAGGCCAATACGAAGACACCATTTACAAAATCGAAGAAAGTATAACCCAACTCCATGAAAAAACCGAAGTTCGTGCAACTTTACTCTATAACCTTAAGCATTTGAAAGAAGAGTTCAATAGCATTATCCCGCATCATTTAAGTAAAAGAGGACTCATCAACGTAAAGGTCTCCGCTATTTAACCGGCGTAATGGATGACAACGATCGCAATGAAATCCAAAAACATTATGAAACTATCAAACTAAATAATGGAAATATTATAAAAAATTGAAATGATCAGGTTTCTATTAACAAACAGATTTCAGATCAGATAGAAAATATAACCAGCCACGTTAATTTAGTGCAGGATAAATTAATAATTAAAATTAAGGAATTTGAAAATAACATAAACCAAATAGGTAAGGAATTGCATTTTTTAATGGTTTTATTTAGCTTCACCGCGTATATTTGTTTGTTTGGTTCAAATCTTGCGACAGCTTTTTCGTCTACTTCTACTGAACCGATTCTTATGAAATTTTGCCCACACATTGAGCTCCCGTGACAATGCAATCTGACAATTTTGTACAAAAATCAAGATGGCGGTTCCAAGATGGCGGACGAATTTTGCAATTGTGTTCCGATTCCATTGAAAATCGGTATCACGGGGTTTGAAGGGCCACAAATGACGATTCTGTGGTCAAAATTTAAAAATTCAAAATGGCGGCGCCAATATGGCGGATGAATTTTGCCAATGTGTTCTGAATCCATTGAAAATCGGTATCGGGGGGTTTGTAGGGCCACAAATGACGATTCTGTGGTCAAAATTTGAAAATTCAAAATGGCGGCGCCAATATGGCGGATGAATTTTGCCAATGTGTTCTGAATCCATTGAAAATCGGTATCGGGGGGTTTGTAGGGCCACAAATGACGATTCTGTGGTCAAAATTTGAAAATTCAAAATGGCGGCGCCAATATGGCGGATGAATTTTGCCAATGTGTTCTGAATCCATTGAAAATCGGTATCGGGGGGGTTTTAGGGCCACAAATGACGATTCTGTGGTCAAAATTTGAAAATACAAAATGGCGGATGAATTTTGCAAATGCGTCCTAAATCCATTGAAAATCGGTATTGGGGAGTTTTTAAGGTTAAAAATGACGAATTTGTGGTCAAAATTTTAAAAAAATCAAACTAAAAACTAGAAAATAAAAAAAATAGGTAAAAAAACTTTTAAGTTAAATGGTTTTATTTGAAATCATAAGCTGTACCAAAAACTAGAAAATAATTAGAACACAAACATGGACCTTCTTGAGATTCCGACGTCTGGTAAGAAATCATGCAATAGTAGCCGTGCTGTTTTCTTATGTCGTATGCCAAGGTACCCTTTGTGTCGCTGCGTCAACGGATTAAGTAATATTCTGGGACTTTTAACAGACTAAAATAAAAACATGGGGCGCATAAAAACCTGTATAACCACTGTATAATTAAATAAGAACGACTTGTCTAGAAGATGTGTTTCCAAGCCCACCAATATATTTCATATGCGCCCCATGTTTTTGTTTTAGTCTGTTAAAAGTCCCAGAATATTACTTAATCCGTTGACGCAGCGACACAAAGGGTACCTTGGCATACGACATAAGAAAACAGCACGGCTACTATTGCATGATTTCTTACCAGACGTCGGAATCTCAAGAAGGTCCATGTTTGTGTTCTAATTATTTTCTAGTTTTTGGTACAGCTTATGATTTCAAATAAAACCATTTAACTTAAAAGTTTTTTTACCTATTTTTTTTATAATTACAACAGAACTTAATGAGACTATTAACATACTATTGAAACAGATTTTAAACATTAAAGAAATAATTCTAGCAAGTAAGTTAGAAATCTTACCAAGAGATATCCTTACATAAGAAGAAATTAGAGATAACAACATTACTGTAGAAACGTTACCCTACTTTAAAAATTGCGTACTATTTAAGGGAAATGTAATCGTCTTTGTATTATCCATAACCATACCCAATTTTGTGCAAAGTTTTTATTCCAGAATACTTATTAAAAAGATTCCAAATAAAAGTAGCTCCCTAGAATTAAGTACTGACATAAATAAAGTAATTGTGTCTAAACAAACTATTTTTGCGAACTTAGATAAAAAATATATCCTAAATATAGTTTAAAAAAACTAAAAAATACGCTTTGATTTTAAAATTAACTAAAAAGTAAAAAATAATTTTGAATGTAAAGTTTTTATTGCTCCAGCCAGAATATGGAAACAACTCTCTTCCTATATTCTTATTTTATTAACACCGGAAATTTTCGCTAGAGGCCCACGCTTTTTTACATTTCGAAAGGTAGGTTGTTTCCATATTCTGACTGGAGCAATAAAACCTTTACATTCAAAATTATTTTTTACTTTTTAGTTAATTTTAAAATCAAAGCGTATTTTTTAGTTTTTTTAAACTATATATTTTTTATTTTCTATTTTTTAGTCTATTATATGTCTTCCGCCATTTTGTAGTGACCGCCACATTGGATTTAAAATGACATCATACAGTTTACTATACTATACTCGTCGTTCACTTTCATTTGATACCCATACCGAGGGCGTTGTAAAGAAAAGGGTAAACCGCCATTTTGTGTTGACCGCCATTTTGAATTTGGAATCCCGCCACACAGTTAATAGTATTCTAATCGTCACACCCTTTCATTTGATACCCATACCGAGGGTGTTATAAAGAAAAAGGTAGTCCGCCGTTTTATGTTGGCGGCCATTTTGAATTTTGAATGACGCCACAGAGCTAATAGTATTCTACTTGTCATTTCCTTTCATTTGATACTCATATCGAGTGGGTTGTAAAGAAAATGGTAGTCCGCCATTTTTTGTTGTCCGCAATTTTGAATTTTGAATAACGCCACATAGCTAATTCTATTCTACTCGTAATACTCTTTCATTTGACACCCATGTTGGGGGTCGGGAAGCACAATTGCAAAATTCGGCCGCCATCTTGGAACCGCCATCTTGATTTTTTTAGAAAATGGTCAGATTACATTGTCACGCGAACTATACATATGTGAAAAATTTCAAGTCGATCCGTTACCTGGAAGTGGGTCAAAATGAAGTTGCAAGATTTGTTTACATGAAACATACAACATACAACATACAACATACAGGTCAAGCTAATATAAAGCGTATAAAAAGAGAACTTGTTCCATATCAAGATAAATGTATCTCAAGCTAAATAATAAGATTATGAAATGTAATTACCATAAAAATGTTACGGAAGCAATAGAAGTAGTATCGGACAACGTGATGATTACAAAAAATTTAAATGAAACCTTATTGATAAATAGCTGTGGAGAACAGCTTGCATTTCAATTGGAGTTTTCCAACAAGAAAATTTTGAGGCAGAATACCATAGTAAATCCCTACCAAACCTAGAACGAAACATAACCGTCGAACAAATCGTCAACGGTTTAACCATGCATCACCTCTATTTCAAACACATTAATAATACAAGTCATTTAGAAGAAATCAAGTTCAGCAACACTCAAAGATGGCATGTTCTTCTAACAACAAATTTTATCATTGGCTGTATGGTAGTAGCTACAGGTTTATACTTGATAGCACGCCGTAAAAAAGGTCAAGCAATGGTGGAAATACAATTACAAAATCGTCGCCAGGAGTCGACACTTGAGGAGGGAAGAGTTACATCTTCACCTGAAAACAGTTTGCCATTTTCCTAAAAATCTACCTCATCATTTTTTCCGTCTGTTGCAAACACCTCAAAGACACAAGTTCCCACAACTTGTGCTTATCTCAGCAAATATTCTTTATCGCACCGCAATTTGTTCCCGCAGACTAAAGAAACCAGACACCTAATAAAAAGAATCAAATCATTCACGTTGCCCGTTAGATCTTACGTTAATTATTTTTAAAGTTTAGTTTTCATTAAAAACTCGGTCGCAACAGCTCGATACAAGTACCTAAATTTTGTTTGACTAAATTTAATTAATTAATAAAAAAGGTGGTCAGTCATCAGCGGAATAGGGGGAATAACATGTAGCATAACATGCACGTGCCGTAACTATTCCGGACTGATGGAAGTGCGATCATAACCTCCTAGCGGTGGCCACTGGTAACTATCCTATGAGAGAGGATAGGCTAACATGATCGGGCTAGTCCCTTCCAAGTAAGGTTGGCGTGAGGCTAATAACCTCACCCGTAAAAAACAAACATTACGGAACGAGCAACATGCCTCGGATACTGGAAAAAACGACGACGACCACGGCAACGAAAAAGGCAAAATGATTTAAGAATTTTCTCATGGAACGTACGAACTCTGTACAGAACTCGAGCTGTACAACATCTGGCCGATACCCTGTCAACATATAAAGCTGACATTACCGCCATTCAGGAGATGCGATGGACAGGGAATGGTGTTTTGCAAAAACCTGATTATTACGTATATTACAGCTGTCATACGAAACACCATGTGCTCGGGGTAGGTTTTATGGTCAGCAAAAGGATGAAGCCTACCATTATCGGCTTTAAAGCAATAAACGAAAGGCTATGTACCCTTCGTGTGCGAGGCAAATTTAAGAACATCAGCCTCATAAACGTTCACGCACCTACAGAAGAGTCCCCGGACGATGAAAAAGAAGAATTCTTCGAAGTAGTTGAACGGGAACTTAATGCCTGCCCCAGATATGATGTAAAAATCATATTGGGAGACCTGAACGCCAAAGTAGGCCGGGAGCCCGTATACAGGCAATATGTCGGCACCCACAGCTTGCATGAGACCACTAATGACAATGGCCAGCGAGTTATAGAGATGGCAGCAAGTAAGAACTTGGTCGTTGCAAGTACCAGATTTGCGCGTAAAGATATCCATAAAGCCACCTGGATATCTCCTGATGGGGCGACTCGCAATCAAATAGACCACGTGTTGATAGACCGCCGCCACCTTTCGGGTCTGATGACGGTACGAACGTACCGAGGTGCCAACTTCGACTCAGATCACTATCTTGCTGGTATGGTGCTCCGAGAGCGCATTACAACGCTGAAAAGCTTTGTATCCGCTGATCAGGCTCGAATCAACACAGCTGCACTACGCAACGAAATGGCCAGAAACAGCTACGGTCAGGCGTTAGAACTCGCGCTCAGAAGAGCAAGTCCTGGGGATGAGATGCCAGGCGTCGACGAGAGCTGGACCCGCCTTAAAAATACTGTCATTAGTACTGCTGATTCCATCTTAGGCAGAAGTCGTAGAGATCGGAACGACTGGTTCGAAAATGAATGCAAGCTGGCAACTGAACGTAAGAATGCTGCGTATCGAGCAATGCAGCAGTCTCAGAGAACACGAGCACGCGAAGAGAAATATAAAGAGCTCAGAAAAGAAGAAAAGAGAATTCACAAACGAAAAAAGGAAGCCTGGGAGAAAAATCTCGTTTGTGAACTAGAACAGTACAGAGAGCGACGGCCGCACCAGGCGCGGGAGTTCTACCGAAGAGTACGCGGTATGACGCAATTCACACCTCGTTGCACATACTGCAAGGACAAAGAAGGGAATCTGATCACCGATCCTCAAGGCATCTTGGAGCGATGGGAAGAGCACTTTCATGAATTGCTAAATGGCGAGCTAACTGAGGATTTGGAGGCTCCACCAATATCTGACGATAATGCTACGCTGTCACCACCAAGCTTAGCAGAAGTTAGCAGTGCCATCACCCGGCTCAAAAACAACAAGGCCTCGGGTGCAGACGGCATCCCTGCGGAGCTGGTTAAATATGGAGGGCCTACATTACACCAAGCGATTCATGAATTAATTGTGCAAGTATGGGAGCAGGAAGCGATGCCAGAAGACTGGAGAAAAGGCATGCTCTGCCCGGTACATAAAAAAGGAGATATCACAACGTGCAGCAATTATCGTGGTATAACGTTGTTGAGTACCGCGTATAAGATATTCTCCGCCATCCTACAAAACAGGATGGCCCCATACGCTGGAAATATCGTAGGCCAATACCAGTGTGGCTTCAGCCCAGGCAAATCAACAACCGATCAGATTTTCACTTTGAGGCAGGCTATGGAAAAATGTCTAGAGTTTCAAAACTCAATGCAACACCTCTTCATAGACTTTAAAGCCGCCTATGATAGCATAGCCAGAGTAGAACTCTACAAAGCCATGATAGAATTCGGCATTCCCAATAAGCTGACAAGACTATGTAGGTTGACCATGACCAATGTGACAAGCCAAGTAAAGCTATCCGAAACACTGTCCAGACCAATCAACATCTATAATGGACTCCGACAAGGGGACGGTCTGGCCTGCCTCCTTTTCAACCTGGCGTTGGAGAAAGTGATCCGAGATTCGGCCGTGACATCAAGGGGCACAATCCTTCACAAGTCCACCCAATTACTGGCTTATGCAGACGACATTGACATCATTGGAAGAACATCAACAGCTGTACAAGAAGCTTTCATCCAGATTGAGCGCGCCGGCAGGAAATCTGGGACTGCACATCAACGAAAGCAAAACAAAGTACATGGTGGCCTCGTCTGCAAGAACACCTAACATTGGTCCCACAATCAAGGTAGAGGAACACGAGTTTGATGTGGTAAAATCATTTACCTACCTTGGGTCAATAGTAGCAGCCGACAATAGCATGGAACCTGAAACACGCGCACGACTGCTAAAAGCCAACAAGGCCTACTATAGCCTGTCAAGGCTCTTCAAATCCAAGCATCTAACCATAACGTCTAAACTTTTACTATATAAGACGATGGTCTTGCCGGTCCTCACATATGCATCCGAAACGTGGGTGCTTAGCAAAAAGCACTCTAACCTCTTGGCGGTGTTCGAGAGGAAAATACTTCGGAGGATTGTTGGCCCCGCCGAGAGGTCGTCCTGGAAAGTATGTGAGGAAGGACGATTCCGGAGACCCTACAATGACGAGATCTACGAGCGCTATCGCGACATAGATGTTGTGAAGAAAATAAAGCTCGGTAGACTCCGGTGGGCAGGACATCTAGCTCGTATGAGTGAAGATGAGCCTGCTCGGAAAGTTCTCTGCGGTAAGACTTATGGGGTGCGACAGCGAGGGAGACCCAATCTCCGCTGGAAGGATGGCGTAGGCCAGGACGCTCAGAGCATAGGGATGCCAAACTGGATGACATCGGCTCAGAGTCGGGACCGGTGGAGAGAACAGTTGCGAGAGGCCAGGACCGGATCCCGGTTGTAGAGCCGTTAAAGAAGAAGAAGAAGAATCAATAAAAAATCCTTCTTTTGTTTCAGTGTTTGTTTTATTCTGATAATTTATTGTTTTTATTTTATTCCGCGTTCGAAAAGATTTCACTATATATATGGGTATTTAAAGGTATGAATTCTTAATTTAATTTACGTGCCTATCTTTCATCTTAGTTCCTATACATGTTTAATATTATATATATCTGATTAAAAGTTTTATGTATCTGTCTTTCTTATACTTTGATATTTTTTTTCCACTTTTGTGTATACATATATGTATATGTTCACAAAAGGGTTTATATATTCTTCTTTCATTTTACATTGTTTCTTTATATTTATTTTCTTGGCTTTATTGTTTTGTTCAATTTATCGATATATGTATTTGTGTATTTTCTTTATTTGTTTATCAAAAAAAATGGCTTGGAGCACAAGGTTTCTTTTACCGTACTGTTAGTACATAGGATCTATCAGGGCGTACCTCGGGGTTTTCGTTTACTGTGAGATTGCTTGTTGATTTTTCCGGGTTAATCGTCACCTGTCCCGGGTTTATTGTTAACGACCTGCTTCGGTTAAATTTAGAGGTGCATCTTTTCCTTAGTAGGAGGACAAAATTATGATTATGAGGAGTAGGAGGACGTATGTCATGGTGTAATGGTGGATAGTGCGAGCTTTGTTAGTACCTAATTTCATGTTTTCATTATCCTTTTGTTGCTGGATTTTTTGACTGAGTTCGTTCAGCTCGTCGTCGCTATTGTACTTTATCAGGAACTATTTAGGTGTTTTTAGAAGTTTTTCTGTTTTGGTGCTATGGTTTAGGCTTTGCGACAGGTTAATCGTAGGTAGATAATAATTATTTAACGTCGACGTTTGTACATTATGGGCTTGAATGGTGAGCTCTTTGCTCCTTAGGTAACAGTTTGGCTTAATTTCCATGATGACGCTACCATTAAGAGGATGCGCAGTGATTTTGTCATGGCAGACTATTACAAATAGCCATTTGTTTGGTTGGTTCAGTTGTATCCAGTAGTTGGTCCTTGGCAACGACCTGATGTGGCATGTTTCAGGAATTTCGGTGCTGTGCAGATCTATTTCGCATAAGTTATTTTCGGAGTGGACATTAAATATCGGGTAGATGATGCGGCAAAGATACTGTTGAAGATCTAGTGTTGAGCAATTTGCCAAATCCAGTTTATTTAAAGTATAGTAGTGCTCTCGATTATAGTCCACTACTAGGTATTCTAAGGACGGTTCTATGAACACGAATTCAGTTTGATGGCGGGTTGGAATTGGGACCATTTTATGTAACTCATAATTCTCGCAGAACGGTAATGGTATCTTGAGTTCGAATATTATCTTGTCTTTCAAGATAGCTGTTCCGATGTGGCTTAGTCTGTAGATTTGTAGCTCATTACCTCTATCTCTTGTTATAGGTAGGGTGAGGTGGTTTGGTAGTTGGTGTTGTATGTCGGTTAGTAATTTGTTAACTTGCCCGGGGGTGATAATTGAGGGGCGTGGTTTCCCGTGTCTCACATCCGTTACCAGGTCTAACAGGGCATTTAGTGTTACTTGGTAGCGCATGGTCATTATGATGGTCAAAGAAATGAGGAACTCAAGCTCGAGTCCCACGTTCGCTTGAACCGCTTCGGAGTGAAGTAAATTCACGCTTTTGTCGAGTTTACCGAGTTTATTGTCAATGTGCCTGAACTGTTCCTGTATTTGTAAACGACTTTTATTGAAAATATTTGCCGTACTCTCTATTATCGTAGTTTGATTTTTCATGAGACTGAGCATTGCCTCTTGATCGCTTCTCACGAGTTCTATTTGCTCATTATATTTCGTTGCATCATCTTCATTCAGCGTACCAAAATGGGTTTTGCTGAGGGTGCCTACTGCATTAAATAATCCTCTTTTACGACGCGAAGAATTGACATCAAGAAGTTTACCCTTTTCTTTTAGATCTGACATTATAGAGGAAAAGAGAGAGTTACAGCAGCGCGAAGTCTTTTTTCAAGTATCCACTGCATTTACTTATCCGCACGCGATTTTGGTGGAGACACTTCGGCGGATAATGTATGGAGCTAGTGCGGAGACAAAACTCTTGGTGGATACCCACCTTTACATTTCGATAGGTAGGTTGTTTCCATATTCTGGCTGGAGCAATAAAAACTTTACATTCAAAATTATTTTTTACCTTTTAGTTCATTTAAAATAAAAGCGTATTTTTTAGTTTTTTAAACTATATTTTTTATTTTACCCCCAACCCCCTAACTCGAGTTGGGTCCACTCCCCGCAAAAATGTCATATTATAAAAAATGGTTGAAATTACTTGAAAAGCTTATAGACCAAATGGCAGAAGGTTGGGACGACACGATTTTTTCAAGTGCCAGCTCCCCTACTATGGTAATATATTTAGAGACTTAAATCGGAAAACATAAAGCATTGCGCGCACACAATAATTTTATCATTCAAGGTCGTATCCACCTAAATTCTTGTCTCTGTAGAGTGCGCGCACAGTCCTTTAGAACATAGGGCCAAGTCAATAATCCACTTGGCTCGAGCAAATGACTTCTTCAGCAATTGGAAGTCTGTAGCTGAATAAGTCATTTGCTCGCGCAACGTGCATTATTGACTTGGCCCATAGTTTGAGACTTTTCATATGCTTCCTGCAAGATTTTAGTGGATAGCCAATGAAAGCTTTGTCTCCTCACAGTTTGAGATTTTTTGTTTTTTGCTCAATTTGTGTGGTTTTTTATGTGCGCGCACTGTCTGCAGACCGCAGTGGAAACGCACCTTAAAGTGTCTTATTAAATTACGGCCGCTCCGCGATAGGTCCTGATGACTACAGAGTTTATTTGAAGCCTCAAAGCACTACTTTAAAGATATAGGCGGTATTTATTAGTACACATGTCGAATTGACGTGGACTAATCACCGCTGCTGTCGGTGAATAGCTTTAGGTTATTATTGTGTACTGTGCGGTTTTTGTTTTTGATCCTCACCCTGGTCTTCTCTGTAGGATTAATGGATACCACCGGGAAAGGTCCCTCCCATAAGGGCGAAACTTTGTTTTTCCTGGCGTTATTTTTCACCAGGACTAGGTCATTTAAATTGAAAACTTTGGGACAGGTATTTTTGTCATAATATTTCTTTGATTTTCCTTTGTTAACGATAATTGATTTTTTGGCTATGCTGTATCCGTACTGTAGCCAAGCCTTAAGTTCCTTTGCATAACTTTCATAGTTGTAAAGTGGGTTAGGTTTACTCTGGAGGTTAGATGGTATCTCGGCGGGAAATCCGTACAGGAGTTCATGTGGAGTATAATTAGTACTCGAATGTGGGGTGGTGTTCACATAGTACCTGAGGTATTCGGCCAAGGTTCGGTGACTCCTTTCCAAGGCACCATTGGTTCGGGGATGATATGGCGTGCTGTGAAGTTGCTTAATGTTCAGCAACTTGGTCACCTCTTTGAACATGGCACTAAGAAAATTTGATCCTTGATCGGTGAGCAGAGACTGTGGAATGCCGTTTAGGCAGACAATATATTCCACAAATGTTCTAGCTACTGTACTTGCTTCAGTGTTTTCCAGGGCGACCGCAGCGGAAAATTTCGAGAGGTCATCCTGGAAAGTGAGCAGGTACTTATTACCATTGTAGCTGGTAGGTAGAGGTCCAACTATGTCCAGATATATCTTCTGGAATGGTTGGGAACTCGTCGATGTGATTTTCATGGGCAATTTTGAGTTATGCGTCAACTTATTTACCTGGCAAGATGGGCAACTCTTAATATATGCTTCTATGTCACGACGCATTCCTACCCAGAAGTAGTCTCTTTGTAGACGCTTTAAAGTTCTAGCAACACCTTGATGTCCTCCCGTGGGGAGTTCATGGTAGTCTCGAAAGATTCTTTGTATCTCTTCCCGATTTTCGATGAGATGTATTTTCCCAAGGTAGCCGATTATCTCTATATTTGTATCCTTGAAGATTTTCCTGATTAATCCCTAGAAAACTTGGAGATCTTCAGTTTTGACGGGAGGTGTTGCCAGGTGAAGTCTTTTCATCTTTTGTGTTTCACAGATCAAGCGGTATGACAGTACCTTTGTTACTACTTCCTCGTCCCTTGCTGTGCGTATTGGGAGAGGGCATTTACTTAAATTATGCGTTTGATGTTTATATATGGCCGATATCGAGGTCTTCGGGAATTTCTTTGAACTTATCCCGTGATTGGTACTCTGCCTCGCTTGGAACTAGCGGCAGAAGGTAAAATTTATGATTTATCCCTTTTCTTGGGTTTCGAGGGTAGTTCGGTGCGGAACTGCATTAGCTATTGTAGGGGGTGGTATTGGCGCGTTTTGTGTGGAGGTGTTGGAGGAAAGGTTTCCTTGTGTTGTCCTTTTTGCCTGACTTCTGGTGATCACATTCACCGCTTTCATTTCTTCTTCCGGTACTATTCGACTAAGAGCATCGGCGTTGGCGTTCAGCTTTCCCGCTCGGTACTTGAAAGTAGGCGAGTACGCCTGCTAGAAGAGTTCTTTAAATTCATCAGCCACTCAAGAGGCCGATGATCCGTTACAACTGCGAACTCCCGTCCGTACACGTACAGTCGAAATCGTTCGACCGCATACCCGAGTAAAAATAAATGACGGCCTTAGAACGGGCAAACGCCGACTGTGATTGAAACATAGTCCTCGGCCATCTGGCGGTTAACAGAAGCCTCGTTGCAGGACAGTACGGCCCTACGGGGGCGAGTGACGGTGAAACAACGGCCTTACAGTTCCAATAACGGCCATACGACGGTGGTACGGCGGCCGTATGGTTGCTATTATGGGTATACGACGGTGGTACAGTGGCAGCAACGTGGATATTCGCCCTCCTATAAGAAAATACATTTCACTGCAATTAAATGTTTGATTTTTTTTCGGTTATGTTTTTTTTAAGCCGTTAAATAACAAAATTTCCCACTTAAATATAAATCAACACGCATCATACAATTCACGTACAACAAACCGACGACTGGCGAGCTCGTTTCTCTTGTGCATCGATATCTTTAAGTAGGATAAATCGAAAGAACCATTGTACATAACGAAAATGATGAAGTTCCCATAAAACACATTCAACAATACATTTGGTGCAGATTCTTTTTTTGGCTCAAATTTCCCGTCGAATGCCCGTTTCTACAGCTCAGTAATTGGCCTTTTAAATCTTTTGGTCAAATTTGGCCGTCGTAAGGCCGTATGTGCTCCCATTAAAAATGGTTAAAAACTCGACGGCCATCACATGCCCCTTAAAAAACCAAGCGGCCGGTGTTCGCCCTTTATAAAGCCATTTTTTATTTTTACTCGGGTATACGACAGCAAGAAGTTCTTTTTCGATGGTAGAATATCTTGACTTGGCAAGGTTGAGGGTACGGCTAGAGTAACAGATAGGTCCATCGCGGCCTAATTTGCCTTGCGATAAGATCGCTCCTAGCGCGAAATCGCTAGCATCAGTGGTCACGATAAATGGTTTATCGAATTCAGGGTAGGCTAAAATGGGGGCACTAATTAACTTTTGTTTTAAATCTGTGAAGGCTTCGTCGCAGAATGGATCCCAGATGAAGGGCTGATAATTCTTTAATAACTTCGTGAGTGGCTATCTTGGAGAATTCGGGTATGAATCGCCTGTAATATCCCACAAAACCTAGGAAAGCCTTTATGTCTTTCGGTTTCTTAGTGAGTGGGTAGGTTTTTACTGCTTTATTTTTGTCGGATCTGGATGCACGCCTTCTGAGCTGACAACGTGTCCTAGATAGATGATCTCCTTTCTTAAGAAGTTGTTCTGTCTCAACCTCACTAATACTTCCTCCAGTTTCTTATTGTGACCCCGTAAATCATAGCCATATACCACTATATCGTACAGGTAGACGAAACATCGCAGCCCTTGGAGACCCGTTAGTACTGTGTTCATCAGCCGCTGGAAAGTGGCTGGTGCTGTTTTAAGTCCGAAGGGCATACGGTTGTAGTGGTAATGCCCAAACGGGGTGCTAAATGCGGTCTCCTCTTTGTTTACCTCATCCACCGCTATTTGGTGGAAACCGTTGGCCAAATCTAGGGTAGTAAAATACTTAGATTTACCCAACTGATCCAAAATATCGGTGATGTTTGGCAAAGGGTATGCATCTCCGATGGTGATCTCATTCAGTCTCCTGAAGTCCACCACAACTCTCCATTTTTTATTGCCGTTGGCATCCGGCTTCTTAGGAACTAGGAGAAGTGGCGCATTGCAGGGACTGCTACTTGGACTAATTATACCGTTATCTAGCATATCCTTATTTGTTTATTGATCTCGTTCCGTTGGGACTCAGGGAGCCGATATGGCTTTGTGTATATGGGTGGTTTATCCACCAAAGTGGGTATAGTATGCTTGAGGGCATCGGTGAACGTGAGAACATCACCCTCTAGATGGAAAAGATCATTGTATTTACGACAAATTTCTAGAATGTTGTGACGCTCTTCTGCATTGCAATGATCAAGATTAAGAAGATCCTTCAGTTTATTTAGCCTCTTTTGAACAGGATTCCTACCGAAATCGGCCTGGGCTATGAAATAATCACTGAGATCTGTCCAGGCGGGGTCTACACTAGCTGGAGAGATTTCGATGTCATTTTTATTAATATTCATTACCGCTACCTTAGCGTATCCACCCTTAGGCCGTGTGATGCAGTCCCCAAGGTAAATTCCCGGACCAATGAGTTTTTTGGCACAGGCTCGTGCAATATTTCCATCAGCTGGAATCTCGAAGATAGCTTCTGATCTTGCTGGGATTGTGAGCTTTGTGAGCTTTTCGCGAAATTTTGGAATATGTTTCATATCGTTACTGTCAGCAGAGCTTTCTAAATCAAGTGGGTTTGTATTTACTTCTTCCACCGGCACTTGAACGTGTACTCCTGTGGGTTGCTTCTTCGTCGTCGTGATTACATCGGTGTCTCCGTAAGCCGTGTGCTCACGCGTCTTTATCGCATTTAGTTCTTTTGCCTTTTTTCTTTGATGTTTTTGCCCTCGATGCAGTCATTTCTGTTGGCTCGATCTGGTTTATAAGTGATCTTGCCGGGGTCTCTGCCTCGGCTTTCTGTTATTACCTGTACAAAATAGGTAAAAAAACTTTTAAGTTAAATGGTTTTATTTGAAATCATAAGCTGTACCAAAAACTAGAAAATAATTAGAACACAAACATGGACCTTCTTGAGATTCCGACGTCTGGTAAGAAATCATGCAATAGTAGCCGTGCTGTTTTCTTATGTCGTATGCCAAGGTACCCTTTGTGTCGCTGCGTCAACGGATTAAGTAATATTCTGGGACTTTTAACAGACTAAAACAAAAACATGGGGTGCATATGAAATATATTGGTGGGCTTGGAAACACATTCTTCTAGACAAGTCGTTCTTATTTAATTATACAGTGGTTATACAGGTTTTTATGCGCCCCATGTTTTTATTTTAGTCTGTTAAAAGTCCCAGAATATTGCTTAATCCGTTGACGCAGCGACACAAAGGGTGCCTTGGCATACGACATAAGAAAACAGCACGGCTACTATTGCATGATTTCTTACCAGACGTCGGAATCTCAAGAAGGTCCATGTTTGTGTTCTAATTATTTTCTAGTTTTTGGTACAGCTTATGATTTCAAATAAAACCATTTAACTTAAAAGTTTTTTTACCTATTTTTTTTATTTTCTAGTTTTTAGTTTGATTTTTTTAAAATTTTGACCACAAATTCGTCATTTTTAACCTTAAAAACTCCCCAATACCGATTTTCAATGGATTTAGGACGCATTTGCAAAATTCATCCGCCATTTTGTATTTTCAAATTTTGACCACAGAATCGTCATTTGTGGCCCTAAAACCCCCCCGATACCGATTTTCAATGGATTCAGAACACATTGGCAAAATTCATCCGCCATATTGGCGCCGCCATTTTGAATTTTCAAATTTTGACCACAGAATCGTCATTTGTGGCCCTACAAACCCCCCGATACCGATTTTCAATGGATTCAGAACACATTGGCAAAATTCATCCGCCATATTGGCGCCATATAGGGGGGCGAACGGCTAACAAAGACCTCGGAAGGTGGTGGCACCCGATTTGTCACTTCTGCCAAAACCCGAGAAGAGTCACTGCAGACGAACACCTAGCAGCTCTGTTAGCAAGTCCTAATCCCACCTCCCCGCGGTGCCCCCTGGGGTACTTCTTCGGAAGGAGCTAACGGGAGACGGTCGAATGGCGAGTTCTCTGCGCCACAAAACAGAGTTCTAAGTCGGTTGGGCTGAGGGCTCCTATAAAACACATAATTGCTACGAATCGGCAAACAATGCCTCGGAACCGGATGGACAACACGACGACGACCTTTGCTTTTCGAACCAGGACACGAATCGGATCATGGAATGTGAGAACGCTGCTTGCTGATGGACGGCTGGATGAAGTCCTCAACGAGATGAACCGCTATAAAATCAAGGTCATGGGACTCAGCGAGACCAGATGGACCGATGCGGGGGAACATATCTGCCCAAACGGTGAGTCCTTCTTATATTCTGGGAGAAACGAAACTGAAAATCGTAGGAATGGCGTTGGCGTAATACTCACCAAGGAAGCCAGGTCCAGCCTCATTAGCTGGTCACCAGTTTCTGAGAGGATTATTACCGTGCGCCTACGTACCAGGCTAAGAAGTACTACGATAGTCCAATGCTACGCTCCGACTGAAGACGCAGAAGATGACATCAAAGACGAGTTCTACATGCGACTGAATGAGGTTTTTCGCTCTATTCCGAGGGGAGACATCATTGTTTTGATGGGTGATTTAAACGCACAGATCGGCCCCAACAACACCGGCCTTGAGCACACTATTGGAAATCAAGGCCTAAGCCAAGTTACCAATAACAATGGTGAGCTTTTCGTTGACTTCTGTAGTTCCCATCAACTCATGGTAGGTGGAACCTATTTTTGTCACAAGAAGATACACAAGGAGACCTGGGTATCGCCCGATGGTAGAACGAAAAATCAGATAGATCACGTGGCCGTCAGCCGCAGATGGAGAACTATTCTGGAGGATGTCAGGAGCTTTAGGGGAGCAGACACTGGAAGTGACCACCATTTGGTAGTAGCAACTATCCGCCTAAAAATCGCCGCAATCAGAAACGTTCAACGCGATGCCATAAACCGTAGACGGTTTAACGTAGACCTTCTGCGGGAGAGCACTAAAAGGAGAGAATTTGCTGGAAATCTGCAACAAATCTTAAACCAGCAAACCGTTTCTGACGACACGAACATTGAAGAGCTGTGGAGCACAACAAAGGGCGCTATAATAACAGCAGCGGAAACAAGCATCGGTTATGTCCAAAGAAACCAGCAACACTGGATCTCGGACACAACCTGGCAAAAAATAGAACGCAGAAGGGCCCTCAAAAATAACGTGAACTCTACAAGCGACCCGGAAAGACGCCAACAACTTGAACGGGAATACTCCCAATTACACCGGGAGGTAAAGAGAAGTGTCCGGCGTGATAAAAGGCGGCAGATAAATAAGCTCGCAGAGAAAGCGGAAAACGCGGCAAACACAGGCAACAGTAAGGTGCTGTACCAAATTACTAAGGAGCTCTCGGGAAAGCACTCTACTAAAAAGCATGCCGTAAAGAGTGCGGATGGAAGGCTGCTGTGCAGCGACGAGGAGCAACTCCAAAGATGGAGAGACTACTTCTTCGCCGCCCTGAATGGTTCCTTTTCGCAGGAACCTGAAGAAAATAACAACAATGCACAGCCAATAAGAATCGCCACTCGTGCACCATCCAAGACAGAAATAGTAACCGCAATTCATGCAATGGCCAATGGTAAAGCAGCTGGAAAAGATGGCATCCCGCCAGAATTGTTGAAAGCCGACTCAAGCCTCATAGCAGATGCGCTACAGCCAATCCTGGAAATAGCATGGAACACCTGTACCTTTCCGGAGGATTGGACGGAAGGTATCATAGTCAAAATACCAAAAAAGGGGGACCTAACAATATGTGACAACTGGAGAGGCATCTGTTTATTATCTACGGTGGGAAAAATCTTGTCCCATATATTACTATCTAGGATAAGAGAGGCAGTAGATCGAACGCTTAGAAGACAGCAGGCTGGATTCAGAAAGGGCCGCTCCTGCATAGACCATATTAACACCTTGAGAATCATAGTGGAGCAGTCTACTGAATTTCGATCCCCCCTTTACCTTGCTTTCGTAGACTATGAGAAAGCGTTCGACTCGGTCAATAGGAGCTTTATATGGCGAGCTCTACGGAAACGTGGACTGCCGGACAAAATAATAGAATTGATAAAAGCTCTATACAACAATTCCAAATGCAGAGTTCTCCATAATGGAAAATTATCCGACAGCTTTGAGGTGAGCTCAGGAGTACGACAAGGATGTCTACTTTCACCATTACTATTTCTTATAGTAATAAACGACATTCTTGTCAGCGCTCTAGATAGAAGAACAGGTGGCATACAATGGGGATTGCTAGACCGCCTTAAGGATCTCGACTACGCGGATGATATCTGTTTGCTGGCCCACAGACACCAGGACCTCAAAAACATGTTAAACAAATTGGCAACAGAAAGTAGCTCGGCGGGCTTAAGGTTAAATCCGACTAAAACAAAAGAAATGCGGATAAATGCAAACACCCTTGAACGGACAGCGCTAAATAACCGTGACGTGGAACTGGTAGACAAATTCTGTTACCTCGGTAGTATTATTACCGAAAACGGCGGTACAGAAGAAGATGTCAGTTCCAGAATAAATAAAGCAAGAAGCGCATATGCATGCCTGTTTCACATATGGAGATCAACAGAGATCTCAATTAACACCAAATTGCGGCTGTTCAACTCCAACGTTAAGGCAGTTCTTTTGTACGGTTGCGAAACATGGAAAGTCACCCAATTCATCACAGGGCGCCTACAAGTTTTCATCAACAGATGCCTACGTCGTATCCTAAAAATCCGCTGGCAAGATAGAATTTCAAATGAAGAACTATGGCGCCGTGCCGGCCAAGAAAGGATAGACGACCAAATCAGGCGAAGGAAATGGAATTGGATTGGCCACACCTTGCGACGCGAAGACGATAATCTAGCCAAACAGGCCCTTGACTGGAATCCGCAAGGATCCCGTCGAGTCGGAAGACCTAGAACAACGTGGAGGAGAACCCTATTATCAGAGGCCGCAACAACCGGGAGATCCTGGTCAGAGCTGAGAGCTGTCGCGCAAAACAGAGTCCGCTGGAGGGCGACTGTTTCCGCCCTGTGTCCCATGAGGGATTAAAGGAGCAATTAGTTAGTTAGTTAGTATATTGGCGCCGCCATTTTGAATTTTCAAATTTTGACCACAGAATCGTCATTTGTGGCCCTACAAACCCCCCGATACCGATTTTCAATGGATTCAGAACACATTGGCAAAATTCATCCGCCATATTGGCGCCGCCATTTTGAATTTTTAAATTTTGACCACAGAATCGTCATTTGTGGCCCTTCAAACCCCGTGATACCGATTTTCAATGGAATCGGAACACAATTGCAAAATTCGTCCGCCATCTTGGAACCGCCATCTTGATTTTTGTACAAAATTGTCAGATTGCATTGTCACGGGAGCTCAATGTGTGGGCAAAATTTCATAAGAATCGGTTCAGTAGAAGTAGACGAAAAAGCTGTCGCAAGATTTGAACCAAACAAACAAATATACGAGGTGAAGCTAAATAAAACCATTAATAATAAGGGGCGTTGGTCGCCTCTTCTTCGAACGTTAATATCGCTTCTGTATCCCCGTAAGCTGTGTTCCCGTACTTATTTATTGTGATCGAGTTTTTGCTCGATTTTCCTTTTAGTAGCTTATCTTCCACGCAGTCGTTTGACGTTACGCTGGTGGGTAAATATCCATTAATTTTATTAACTTTGTTAAGATTATTATTCAATATACCTTCACTGAGGTCTTCCCTTTGGGTCACTTTGCCTCCCGGGACTATTTCCTTAATTTTACCATCTCGGACGCTGTTTGCTTCAGCTGGCTCCGAGAATGGTTTCTCGTAGGTTGCCGCTAGTGGGACTTTTTTATTGATTAAAAGAGCTTTTGTGGGGGGCTTATCTTCTTCGCGATTTGATCTGACTCCGCCTTCTTGTACGTAGAGAGGCATTGTCAACGGGTATGTGGATTACCATAACACTTCTCGAATACATGACGTCACAATCATATTTATCTATAAAATCATGTCCTAGTAACCCATCGGACGATAGAAGACCCTCATCCCTTAATATATGGAAGGGATGGGAGATATCTAGGCCGTAGCTACTGTTGCCTATTTCCAAACTTCCGTGAGATAGACCTTCAGAATTGACGCTTTCTTTGAAAATGGAGGTGATCGTGCACCTCTGACGAACGTCAACCAAGCAATCGTCGGAAGTGGAGGCAAGCTTATGTAGATTAACTTCAGAGCCCGAGTCGATGAGAAAGGAAGACTTGCCCTTCTTTGCTATAGAAAAAGTGAGAATAGTTGTGACACCACGTTTCGTGATAGTGATAGGAGTAGTATAGCAAGAGGGGTTCTGAGCCACCCCCTCATATTTGCCTTTCCCGCTCCCCCTCAGATACCCTCACTTTGAGCTTTATATGTATGCGTGTGCAACTCACACACACAGCCACACACACACACCCATACCCACACACACACCCATACCCACACATACACCCATACTCACACATACGCCCATACCCACACGCACACCCATACCCACACGCACACCCTCACACACAAGCTGGGGGAGGAGCCACACACACCTTCTATGGAAAACACCCCCCCATATTTACCTCCCCCGCCGATCTATGCATAACACACACCACCTTGTATGGCATACCCCTTCATATTTACCTTCCCCCAGGCATACCCCTTTTCTGGTTTGTTTATACGGTTACCGTGGCGCCACACACACCCTCATACACATGGCATCGCTGTTGTGCGCAAAGCTTCCCGCCCAAAGCCTTCTATATTGGAGGTTTGAAATCCTATTGTTTATACGGTTATCGAGGCGCTGCTGAACGAGCGATCTAAAAATAGAATATTTATCTTTCTTTCGGTCAATATGAGTGTGTGTGCATGTGTCTCTTCTTCTCAACTTCTCGTAGGCAGAGATACCTCCCCACCGATCTATGCATAACACACACCACCTATATTCTATATTTACAAGCAATGCTATAGAAAATTTGGCTCTCAAAATTTCCTCTCAATAGAACTTCTTGTATATTATTTTCAGTTCCCCACATGCGCTTTACTTTACCTTCCCACACATACCACCTTGCATGGAGATTTGAATTCCTTTTCATAGGGAAATCAGCGCTCAATATTTTTCTACATCATGGTTTGTAAATATTTGTTCCCGCTCGATCTATAGAAACTTCAACCGGATGAGTACAGATGTGTACACCCTTCACATCTGCATTCCCGATCCCCACAGATACCAGCAATATATTTCGCAAAATCAGCTTTTATCGAGGCTTTCTGGATTTGTTTATAAAAGCGCTGAACATGCGATCTAAGAATAGAATTTTTATCTTTCTTTCGACCAATATGAGTGTGTGTGTATATGTGAATGGAATAAGCAGAGATCGACGTAGATGAATATGAGGTCACTGGGTGACGTAAAATTTTTCTACGATATTCGAAGCTGTCAGTCTCTTCTACATTACCTTCTTTCTGTATACTGTAATATTTATCGTTCTTACGGCCAATATGAGTGTGTGTATGAATGGAATAAGCAGATATCGCCTTTTAATGTTGATGTTTTTTCATCCACCTGTTCAAGTGACGTCACAGCCAGTGCAATGATGTTGATGATGACATCATGGTTGTTGTTGTATGGCTGAATGGGGGGTGGGTGGAGGTACGAGGTGCGGGGTACGGGGTACGGGGTACGGGGTACGGGTACGGAGTACGGGTGTGGAGTACGGGTACGGAGTGCGGGTCGGTTAGCCAGACGTCACGTGATAAGACGTCACGTGATAAGACGTCACCTGTCGCGAGAATTTGATAATGCTGCAAGTGTTGTGAAATTAAAAAGTCAAAGTTGTGCTGCTTGGGCTTTGCTGGGATTTGAACCAGGGGATCGGTAGATTAAGAGACCTGTATCGCAGCCTCGATGCTATCGAGGCTTCTACCTGTTCTTATTCAATTTGTGTATACAAGCGCTGGGCAATCTAAAAATAGAATTTTTATTTTCCTTCGACCATGCTGCCCGTGGCTCTAAACTTAACCGTCCATTCAAATCAAGCGTTGAATTAAAACTGTATTAGTTGGTGCACCAACATTGGCGTCACACCAACACCGGTGCACCAAACACCAACATCGGTGCACCAACACCAGTGCACCAAACACCAACACCGGTGCGCCAACACTGGCGTCACACCAACACCGGTGCACCCAGCGGTGCACCAAACACCAACACCGGTGCGCCAACACTGGCGTCACACCAACACCGCTGCACCAACACCGGTGCACCAAACACCAACACCGGTGCACCAACACCGGTGCACCAACACCGGCGCACCAACACCGCTGCACCAACACCGTTGCACCAAACACCAACACCGGTGCACCAACACCAACACAGGTGCGCCAACACTGGCGTCACACCAACACGGTGCACCAAACACCAACACCGGTGCACCAACACCGTTGCACCAAACACCAACACCGGTGCACCAACACCAACACAGGTGCGCCAACACTGGCGTCACACCAACACCGGTGCACCAACACCAACACCGGTGCACCAAACACCAACACCGGTGCGCCAACACTGGCGTCACACCAACGCCGCTGCACCAACACCGGTGCACCAAACACCAACACCGGTGCCCCAACACTGGCGCCACACCAACACCGGTGCACCGACGCCAGTATATAAATACTTACCTCGCTCGATATAGTGCAGTAACTTGTGATCACTATGTTTGAGTGCACGGAATGTAACAAGACATTCACTCGTCGAGCGAGTCTTCCTAGGCATAAAAAAGGATCAACGCACGCATCCAGAAGCAGAGAATATGAAGACAATGATAGATCACTAATTCATACTGATGAAGATATCTATAATGCTATGGAGTATGAGGATGATAATAGACATAGTCCCACAGAAAACATTAGAAAAAAATGTTGAAAATAAGAAAAGGTCGGGAATATTTACAAATTCAAACACCAAAAACAGTTTCCGAACATGGTAACAGCGAGAACAGTTCTAGTAATATTTTCTCTAAGGGAGTGCAGATGGATAAATATGAAAAGAAACATGCGGAACTATATAATAACAAAAATTCGTTTCTTGGAACAGATCAGAGCTCCGATTTAGAGCCATTTACAAAACGAGCAAAGTTTGTTGAAGATGTAAATAAAAATAGTGAAAACTATGGTAAAATTTGTCAATACCCTTGTAAAAACCAAGATGATGTGTCACAATCGCATACTTCTGAAGAAAATGATGATGAAAATTTCCAAAGTTCGGATTTAGAATCAATTAACGAAGTCACAGGAAAACGAGTCAAGATGGTTGAAGATTCAAATAAATATACTGAAAACTTTCGTCAGTACCGCTACAAACACCTTGGGTACAACCAAAAAACTCGAAGAGGATATTACGCTTGAATAAAATAACACAAATCTGAACGGTAAAGGTAACTTCTATTTGGCCAAATGAGGTTATTTAATGTGATTACTTTACCTTATTATTTTTTTTGGGGCACGACTCCTGGACACTCCAGGGAATCGCACGATAACCAAATAAAAAAAATCTTACGGCGTACTTGTTTCGATCTGAGAAATCGAGTGCCTGTTTGCACCCCAAAAATTGGCTAGTGTATAATATGTAAAAATTTTAAATTTATTGAGATGTAATCTATTTAGTTGATACGGTGTAAGTATGGTAATTTTAGCAATATAATTATTAAATTAATATATGAGTAATATAATTAAAAGATAACAATGTTAACAACCACTAAGATCACAAAGGTGACAATAGTCTTTGGTGTTAACAATGTATCTAAGTGTTATTTATTTACAAAAATTATATATCACAAACAATCAATAGAAAAATTAACTACTGTGTTGAACGACTGGGTTAGTATTCAAAATTATTAAAAATTAGAAGGGAATTCCTGTCAAACAAAAATTCAATTATCTCCAATGCTGAACCAATGGTCGGTTAAAATTAACGAAAAAAAAATAAGAACATGTATTATGTCACACAAAAATATTAACTTTCCCTACAAACTATTAAGAAAATTGACTACTAAATGAATAAGTAAATCAGTCTAACAAATTGAACTAAACTAGCGTGTAATCTTGTCACATTCGAGAAAAAAATATATAACGGCTTTACCTAACTCCTTTAATGCCTGTTCTCATCCACATTGACAACCAAATTTCCGAAATCCTCTTTTTAGTATCGGGGATCACCTACTGATTTGATTTAGCACGGTAGACCTCACCAATAGCTTAAGTATTGCCCGCCGGAACCAGTGCCGTCCTCAGGAGTGAAGTTTCAAACAGCGGTTGCCCAGCGCACGTTTAGACCATTCAGCAAGACCAGCTATTCACAAAAAACCACGATTGTCTTCAACAAGGCTCTTACTGGTGACGCCTTCTAATCAAACTATTCTCCACAGGAAAAACTGCCTCGAACCTTGCTGGTCCCAAATTTTCTCGCAATCATTTGTTTCTTTTTTTTCTCAAGTTCTATAACCAACTAGAATTTAGGTAACTTATTTATGACTATATCACCAGGGCCAACTGGGAAATAGGAAAATCACAAAACTTCCTTCACTTTTCTCTGGTATGAGACCTTCTGTCTGAGAATTCCTGTATATATTTTATTTTTGTTATATGTAGCTTTTGGTGGGGGTGATGTATATATTCCTCTTTATTTTTTGCCAGGTGACTTTTTATACAACAATCAAAAAAACTATTTATATTATCTGAACAGACTAGACGATTATTGAACTTTTTTTCTCGGGTTCTAAATCCAACTCTCCTAATCTTTATTTTGTAACGGTCGGCCTGAACCTTAAAAATAATCCGTGACCAGTTGGTCAGAGAGAGAAAATTTTTATTCAAAAACCTTCCCAAACATCCGCTTATCATATAAATTAACCTCATTTTTTTACCCAAAAATAATTTTCTCACCCCGCAATTTTTTATGCATACATAATTATTCATAAATTCCATACTAAATCTTTTTTTAAATTACGCACGCCTCTGCACATATTTATTCGTGTCTACACCATTCTACGGCATAAGGCACGCACACAAAAGCTTTCACGCAACAAAATTGCCGGCGGCGAACGCCCAGCCAATCACCTTGCGGAATTCTCATGATGCTGGAACGTTTCTCGGAAATGTTACTTTTGACCATGTAGTGGAATGAGTTTACACAAGGCTTTGGTTTACACGAAAAAATGAAGGAACACCGATTATCCGATTCCCTTTGGTTGTTCCCTTTCGTTTAAAATTCCCTTATCCCATTACCCCACCCTTATTGTTCAAGGACATGACCAAATAAGGAGATAACGCCTGTCGATGGCTATTTCCTTGGGTTTTTCCCTGTCCTCACCCCCGAACACTCATGCGTCGATGGATAAGTTTTGGAGTTGCCGTCGATTTATTCATTAATTCGGGAAGTAGCTTTCGGACAGGACAGTCCGAGAATGATTGTTAATTAGGAAAGTGAGTGAGAAGTTTTTCTTTGAGCGGTACTCCGGTTTTGCTCGTGAAAGGTTCTTTAGAAAGAAGAAAAACAGAATTTTCGGGTTTTTTGTGCTTTTGCTGCAAAGAAAATTTTTTTAAAAAAAAAATGGCGTGAAGGGACAGAGAATTATCCAAAAGAATGCCGGAGGAACCCCTTGGTTTTCGTGCCACCGTGGACCCGGGCCGCCCTGTTTTGTGGAACCGAAGTTGGTTTTTTTTATCGAGAAAGAAAATGGAGAAATTTAAAAGTTTTTTTTTGTTGAAAAATTAAGAAGGAAGCGGTGAAATTGAAGTAACAAGATAGATTAAAGTTTTTTTTAAAAGTGGATAAGAAAAAGAAAAGTTTGAAAATTTTGTTTGATTAAAAGGGTTAAGAAGTAAACAGTGAAATTCAAAGAAAAAAAGAAAAATGCAAAATAAAGTTTTTGTGAAAGGAAGAGAGAAATTTAAAAGTTTTGTCTAGTTGAAAAGATTAAAAAAAAAAACAAAAACAACCAGTGGAATTGGAAAATATAAGATAAGTCTTGTTTTGTGAAAGGAAGGAAAAAGAGAAATTTAAAAGTTTTGTTTAGTTGAAAATATTAAGAAACAAACAGTGAAATTGAAAAATAAAATAAGGTTTTTATGAAAAGAGGAGAAAGAAAAAAAAATTTAATGGTAAAATGTTGTTGTAGCTTGTGAGATCGGAGATTTTTTTTGTCCTCCTTTCTGGTCATGGCAAACAGGGTAAAAACACAATATCATTAATATATATTCTTTCTTTAAATGATTAAAAACAAAAATATCATTAATATATATTCTTTCTTTAAATGATTAAGCAAAAATATCATTATATATAAACTTTCTTTAATGAGTGATTAAACCCAAATATCATTAATATATATCCATTTTTTTTAATGAGTGATTAAACAAAAAAAAAGAATATCATTAATATATATTCTTTCTTTAAATGATTAAGCAAAAATATCATTACATATAAACTTTCTTTAATGAGTGATTAAACCCAAATATCAGTAATATATATCCATTTTTTTTAATGAGTGATTAAACAAAAAAAAAAGAATATCTTTAATATATATTCTTTCTTTAAATGATTAAGCAAAAAAAAAAAAATCATTATATATAAACTTTCTTTAATGAGTGATTATACGAAAATTATCATTCTTATATGCCTTCTTTAATGAAAAATAAAATAAACAAAAATGCTACTAATATACTATTATATACTTTTTTTAATGAATGATTAAACAAAAAAAAAATTTATCCTTATAATATATACTTGCTTTAATGAGTAAATAAACAAAAAGATTATTAATTATATATTTCCTTTTATAAATAGACAAAAACCCAATGTTACTACATACAAGTTTTTGTTGTGAGAAATCAAAACAAAGATATTATTAAATATCGATATTATTCTCTTTACAGAGTAAATAAACAAAAACATCATTAAATATATGTAAATTTCTTTAATGGATAAATGAAACCGAATATTAATGATAATATATTTTTTTTGTAAGCAAAACCGAATATTACTGCATAAATTGTTTTCTCTGAGCAATCAAACAAGATATTATTAAATATATTTTTTTGGGAAAATTTCTTTTTCTTCTTTACTATTTTTTATTGCTCGATTTTGTATTGGTTTTCTGGTTCTTCTGTTTCTCCACCTCGATTCGGATGATGGCTTGGGAGTAGACCAACGGTAGGGGAGGTTTTGCCCTCCAAACATGGTAAGTACTCCATGATTATTTTTCAGATTCCCCCTGTATCCCAAGAGGCAGTAAGCATGGCTGCTTGACTTCGCTACCCCCTCTCGTATGGCTGCCCACCATTTTAACCCCTATCTCGACGATCCCATATATATATTTTTATTTTGTCCTTTGGACACGCGAAAGTATAGTAGTTTTCATACCACGTAACTGCCCTAGTGACGAGCCCCTGCACAACGAACCCCCCAACGGCGAGCTAGCCGCAGCAACGCCAGGCGTGTCCTTGTATAGATGCAGAGGGTGGTTCCGGGATTCCGCGAGATAGTTTCTATTGTTCAATTTTTAACATCCTTTCGATAATTTATTCGTACTGTCATGGTAGCTCCCCTTGACCAATTTTGTATACTCGGTCTTCATTTCTAAATTTGTTTTTTTTTTGACAGTTACAAATATGACGCCCAACGTGGTGTCTTATGTGTATGCTGCTCGAGATTCTTCTACTAAATTAAATTATAGTATATTTTCTTATGACAGTTACAATTTTTTTCCATCCAGAACAAAAATTATTATTTTTTTCTAGCCTACTTGAAGTTTTTTATTATCTACTAATTTTTTTTTGTGAGCAGTCAATTTTGTTATTGAATCCTGAAATTCCCGATAGATGGGAGAACCATCAAAAGGGAGAAATTTTCGGTAAATAACCGACCGTTACAGTGTTAAAGACATAGAGTCCCTAGGTCACTGAATTTCGGCTGAAGAAATATCACCCTCAGAAGATCGGGTTGCAGCGATTAAGAAATTTCCAACACCTGCAAGTACAAAAAAACTACAGCGTTTTTTAGGATGGTCAACTTTTATAACCGTTTCCTACCGCGTTGCGCAAACATAGTTTCACCACTGCAGTAGCGACTTACTGAAAGAAACCAATAAAAAGAAAAATAAACCATTTTTCAACTGGTCCGCGGTACATGATGAAGCTTTCACCGACATCAAAAATAGCTTGGCTAAACAAACCTTACTTGTCCACCCCAACCTCAAAGCTGCCGTTAGTTTATGAACAGACGCGTCTAGAGATGCAGTCGGTGCTAGGTTACAACAGTTTGATAAAGGTCAGAGGAAGCCATTGGCTTTCTTCTCAAAGCGACTGCAACCGGCGGAACGAAAGTATTCCACATTCGATAGGGAACTATTAAAAGATTTCGACATCTTCTGGAGGAATGACTTTATTGTGTCGATCACAAACCTTTATCCACGGGCATTTTCGAAGAGTCCGAGAAGTCTCCACGACAAGCCAACCACTTGGATTGCATATCTCAGTTTACGAGCGACATCAGATATATCAAAGATTCGTTTAATATGGTATCGGACACTCTTTCAAGAGCGTGCATAGATACTATCAATCCTTCTGAAAAACTTTGTCTCAAAACACTGGCTATGGACCAGAAACGCGATAAAGAGCTAAAACAACTGCTATCTCAACTCGAGTCACAAAAACCTTTTCTTTCAGACTCGAAATATTTTCATCCCGTTGGAGGAAGTAGAGATTTGGTGTGATACGTCCACAGGAGCAAACAGACAATATGTACCTGAAAGCATGCGTCGAAAAATATTTGATTCCATTCACAAATGATCGCACCCTAGCATTCGTTCTACAAGAAAACTGATAGCCTCCAAATATTTCTGGCCAAAAATGAACCAAAACATCAACCTTTGGGCAAAAACATGTATCTCTTACCAGAGCGGCTATTCTGTAACTGTGAAAAGTCTAGTGAAAAGTCTTTTCAGTGAGAATTCCAATAAATGCGATTCTGGAACGATGAGAACGTGAGTTTATGTGTCAAATTATTTCATGGTGAAAAATGACTTCTCACCAAAAAATTTCTAGTGAGAAATGTGAGAACTTGTCATTTTCAAATATCAACAGGTTGTACAATTTTTAAAAATTGTATTGCGTTTTCTCAGTGAGAAGTGCAAAAACTTTTAATTTTCAAAAACTAACAGTTTGAAAAAAAAATTTGTAAGCAGTGTTTTGCAGATTTAATAATATATCGGATTAATAATATATTTATTAATCGCTGCAGATTTGAATCTACAGATTGTTCCCGCCTCCGGCGAGAATAATGAGAGAGTGTGCCACTCAGGCCCGCCACATCACCTTGCGAGGCCCGGGGCTAAAATATGTTTTGGGGCCCTTTAGGGATTTTGAAATTCGAAAAAATCTTTGACTAAAAAAATATTTGTGGTAACGTAAGAATAAGTTCATTCAGGGCATTAAATATATGTAGATACCGAATGTTCGGTTCTTTATTCGCGGATGAACCTAAAGTTACATAGTGCGACGTAGAATGGAACTGTTCTTATGTAAACAGGCCCTTGTGCTTAGCACTGGGGCTCTTTCTTTTGGCAGAATCAATCCAGAAGCTATACCAGAGGGGACAATTCGAAGCACTACTAAGGGTAGCGAATTCGAAGCGCTGGTTATATGGTCCAATTGATCCTTTAAGGAATTGTATGGAACGAAGAAAACGGCAAACATAGACCGGTTCTCAATCTATGCGGTGGTCAAGCAGCATATTGAACGCGGTTGGTACTTAGTGGGGGGACCGCTTGGTAAAACCGCTGTCGACACTCGCGTTCGGAAGGACGAAAAGGCAATTGCACAAGGTGAACTTTTCGACATTGCAGTTGTTTCTCATATCCACTATAACATAAATTGGAGGGTTAGAAAGTTTTTATACTTTTGTGACTGCTTCTAAAGAAAGCAGCAGTAAAAGGAGTACTCCCCACTGCCATCAAGCAATGTTAAAAAAGATATAGAACTGGGATGGGAAGGGAAACGCCCCAAGCTTTTTAAGGACCGTTCCAGCTCTAGGTAAGTTTTCTCTTTTTCCTTAATACTCTATTCGAGGTTATACTACTTCAGTGAATTTGCTTACGTCTTTTTATTGTGATACTTATTGGTGTTGCAACTGGTGAACGCGGTTTCAGTAAATTAAAAATGATATAAAATTACCTAAAATCATGTATCGGTCAGTCACGCTTAAATCATTGCATGATATTATTAATAGAACGAGAACTGACAAAAAATATAGACTACTAGCTGGAACCCGTATAAAACCCACATTTCCGCTTCTCATTACCATCTTACCAAAAAAATCTTGTTGATCAATTCTGAACCGATTGCTTAGAGAGTTTCAGGATACACTATGCTCAATGTTTTTCTATTTGAAGCTAGAATGTCATGATTTTCCGATTTTCCAACTCTTGAACAACTTACATACATACAGGTAACCGGGAAATGACACTTATTTGGCAAAATTCGTCCGCCATATTGGTCCCACAACTTTTTATTTATAAGTTTTGATCAGAAATTCGTTATTTGTTACTTTAAAAAATCCCAGATACCGATTTTCATTAGAATCGGAACACAATTTGCAAATTCGTTGGCCATTTTGAATTTATAATTTTTGACTGCTAATTCGTTATTTGCTACCTTAAAAACCTCTAGATACCCACTTTCATTGGAATCGGTATAAAATTGGCAAATTCAACCATATTTCTGCTTCCATTTTGAATATCGGTCATATTTCGGCGAGCATTTTGAATTTCGATGTTCTGGAAAATAAAATATACCCCATGTTAGTCGCTGATAATAGAGCTTTCTATTGGCGAAAGAATTTTTAAAATCGGTTCGGTAGTTTTTGAGTTTATCCGCAACAAACAAACAATCAAATCTTTTCTCTTTATATAATAATATAGATGACGATGTTATCGACGATTGCGGAAATTAAAGCAAGAAAAATAGTGTTTACTATTTACGTATGATAAGTAGAAGAATCCATATCCATACAAACGTAACATATATTTAAGAGTGCTGCATGCTTGAATTTCAGGCTCAAGATTAGTGCTAGCTTGACAAGTAGAACGCAGGAATTTGGCGGTCTTGACTTTTTGGGTTTTAAGATAGTTTCGGGGCCCCTAGGCGATTAGTAAGCAGGGATATGGGGTTTTTAATTCTTGGGTTTCAATCTATTCTCGGGGCCCCCTCTGGCCTGGGGCCCGGGGCAATTCGTCCCAGTTGCCCCCCCTATGTGGCGGGCCTGGTGCCACTCATTTAAATGGTGGTGCCCGTGCCGTTAAAGATAGTGGAAAATAGCCCTTGGATTTATTTTCCCTGAAAATAAGTAATGTGTAACTTTTTAAGTTCACCCGTTATTGAAAAAAATGGGAATTCGAAATGTAAAACAAAGTATGCCACTCGAATAAGTACAAAACATGGCACGATTGACGTTTATACAAGTGAGAATTTCCAATGTGAACTACATTCAGCTCAGTTATCACTGGAATATCTCACTTTGGGTTACAGAATCGCTTTGCTGACAAAAATGAGATCTCAAAATGAGAAGACCCGATGAGAATGAGAATGAAAAGACTTTTCACGTTCTCACTTTCTCATAGTTACAGAATAGCCACTCAGAAGGCAAAGATTCACAAACACACCTTTTCTCCTCATGGACAATTTAAGGTAGCCGAGATACTGTATGGACAGACTTTACGCCTGCCGGGAGAGCTAGTAGTTGATGAGAAAGAGAGAAGTCAACCGATTTCAGCTCCTCTTGCTAGAGAAATTCAACAATCTTTACGAATATTGCGACCCCGTGTTACTAAAACAAGGAAACAACATAATTTTTATATATGACCCCGTTTGAGTTCCATTTTCAATGTTTCTTTAGAATTGAAGTAGGAACACGATGATATTTTTTCCAAAACTTTAAGTTGGTGAGTTGATGATGAAAAATGCTAATGAAATTTTAAAGACAAATAATAACAATTTATTAATATCAAAGGCAAATTTTAAATATACATAGAGTGACTCAAGATCTTCAAAATCGCCCTATATAATTTTTTTGTACGACTAATGGTTTCAAAGATACCTTATCTTCTGAAAAAAAATCGAATTTTTTTTCCCGAAATATGGGTCCCATTATTTCATGTGTAAAATGTCTGCAAAATTTAAAAAAAATCGGTATCATTGAATTTAATTTTTACCGAAAAACGTCCGGTTTGGTATGGAATGACCGTTATACAAATTGCAGTTCATGGATGGCGACTGTCACCTGCCAGAATCACCAAATTGGTGCTGACAAGAAATTGCTGTCACTGAAATATTTTTTAATGTTTCAGTTGTAAGTTAATGAAACTAATAAATATTGTTGAATATATTGGGGCAATTCCAAATCATGGTACAATTTATGGAGCAAAACTGCGATATAGCGAAGGTCTTTTTAACAAAAGATAAAGGGAAAGAAAAATTAAATAATTTGTGGTAAGAGCTGAGAAACAATTTTTAGTTTTACATACAAGTCTAACATTCACCGAGTTTACCAATGCTAAGATTCTCATGCCAAAATTGTCTTATTAGGGAAATTATTGCAATTTATGTTATAGTAGGGGTATTCATGATCTGTGCTAAACGTCGAGAAATCGTAAAATGTTATCTTCGAAATAGACAATTTTTTATATGAATTTGCACCTTTCAAATACATCTATCAATCAAAATAAATTCTAAACAGCTGTTGACAGTAAAAGGAAAAAAATATGTGCGATTTTCTATCTCGATCTCGATTTGTTGAATTAACACGCCTTTTCAGATGTTATTTGTTAAAATCGAAACAAATGTCATTTACTAAGGAAAGTTTCTCGATTTGTTAAACTTTTTTTCTCGATTTAACACAAATAACACAGATCATGAATACTCCTAGTATCTATATGTATGTAAAACTGTAAAACTAAAAATTTCAATTATCGATATCTCAATAACTAAGCAAGATATCGAAACATTTTATTTAACATTTTCGGCACCCCAATTCAAAAAAAGAAACATCTTTAAACCGCAGCACCTCGGATATCGTAATTGTGCCAAGAAAATGCACACATTTCCCACTTTTTAATCTGAAGTTAGCTTCAGTTGATTTTCGGTGATTAATTTTAAATGATAGCTTTACATGAATAATCACTTTCTAGTGATCACTCCTGGCGAACATCGAAATGATAATCACCTATCACCTTACATGAAGCCAGCCCTGCTTTTGTTTTGAATCCGGATGTTGCTGCTGAACGCTCTTTGAGATCTAAATGTAAGAAGGTAGACACATTTGTAATTTAAGTTAATTTTTTTAATCTAAATTTATTTCCAAATTTATAAACATAAAATTTTCAAATTATCATTTTCAATTATCATTATAAGGTCTTATTGTTTTGCGAAAATTTGATATAAAATAATCTATAAATTAATTTATAATTAGATATTGACTTTCCCTGGAAGGGGAGTGATGTGGCGGTCACATAACTTTAATTTAGTACAACCGAACAAATACCATCCGTTCCAATCTTCATCGTCCCGGAAGACAATGAAGACCTGGAAACTGGTGAACTAGCAAAAAGACAAGCCGCATCATTTCCCTACATATTTTGAATATATATTTTTGAATTAAAGTAAATAGTTATTACATATTTACTAAAGTGAATTATTATTGAGGGTAGATTTTCACTTGATCATATACTCCAATAGCCCATCTCTATTCCACCTGTCGTACCCTTTCATTTGATACCCATGTCGGGGGTCGGGAAATACAAATGCAAAAATAAGATGAAGCTTAAGGGTCACCCTTTGTACTACTAGTCCGTCATGTCGTTCAAGTCATGGACCAATGTGTAGAAGCAAGGTTGATCTGAAGGATGGATGAGAAAGGATAGGTTCCTGCTTCGCCTTCTGTTCCGCAAATATTGCCAAGGCCCGATCGCTTGCCTCATCCGCCATATGTACAAATTTGTCGTCGCCAAAAAGCCGTCCTTCCTAAGTACCGCCCAGTGCAAATGTACAATCTGCATATGCGTTGCGACGCACTGCATGGTGAAAGAGAAAGAAATAAAATGTCACTATACCCATCTATTTTTTGTAAATATTCTGACATTAGCTCAAAGGAAAAAAATGAAATCAGATATGGCAGCTTTAATACAGGGTAACGATTGTGGTGGTTTTTTTGAATGTCGCTTAAAATTATTCTAGAATTTTATTTACCTTTCTTTTACTGCAAAGATAAAAAAGTAGTCGCATTTTGTAGTTTATTGAAAGTGAAGGGTAAAAATCTATATTAATAAAAGAAAGTTTCTGTATGTATGTACAGTGGCTCACAGTGAAAATCGTCCACCTTACGTGTAAAGGCCCATGGAGACGCTAAAACATGGTACGAGTAAACATGGTACGAGAAAAACCCGCAGCCGGTAAAACCGAGCTGAGACCAATTTAATCGATCTTGAACATCTGTCTTTTGACAATTCAAATGATCTGTTCGAGTAAATGTTGACAAACCAGTCCGCAAACACTTAAACATGGTATTACCAAAGCAGAGCTCCGCCCACAAACATCAAGAAAAATCAAAGTGGTTTTGATTTTACTAGCACCGTTGGTGAGACCAAAAGATTGGTACGCGTACCGGCCAGCAGACAACCAACATTAGCTCGAACATGGTACTAGTACCATGTTTACTCGTACCATGTTTTAGCGCCTCCATGGGCCTTAAGAGGAGTTAAGTAGTTTTTTTCATTCATTTTCTTCAAAATTGTTGTATAATCAACCAACTGTGAGCACCGACACCAGCAGCGATAAGAGCCAGCCCAGAAATACTGGCAAGGGGACAGTTACGGGCAGTGAGGAATTGGACTCCCAAGAGTGCACTGTGATGCACTAGTTTAACAAATTAAATGTACTACATATTGGATTATAGATAATATAGTATACTTGAATTAATAACTTGTGTGTCTCCATTTATTCAAGAACACCACAAATTGGCGACGAGGATCAACGGTACTTAAATTTACATAACTTCATAATTCTTGGTGTTATTACAGTAAATACATACACTACACATAACTACGAATAAAATAAAATGGCAACTGTAGAGGCGGCTATTGCAAAAATTACGGAAGTGCTTACAAAATTAACAAGCGGTCGGGAGCAAGGCTCAAATGATTGTCGTGGGTTGCAATTATCGCCATTTGATGAGGCAAATGAAAACTTTGATACTTACGTTCAAAGAGTAGAAAATTATCTCGAGCTCCGGAACCTAACAGATGATAATGCGGAAAACGACAAAAAGTGCGTTCAGATTTTTATCAACTGTCTGGGTGCCAAATTGTATCATACTTTAACTTGCCTAACGGCACCAGATCCTCCCAAGAACAAGAAATTCAAAGAATTGGTTGAGCTCCTCAAAAATCATATTTGCCCAAAACAAAGCGAAGTGGCGGAACAGCATAAATTTACATTACGCACACAGCATGAAGGGGAAAGTATTGCTAACTTTCAAGCGGATTTAAAAAGTTTAGCGACAAAATGTAATTTTACTTGCATGCACTGTAAGAAATCAACAATATCCACACATCTACGTTCGCAATTTATAAGGGGAATACGGGACAATGATATTAGAGAGAGACTACTTCAGGCAGAGCCAACTGATACATTCGACAAAATTGTGAAGTTAGCACTATCGATCGACGCAGCTAAATGTGAAAGTAGAGAGATTAGAAGTCAAGGTCAAAACAGTAACTCCGTTCATGCGATAAAAAAAATTCAAAGCAGACCCCAGTGCAGCTATTCAAACCCGAAAACAAAACAAAATTTTAAAATACGAGATGAGGCCATTGAAAAGGCTAGAGCAAATGTTTTAAATGCGGTAAATTAGACCATAAGGCGAATAGGTGTAGAGAGAAAAATTTAAAATGTAATAAATGCAAGCGTAAGGGTCATGTACAAAGCGTTTGTTTTGGTTCAAACACTTACGAACAGAAGGTTTTACAACACTTTGAGGTACTCCATGACAGCACGGAAACCGATGAACAATATTTAATTAATTCGATTGTGACATGTAATAATATCTGCAGTGAAGAAAAAATTATGATAACAATTCTTGTTGATGGTGTACCTTCTGATATGGAATATGATACGGGGTCTGCTGTGTCTACTATATCTACTGAAGACTTCCATCAATGGTTTCCTAGGAAGAAACTACAAGCTACTAAGGCAAAACTAAAACCCTACATTGGTGAAGCTATTCGTCCTATCGGGGCTTGTACGGTAAAAATAGGTATTAAAAACAGGAAAGCGGAAGCGGAAGCGGAGAGCTGGCAAAAATATAGACTATGACGATGTCATCGACGACTGCGGAAATTAAAGCAAGAAAAATAGTGTTTACTATTTAAGTATGATGAGTAGAAGAATCCATGTCCATACAAACATAACATATATTTTAGAGTGCTGCATGCTTGGGTGTCAGGCTCTAGATTAGTGCTTGCTTGACAAGTAGAACGCATGGATAGGGCGGACTTGACTTTTTGGGTTTCAAGATAGGCTATTAGTATGCAGGGATATGGGGTTTTAACTTTTTGGGTTTCAATCTATTCTCGGGGCCCCTCTGGCCGGGGGCCCGGGGCAATTCATCCCAGTTGCCCCCCCCCCCCCTATGTGGCGGGCCTGAGCATACATCAGGCTTTGAACGCCATTGGCTGATATACAATTGTAAAACAGTTTTCCCCGTTCCTTCTCAATCCCCTGACTTGAATGTAGTAAAGAATTTATGGGATACACCTGAAAGAAGCATTCGTAAGACAATATTACCTCGCAGAAAGACCTTGAAAAGGTACTCAAGCAGGAAAGGGGTAGTATACTAAAAATTAGTAAATTCGATGCCGAACAGGCTTCTAGCAGTAATTACTGCATAAGGAGGACCAACTTTCTTAGTATTTAGTGTTATGGACGACATTTTTTAGTATTAAGTGTTATGGACGATTTTCACTGTGAGATATAAATATAACCTTTTAGGAAATTTGAATTTTTTCCGTTTTTGTTATTGATTAATTTCATAATTTTTCGTTATTATTTTGAAGAAAATAAATGAAAAACTTAGTTATGTAAATTCTTATATCGATTTGTTGAGAACTAGATGAAAAAAACTACTTAATTCCTCTTACTCGTAAGGTGGACGATTTTCAGTGTGAGCCACTGAATGTATGTATGTACGTACGCGCGGGTGTGTGCGCTATAGCGGACGCACCAGTCATCGCAGGGCTTGGAAATTTTGCACGAAAGTCCGTTGGGGTCTTCCCTGAAACACCTCCGAGGCCGATTTTCGAAATTCAATATGGCCGCCAAAAAATGACCGAAATTCAAAATGGCCACCCAAATATGAATTTGCAAATTGTGTTCCGATTTTAATGAAAGTGGTTATCTAGGGGTTTTTAAGGTCGCTAATAACGAATTTGTGATCAAAACTAATAAATTCAAAATGGCCGCGCCAATATGGCCGACGAATTTGCCAATTGTATTCCGATTCCAATGAAAATCGGTATCTGGGGTTTTTTGAGGTAGCAAATAACGAATGTTTGATCAGAACTTATGAATTCAAAATGGCCGACAAATTTGCCAATTGTGTTCCGATTCCAATGAAAATCGGTATCTGGGGTTTTTTGAGGTAGCAAATGACGATTGTTTGATCAGAACTTATAAATTCAAAATGGCCGCCCCAATATGGCCGAAAAATTTGCCAATTGTGTTCCGATTACAATGAAAATCGGTATCTGCACATAAGTGCGGCCCGTTTCTCAGCCCAGCTGAGAAGTGTAGCTTCTGAGCTAGAAGGATTAACTCTATATTATATATTATTATATATTATATTTTAAGGTTGCAAATAACGAATTTATGATCAAAACCTATAAATTCGAAATGGCCGCACCAATATGGCCGATGGGTTTGCCAATTGTATTCCGATTCCAATGAAAATCGGTATCTGGGGGATTTTAAGGTAACAAATAAAAAATTTATGATCAAAACTTACAAATTTAAAATTTCGGGGCCAATCTGGGAACGAATTTTGCCAAATAAGAATCATTTCCCGGTCAGCTCTTTGTAGGTTGTTCAAGAGTTGGGAAATCGAAAAATGTTCACATCCTAGTTCCAAATGGAAGAATATTGACCATAGTGTATCCTGGTTATTTCCTCTATTTTCGTCTCAAAACACTGGCTATGGACCAGAAACGCGATAAAGAGCTAAAACAACTGCTATCTCAACTCGAGTCACAAAAACCTTTTCTTTCAGACTCGAAATATTTTCATCCCGTTGGAGGAAGTAGAGATTTGGTGTGATACGTCCACAGGAGCAAACAGACAATATGTACCTGAAAGCATGCGTCGAAAAATATTTGATTCCATTCACAAATGATCGCACCCTAGCATTCGTTCTACAAGAAAACTGATAGCCTCCAAATATTTCTGGCCAAAAATGAACCAAAACATCAACCTTTGGGCAAAAACATGTATCTCTTACCAGAAGGCAAAGATTCACAAACACACCTTTTCTCCTCATGGACAATTTAAGGTAGCCGAGATACTGTATGGACAGACTTTACGCCTGCCGGGAGAGCTAGTAGTTGATGAGAAAGAGAGAAGTCAACCGATTTCAGCTCCTCTTGCTAGAGAAATTCAACAATCTTTACGAATATTGCGACCCCGTGTTACTAAAACAAGGAAACAACATAATTTTTATATATGACCCCGTTTGAGTTCCATTTTCAATGTTTCTTTAGAATTGAAGTAGGAACACGATGATATTTTTTCCAAAACTTTAAGTTGGTGAGTTGATGATGAAAAATGCTAATGAAATTTTAAAGACAAATAATAACAATTTATTAATATCAAAGGCAAATTTTAAATATACATAGAGTGACTCAAGATCTTCAAAATCGCCCTATATAATTTTTTTGTACGACTAATGGTTTCAAAGATACCTTATCTTCTGAAAAAAAATCGAATTTTTTTTCCCGAAATATGGGTCCCATTATTTCATGTGTAAAATGTCTGCAAAATTTAAAAAAAATCGGTATCATTGAATTTAATTTTTACCGAAAAACGTCCGGTTTGGTATGGAATGACCGTTATACAAATTGCAGTTCATGGATGGCGACTGTCACCTGCCAGAATCACCAAATTGGTGCTGACAAGAAATTGCTGTCACTGAAATATTTTTTAATGTTTCAGTTGTAAGTTAATGAAACTAATAAATATTGTTGAATATATTGGGGCAATTCCAAATCATGGTACAATTTATGGAGCAAAACTGCGATATAGCGAAGGTCTTTTTAACAAAAGATAAAGGGAAAGAAAAATTAAATAATTTGTGGTAAGAGCTGAGAAACAATTTTTAGTTTTACATACAAGTCTAACATTCACCGAGTTTACCAATGCTAAGATTCTCATGCCAAAATTGTCTTATTAGGGAAATTATTGCAATTTATGTTATAGTAGGGGTATTCATGATCTGTGCTAAACGTCGAGAAATCGTAAAATGTTATCTTCGAAATAGACAATTTTTTATATGAATTTGCACCTTTCAAATACATCTATCAATCAAAATAAATTCTAAACAGCTGTTGACAGTAAAAGGAAAAAAATATGTGCGATTTTCTATCTCGATCTCGATTTGTTGAATTAACACGCCTTTTCAGATGTTATTTGTTAAAATCGAAACAAATGTCATTTACTAAGGAAAGTTTCTCGATTTGTTAAACTTTTTTTCTCGATTTAACACAAATAACACAGATCATGAATACTCCTAGTATCTATATGTATGTAAAACTGTAAAACTAAAAATTTCAATTATCGATATCTCAATAACTAAGCAAGATATCGAAACATTTTATTTAACATTTTCGGCACCCCAATTCAAAAAAAGAAACATCTTTAAACCGCAGCACCTCGGATATCGTAATTGTGCCAAGAAAATGCACACATTTCCCACTTTTTAATCTGAAGTTAGCTTCAGTTGATTTTCGGTGATTAATTTTAAATGATAGCTTTACATGAATAATCACTTTCTAGTGATCACTCCTGGCGAACATCGAAATGATAATCACCTATCACCTTACATGAAGCCAGCCCTGCTTTTGTTTTGAATCCGGATGTTGCTGCTGAACGCTCTTTGAGATCTAAATGTAAGAAGGTAGACACATTTGTAATTTAAGTTAATTTTTTTAATCTAAATTTATTTCCAAATTTATAAACATAAAATTTTCAAATTATCATTTTCAATTATCATTATAAGGTCTTATTGTTTTGCGAAAATTTGATATAAAATAATCTATAAATTAATTTATAATTAGATATTGACTTTCCCTGGAAGGGGAGTGATGTGGCGGTCACATAACTTTAATTTAGTACAACCGAACAAATACCATCCGTTCCAATCTTCATCGTCCCGGAAGACAATGAAGACCTGGAAACTGGTGAACTAGCAAAAAGACAAGCCGCATCATTTCCCTACATATTTTGAATATATATTTTTGAATTAAAGTAAATAGTTATTACATATTTACTAAAGTGAATTATTATTGAGGGTAGATTTTCACTTGATCATATACTCCAATAGCCCATCTCTATTCCACCTGTCGTACCCTTTCATTTGATACCCATGTCGGGGGTCGGGAAATACAAATGCAAAAATAAGATGAAGCTTAAGGGTCACCCTTTGTACTACTAGTCCGTCATGTCGTTCAAGTCATGGACCAATGTGTAGAAGCAAGGTTGATCTGAAGGATGGATGAGAAAGGATAGGTTCCTGCTTCGCCTTCTGTTCCGCAAATATTGCCAAGGCCCGATCGCTTGCCTCATCCGCCATATGTACAAATTTGTCGTCGCCAAAAAGCCGTCCTTCCTAAGTACCGCCCAGTGCAAATGTACAATCTGCATATGCGTTGCGACGCACTGCATGGTGAAAGAGAAAGAAATAAAATGTCACTATACCCATCTATTTTTTGTAAATATTCTGACATTAGCTCAAAGGAAAAAAATGAAATCAGATATGGCAGCTTTAATACAGGGTAACGATTGTGGTGGTTTTTTTGAATGTCGCTTAAAATTATTCTAGAATTTTATTTACCTTTCTTTTACTGCAAAGATAAAAAAGTAGTCGCATTTTGTAGTTTATTGAAAGTGAAGGGTAAAAATCTATATTAATAAAAGAAAGTTTCTGTATGTATGTACAGTGGCTCACAGTGAAAATCGTCCACCTTACGTGTAAAGGCCCATGGAGACGCTAAAACATGGTACGAGTAAACATGGTACGAGAAAAACCCGCAGCCGGTAAAACCGAGCTGAGACCAATTTAATCGATCTTGAACATCTGTCTTTTGACAATTCAAATGATCTGTTCGAGTAAATGTTGACAAACCAGTCCGCAAACACTTAAACATGGTATTACCAAAGCAGAGCTCCGCCCACAAACATCAAGAAAAATCAAACTGGTTTTGATTTTACTAGCACCGTTGGTGAGACCAAAAGATTGGTACGCGTACCGGCCAGCAGACAACCAACATTAGCTCGAACATGGTACTAGTACCATGTTTACTCGTACCATGTTTTAGCGCCTCCATGGGCCTTAAGAGGAGTTAAGTAGTTTTTTTCATTCATTTTCTTCAAAATTGTTGTATAATCAACCAACTGTGAGCACCGACACCAGCAGCGATAAGAGCCAGCCCAGAAATACTGGCAAGGGGACAGTTACGGGCAGTGAGGAATTGGACTCCCAAGAGTGCACTGTGATGCACTAGTTTAACAAATTAAATGTACTACATATTGGATTATAGATAATATAGTATACTTGAATTAATAACTTGTGTGTCTCCATTTATTCAAGAACACCACAAATTGGCGACGAGGATCAACGGTACTTAAATTTACATAACTTCATAATTCTTGGTGTTATTACAGTAAATACATACACTACACATAACTACGAATAAAATAAAATGGCAACTGTAGAGGCGGCTATTGCAAAAATTACGGAAGTGCTTACAAAATTAACAAGCGGTCGGGAGCAAGGCTCAAATGATTGTCGTGGGTTGCAATTATCGCCATTTGATGAGGCAAATGAAAACTTTGATACTTACGTTCAAAGAGTAGAAAATTATCTCGAGCTCCGGAACCTAACAGATGATAATGCGGAAAACGACAAAAAGTGCGTTCAGATTTTTATCAACTGTCTGGGTGCCAAATTGTATCATACTTTAACTTGCCTAACGGCACCAGATCCTCCCAAGAACAAGAAATTCAAAGAATTGGTTGAGCTCCTCAAAAATCATATTTGCCCAAAACAAAGCGAAGTGGCGGAACAGCATAAATTTACATTACGCACACAGCATGAAGGGGAAAGTATTGCTAACTTTCAAGCGGATTTAAAAAGTTTAGCGACAAAATGTAATTTTACTTGCATGCACTGTAAGAAATCAACAATATCCACACATCTACGTTCGCAATTTATAAGGGGAATACGGGACAATGATATTAGAGAGAGACTACTTCAGGCAGAGCCAACTGATACATTCGACAAAATTGTGAAGTTAGCACTATCGATCGACGCAGCTAAATGTGAAAGTAGAGAGATTAGAAGTCAAGGTCAAAACAGTAACTCCGTTCATGCGATAAAAAAAATTCAAAGCAGACCCCAGTGCAGCTATTCAAACCCGAAAACAAAACAAAATTTTAAAATACGAGATGAGGCCATTGAAAAGGCTAGAGCAAATGTTTTAAATGCGGTAAATTAGACCATAAGGCGAATAGGTGTAGAGAGAAAAATTTAAAATGTAATAAATGCAAGCGTAAGGGTCATGTACAAAGCGTTTGTTTTGGTTCAAACACTTACGAACAGAAGGTTTTACAACACTTTGAGGTACTCCATGACAGCACGGAAACCGATGAACAATATTTAATTAATTCGATTGTGACATGTAATAATATCTGCAGTGAAGAAAAAATTATGATAACAATTCTTGTTGATGGTGTACCTTGTGATATGGAATATGATACGGGGTCTGCTGTGTCTACTATATCTACTGAAGACTTCCATCAATGGTTTCCTAGGAAGAAACTACAAGCTACTAAGGCAAAACTAAAACCCTACATTGGTGAAGCTATTCGTCCTATCGGGGCTTGTACGGTAAAAATAGGTATTAAAAACAGGAAAGCGGAAGCGGAAGCGGAGAGCTGGCAAAAATATAGACTATGACGATGTCATCGACGACTGCGGAAATTAAAGCAAGAAAAATAGTGTTTACTATTTAAGTATGATGAGTAGAAGAATCCATGTCCATACAAACATAACATATATTTTAGAGTGCTGCATGCTTGGGTGTCAGGCTCTAGATTAGTGCTTGCTTGACAAGTAGAACGCATGGATAGGGCGGACTTGACTTTTTGGGTTTCAAGATAGGCTATTAGTATGCAGGGATATGGGGTTTTAACTTTTTGGGTTTCAATCTATTCTCGGGGCCCCTCTGGCCGGGGGCCCGGGGCAATTCATCCCAGTTGCCCCCCCCCCTATGTGGCGGGCCTGAGCATACATCAGGCTTTGAACGCCATTGGCTGATATACAATTGTAAAACAGTTTTCCCCGTTCCTTCTCAATCCCCTGACTTGAATGTAGTAAAGAATTTATGGGATACACCTGAAAGAAGCATTCGTAAGACAATATTACCTCGCAGAAAGACCTTGAAAAGGTACTCAAGCAGGAAAGGGGTAGTATACTAAAAATTAGTAAATTCGATGCCGAACAGGCTTCTAGCAGTAATTACTGCATAAGGAGGACCAACTTTCTTAGTATTTAGTGTTATGGACGACATTTTTTAGTATTAAGTGTTATGGACGATTTTCACTGTGAGATATAAATATAACCTTTTAGGAAATTTGAATTTTTTCCGTTTTTGTTATTGATTAATTTCATAATTTTTCGTTATTATTTTGAAGAAAATAAATGAAAAACTTAGTTATGTAAATTCTTATATCGATTTGTTGAGAACTAGATGAAAAAAACTACTTAATTCCTCTTACTCGTAAGGTGGACGATTTTCAGTGTGAGCCACTGAATGTATGTATGTACGTACGCGCGGGTGTGTGCGCTATAGCGGACGCACCAGTCATCGCAGGGCTTGGAAATTTTGCACGAAAGTCCGTTGGGGTCTTCCCTGAAACACCTCCGAGGCCGATTTTCGAAATTCAATATGGCCGCCAAAAAATGACCGAAATTCAAAATGGCCACCCAAATATGAATTTGCAAATTGTGTTCCGATTTTAATGAAAGTGGTTATCTAGGGGTTTTTAAGGTCGCTAATAACGAATTTGTGGTCAAAACTAATAAATTCAAAATGGCCGCGCCAATATGGCCGACGAATTTGCCAATTGTATTCCGATTCCAATGAAAATCGGTATCTGGGGTTTTTTGAGGTAGCAAATGACGATTGTTTGATCAGAACTTATAAATTCAAAATGGCCGCCCCAATATGGCCGAAAAATTTGCCAATTGTGTTCCGATTCCAATGAAAATCGGTATCTGTACATAAGTGCGGCCCGTTTCTCAGCCCAGCTGAGAAGTGTAGCTTCTGAGCTAGAAGGATTAACTCTATATTATATATTATTATATATTATATTTTAAGGTTGCAATAACGAATTTATGATCAAAACCTATAAATTCGAAATGGCCGCACCAATATGGCCGATGGGTTTGCCAATTGTATTCCGATTCCAATGAAAATCGGTATCTGGGGGATTTTAAGGTAACAAATAAAAAATTTATGATCAAAACTTACAAATTTAAAATTTCGGGGCCAATCTGGGAACGAATTTTGCCAAATAAGAATCATTTCCCGGTCAGCTCTTTGTAGGTTGTTCAAGAGTTGGGAAATCGAAAAATGTTCACATCCTAGTTCCAAATGGAAGAATATTGACCATAGTGTATCCTGGTTATTTCCTCTATTTTCGTCTCAAAACACTGGCTATGGACCAGAAACGCGATAAAGAGCTAAAACAACTGCTATCTCAACTCGAGTCACAAAAACCTTTTCTTTCAGACTCGAAATATTTTCATCCCGTTGGAGGAAGTAGAGATTTGGTGTGATACGTCCACAGGAGCAAACAGACAATATGTACCTGAAAGCATGCGTCGAAAAATATTTGATTCCATTCACAAATGATCGCACCCTAGCATTCGTTCTACAAGAAAACTGATAGCCTCCAAATATTTCTGGCCAAAAATGAACCAAAACATCAACCTTTGGGCAAAAACATGTATCTCTTACCAGAAGGCAAAGATTCACAAACACACCTTTTCTCCTCATGGACAATTTAAGGTAGCCGAGATACTGTATGGACAGACTTTACGCCTGCCGGGAGAGCTAGTAGTTGATGAGAAAGAGAGAAGTCAACCGATTTCAGCTCCTCTTGCTAGAGAAATTCAACAATCTTTACGAATATTGCGACCCCGTGTTACTAAAACAAGGAAACAACATAATTTTTATATATGACCCCGTTTGAGTTCCATTTTCAATGTTTCTTTAGAATTGAAGTAGGAACACGATGATATTTTTTCCAAAACTTTAAGTTGGTGAGTTGATGATGAAAAATGCTAATGAAATTTTAAAGACAAATAATAACAATTTATTAATATCAAAGGCAAATTTTAAATATACATAGAGTGACTCAAGATCTTCAAAATCGCCCTATATAATTTTTTTGTACGACTAATGGTTTCAAAGATACCTTATCTTCTGAAAAAAAATCGAATTTTTTTTCCCGAAATATGGGTCCCATTATTTCATGTGTAAAATGTCTGCAAAATTTAAAAAAAATCGGTATCATTGAATTTAATTTTTACCGAAAAACGTCCGGTTTGGTATGGAATGACCGTTATACAAATTGCAGTTCATGGATGGCGACTGTCACCTGCCAGAATCACCAAATTGGTGCTGACAAGAAATTGCTGTCACTGAAATATTTTTTAATGTTTCAGTTGTAAGTTAATGAAACTAATAAATATTGTTGAATATATTGGGGCAATTCCAAATCATGGTACAATTTATGGAGCAAAACTGCGATATAGCGAAGGTCTTTTTAACAAAAGATAAAGGGAAAGAAAAATTAAATAATTTGTGGTAAGAGCTGAGAAACAATTTTTAGTTTTACATACAAGTCTAACATTCACCGAGTTTACCAATGCTAAGATTCTCATGCCAAAATTGTCTTATTAGGGAAATTATTGCAATTTATGTTATAGTAGGGGTATTCATGATCTGTGCTAAACGTCGAGAAATCGTAAAATGTTATCTTCGAAATAGACAATTTTTTATATGAATTTGCACCTTTCAAATACATCTATCAATCAAAATAAATTCTAAACAGCTGTTGACAGTAAAAGGAAAAAAATATGTGCGATTTTCTATCTCGATCTCGATTTGTTGAATTAACACGCCTTTTCAGATGTTATTTGTTAAAATCGAAACAAATGTCATTTACTAAGGAAAGTTTCTCGATTTGTTAAACTTTTTTTCTCGATTTAACACAAATAACACAGATCATGAATACTCCTAGTATCTATATGTATGTAAAACTGTAAAACTAAAAATTTCAATTATCGATATCTCAATAACTAAGCAAGATATCGAAACATTTTATTTAACATTTTCGGCACCCCAATTCAAAAAAAGAAACATCTTTAAACCGCAGCACCTCGGATATCGTAATTGTGCCAAGAAAATGCACACATTTCCCACTTTTTAATCTGAAGTTAGCTTCAGTTGATTTTCGGTGATTAATTTTAAATGATAGCTTTACATGAATAATCACTTTCTAGTGATCACTCCTGGCGAACATCGAAATGATAATCACCTATCACCTTACATGAAGCCAGCCCTGCTTTTGTTTTGAATCCGGATGTTGCTGCTGAACGCTCTTTGAGATCTAAATGTAAGAAGGTAGACACATTTGTAATTTAAGTTAATTTTTTTAATCTAAATTTATTTCCAAATTTATAAACATAAAATTTTCAAATTATCATTTTCAATTATCATTATAAGGTCTTATTGTTTTGCGAAAATTTGATATAAAATAATCTATAAATTAATTTATAATTAGATATTGACTTTCCCTGGAAGGGGAGTGATGTGGCGGTCACATAACTTTAATTTAGTACAACCGAACAAATACCATCCGTTCCAATCTTCATCGTCCCGGAAGACAATGAAGACCTGGAAACTGGTGAACTAGCAAAAAGACAAGCCGCATCATTTCCCTACATATTTTGAATATATATTTTTGAATTAAAGTAAATAGTTATTACATATTTACTAAAGTGAATTATTATTGAGGGTAGATTTTCACTTGATCATATACTCCAATAGCCCATCTCTATTCCACCTGTCGTACCCTTTCATTTGATACCCATGTCGGGGGTCGGGAAATACAAATGCAAAAATAAGATGAAGCTTAAGGGTCACCCTTTGTACTACTAGTCCGTCATGTCGTTCAAGTCATGGACCAATGTGTAGAAGCAAGGTTGATCTGAAGGATGGATGAGAAAGGATAGGTTCCTGCTTCGCCTTCTGTTCCGCAAATATTGCCAAGGCCCGATCGCTTGCCTCATCCGCCATATGTACAAATTTGTCGTCGCCAAAAAGCCGTCCTTCCTAAGTACCGCCCAGTGCAAATGTACAATCTGCATATGCGTTGCGACGCACTGCATGGTGAAAGAGAAAGAAATAAAATGTCACTATACCCATCTATTTTTTGTAAATATTCTGACATTAGCTCAAAGGAAAAAAATGAAATCAGATATGGCAGCTTTAATACAGGGTAACGATTGTGGTGGTTTTTTTGAATGTCGCTTAAAATTATTCTAGAATTTTATTTACCTTTCTTTTACTGCAAAGATAAAAAAGTAGTCGCATTTTGTAGTTTATTGAAAGTGAAGAGTAAAAATCTATATTAATAAAAGAAAGTTTCTGTATGTATGTACAGTGGCTCACAGTGAAAATCGTCCACCTTACGTGTAAAGGCCCATGGAGACGCTAAAACATGGTACGAGTAAACATGGTACGAGAAAAACCCGCAGCCGGTAAAACCGAGCTGAGACCAATTTAATCGATCTTGAACATCTGTCTTTTGACAATTCAAATGATCTGTTCGAGTAAATGTTGACAAACCAGTCCGCAAACACTTAAACATGGTATTACCAAAGCAGAGCTCCGCCCACAAACATCAAGAAAAATCAAACTGGTTTTGATTTTACTATCACCGTTGGTGAGACCAAAAGATTGGTACGCGTACCGGCCAGCAGACAACCAACATTAGCTCGAACATGGTACTAGTACCATGTTTACTCGTACCATGTTTTAGCGCCTCCATGGGCCTTAAGAGGAGTTAAGTAGTTTTTTTCATTCATTTTCTTCAAAATTGTTGTATAATCAACCAACTGTGAGCACCGACACCAGCAGCGATAAGAGCCAGCCCAGAAATACTGGCAAGGGGACAGTTACGGGCAGTGAGGAATTGGACTCCCAAGAGTGCACTGTGATGCACTAGTTTAACAAATTAAATGTACTACATATTGGATTATAGATAATATAGTATACTTGAATTAATAACTTGTGTGTCTCCATTTATTCAAGAACACCACAAATTGGCGACGAGGATCAACGGTACTTAAATTTACATAACTTCATAATTCTTGGTGTTATTACAGTAAATACATACACTACACATAACTACGAATAAAATAAAATGGCAACTGTAGAGGCGGCTATTGCAAAAATTACGGAAGTGCTTACAAAATTAACAAGCGGTCGGGAGCAAGGCTCAAATGATTGTCGTGGGTTGCAATTATCGCCATTTGATGAGGCAAATGAAAACTTTGATACTTACGTTCAAAGAGTAGAAAATTATCTCGAGCTCCGGAACCTAACAGATGATAATGCGGAAAACGACAAAAAGTGCGTTCAGATTTTTATCAACTGTCTGGGTGCCAAATTGTATCATACTTTAAGTTGCCTAACGGCACCAGATCCTCCCAAGAACAAGAAATTCAAAGAATTGGTTGAGCTCCTCAAAAATCATATTTGCCCAAAACAAAGCGAAGTGGCGGAACAGCATAAATTTACATTACGCACACAGCATGAAGGGGAAAGTATTGCTAACTTTCAAGCGGATTTAAAAAGTTTAGCGACAAAATGTAATTTTACTTGCATGCACTGTAAGAAATCAACAATATCCACACATCTACGTTCGCAATTTATAAGGGGAATACGGGACAATGATATTAGAGAGAGACTACTTCAGGCAGAGCCAACTGATACATTCGACAAAATTGTGAAGTTAGCACTATCGATCGACGCAGCTAAATGTGAAAGTAGAGAGATTAGAAGTCAAGGTCAAAACAGTAACTCCGTTCATGCGATAAAAAAAATTCAAAGCAGACCCCAGTGCAGCTATTCAAACCCGAAAACAAAACAAAATTTTAAAATACGAGATGAGGCCATTGAAAAGGCTAGAGCAAATGTTTTAAATGCGGTAAATTAGACCATAAGGCGAATAGGTGTAGAGAGAAAAATTTAAAATGTAATAAATGCAAGCGTAAGGGTCATGTACAAAGCGTTTTAGTCCAAGAGCTAGTGACAGAATTGCAAAGTGATTTTGTAGAGGATGGGCCTTTGATATAAGGTAGATTAGGTAAAGCACAACCGATTAAAAATATTCGCCAGTTCGAGTCTACTTAAGTTTTAATTTTATGAATTTTTGAACTTGTCGATTTTTTGACCATGAAAAAAGTGATATTGCAGAGGATGGGACTTGGTATATAGGTTAATTGGGTTGCCCCCAACACATATTCCGATTCCCATCTCGTTTGGAGGTTAGGTTTAACTTTTGGGAATTTTTGAACATGTCGGTCTGATCAAGATGGACAAAGTGATATTGGAGAGGATGGGGTTTGGTATAATGGTGAGATAGGCCACCAAGAACCCTAATTCAGCTGCCCATCTCATATGCAATCACGGTTGCGATTTTGGCGGCTTTTAATTTTGTGGCCATTTTCGGTATGACCCAAGTGATTTTGTAGAACCCAAGATTTGGACCATAGGCTCGTGGCATCTGCCAAATGTTACATTTTCAATCCCATCTCCGTTCCATCAATATTTTCCGTTTAATTGAGAAAAATTGGTTGATGGAAAAAAAAACATTTTGATGATTATACAGGGTGTATACCTTTAAGCTTACAAAGCGGCCGGCTGTAGATAGGTTTTGGATAGACGAAGAAAAAATCGTATGGGTGGGGGGGGGGGGGGGGGGTAAATCTTAACGGTTTAGCAGCTAGGGCGTTTTGAATTTTTTTCGTAGAGGTTTACATATCACCCTGTATTTATGTAACCCTTTGAGCTATTTTCATGAATAGGATACCAGTGTACGTAGAATACTCCCACCTATCTAAAACTGTCAAAATCAAGGATCCAGCTAGCCAACTTCCAGAGCAATGAGTCAAAATTTCGTTTTTTTTAACTAAAATTTCAACTAAAAACAACTTTTTCTCCAAAAAATACCTAGTTAACTGATATTTTTTTGCAAAATTGGAAAGCTTGGACAATTCCTATCAATATTGTCTGGACAATTTTTACGCTACGGCCTTTACTTTTGAAGTTATTAGCAAGTTTGATGTTAAAATTTGCCTTATTTGGTGCTTATTTGGTACTTTTTGGCAAAGCTTAGGTGAAAAGGCACAAAAAAAGAGCCAATTTTAGCGTTTAAATTGCTTATAACTCCAAAAATAAAAGCCGTAGGATACAAATTGTCCGGACATTATTGATAAGAAATTGTCCAAGCTTTCCAATTTTGTAAAAAAAAATATTAGTTAACTAGGTATTTTTTGGAAAAAAAAGGTGGTTTTAGTTGAAATTTTAGTTAAAAAAAACCCAAAATTTGACTTTGATGACTCATTGCTCTGGAAGTTGGTAAGGTGGAAAAAATGGTTTGTACAAAAGTTGTAGATCTTTTTATTACCTACAACTTTTATATTTAACTTTTTTCGATAGGAGGTCTACTTTCGGCGAAAATCGTCCAACGTTGGAAGCCAATATTCGAATGAAACGTTCACCGCATCGTGAAGAGCCGGCTTAAGCCCGGGACACACATTTGCGCACAGCATGACAGCCGTGTGTTGGACAACACACGGAGAAAAAGTAAACAAGTAAAATCTTACCAGTCAGTCCCCACATTTCCGCGTCTCCATGTCCGCACCGCATCAAATTTTACTTGTTTATTTTCTCTCCGTGTGTTGTCCAACACACGGCTGTCATGCGGTGCAGACACGGTTCGGATATGTGTGTCCCGGGCTTTAAGAAGCAAACGGAGCCCGCAGCATGAGTGAAAAAGCTGCGCTTTTAAACAACCAGAGCGAATGGGAAACTCGTTTTCTTTTTATTTGGTTTTTCCTCTACATGGAACAACGGGGAATTCTCTTTAAAATTATCTTAAGGAAGATCGATTGAAGGAGCATATTCCAAATTAAAAATCTGAAATTTGAATACGTTATTTATTGATATCTCATACATTCAATAAAATTTTTTAAAAAACATTGGACGTCTTGCATTCGAGTAATTAGTATTCAATATTCAAGTAAAGGTCGAGTAAAAATGATATTAAACGTGGGAAATTATTGCACATAAAAATGGATAATTCTCCATAACTAGACGTCAAACTGCTTTAAAATTTTGTCAATAATTATAATCAGATTAGAATGTCAACTTTTATTTACAGAATAAATTTTACTTCTATCATGGGAATTTAATTTTACATTCTCTGTCCTTATATTATACTATTTTCAGAGATCGATCCTTCTTAAGTGGTTTGAACGTTTTCGGTTTATCGGTTTATTTTTAAAGGAGATCAATACATGTAATTGTTATGGCATTCTAAAAAGAACCTAGGTGCAAATGATGAAAATGAGTTCGATCACGAGATTGTTGTGTTTGCCGCCCCCTGAAAGTGCCGCCCGCGTGCGGTGCACACTCTGCACGCCCGCACCCAGCGGGCCGGGTTATAATGTATGTTTGTATATACAATACACAACTACTCATAATATCTGAAATATATAACATAAATATGCCACTAGAGGGGTATGTAGCGGCCCATACGGCCACTAATGTATGTTATCAACAACTGTAGTGACCATATGGCCACTAGCCAAAAATTGATTACACTTTGTATAATTTTGTATTTATTTATTTTATACATATATTTACAAGTGATGAGTTTGATTAAGACTAAATTTTATATTGCAATGTTTCGCTTTTATAGGCTGGAAATATTCCATCGCCTACTTAAAGTAGCCGATGAAATATCTCCAGCCTGCTAATTATTTATTTATTATGGGACACCAGGTAGCTGCTATATACATCCATTTTAACTCAATTTGCTATATAAAACTAGATTTTACGATTTTTCAACTTCAACTGGAGATGGCAAGGGTTTCTACAACTGGGAAAGAGATGGGCAAGTGGATATGTATTGTAGATGTGGTAACGAACCCTAATATTCAAATCCCATCTCCTACAAAATCACTTGGGTCATACCGAAAATGGCCACAAAATTAAAAGCCGCCAAAATCGCAACCGTGATTGCATATGAGATGGGCAGCTGAATTAGGGTTCTTGGTGGCCTATCTCACCATTATACCAAACCCCATCCTCTCCAATATCACTTTGTCCATCTTGATCAGACCGACATGTTCAAAAATTCCCAAAAGTCAAACCTAACCTCCAAACGAGATGGGAATCGGAATATGTGTTGGGGGCAACCCAATTAACCTATATACCAAGTCCCATCCTCTGCAATATCACTTTTTTCATGGTCAAAAAATCGACAAGTTCAAAAATTCATAAAATTAAAACTTAAGTAGACTCGAACTGGCGAATATTTTTAATCGGTTGTGCTTTACCTAATCTACCTTATATCAAAGGCCCATCCTCTACAAAATCACTTTGCAATTCTGTCACTAGCTCTTGGACTATTTGTTTTGGTTCAAACACTTACGAACAGAAGGTTTTACAACACTTTGAGGTACTCCATGACAGCACGGAAACCGATGAACAATATTTAATTAATTCGATTGTGACAGGTAATAATATCTGCAGTGAAGAAAAAATTATGATAACAATTCTTGTTGATGGTGTACCTTGTGATATGGAATATGATACGGGGTCTGCTGTGTCTACTATATCTAGTGAAGACTTCCATCAATAGTTTCCTAGGAAGAAACTACAAGCTACTAAGGCAAAACTAAAACCCTACATTGGTGAAGCTATTCGTCCTATCGGGGCTTGTACGGTAAAAATAGGTATTAAAAACAGGAAAGCGGAAGCCGTTTTATACGTATTAAAAGAAAAAGTAGAGCCACTCTTAGGTCGAGATTGGATTGGGAAACTTAAGTTGAACGATCATCCAGTCAACAAAATGTAAGTGTGTGACGCAAGTGAAGAGGTTGCCAAGGAACAAATTAATAAATTATTGAATGAATACAGGGATATATTTACGGAGGAAATTGGTAAAATACCCGATTTCAAATGTTCATTTTCATTAATTAACGCGAATGTGAAGCCTATTTTTCTCAAATCCAGACCTATACCATATGCTCTCCGCGAAAAAATTGAAGCTGAGATTGATAGATTGGAAAAACTACAAATTATAGAAAAAGTAAGGTACTGCGAATGGGGCACACCAATTGTGCCTGTAATGAAAAAGAATGGAGACATAAGATTGTGTGCAGACTACAAAGTGACAATCAATCGAGCAATTAAAGATGATAAATATCCTATACCTAAAATTGAGGATATATTTGCGAAGATGGGAGGTGGACAATTCTTTTGCGTGCTTGATTTACATCAGGCCTATCTACACATGCCAGTTAATGAAGAATCAGCAGCCCTACAAGCGTTAAGCACACATAAAGGTTCTTACAAAGTTAACAGATTGATGTTTGGAGTGAAAGTTGCGCCAAATGCATGGCAGAGATATATGGATTCCGCCTTGCTGGACTTGCAGGGTGTTAGTTGTTTTTTTGATGATATTTTGGTCCAGGGTGCCACTCGAACTCACTTAGTGCAAAATCTGAGAGAAGTCTTTAACAGGCTACGAGAGAAGGGCCTCCACGTAAACCGAAGCAAATGCCAGTTTCTCTTAAAATCAATCACTTATTTGGGGCACGTTATTGATAAGGATGGAATAAGGCCGATGCAGGATAAGGTGAGTGCGATCATTAATAGCAAGGAACCTAGAAACATAGGAGAGCTTAGGACCTTTCTAGGATTAATTAATTATTACCACAAGTTCATACCAAATCTTTCGAGCAAATTGGCACCGTTAAATAAACTGCTAAAGAAGCAGGAGCCGTACGTTTGGACCGATAAATGTCAGAAAATATTCGATTGTTTAAAGAATGAGATTGCAGGGCCAAAAATTCTTGTAAAATACAACCCCAACTTGCCGCTATCTTTGGCGACTGACGCATCTCCTGGTGGCCTGGGCGCAGTGTTATCCCACACTATGACAAACGGAGAAGAAAGGCCAATAGCGTTTGCATCAAGATCACTATCGAACGCAGAGAGAAACTACTCACAGTTAGATAAAGAAGCTACAGGAATATACTGGGGGTTAAAGAAATTTTTCCAGTATTTGTATGGTCGCAAATTTACATTATTGACTGATCATATGCCTTTAACGAGAATTTTACATCCACAGAAGGACCTACCAGCAATGTCAGCTCTTCGACTACTACATTACGCCAATTTCATGTCAGGCTTCCAATATGAAATAAAATACCGGAATACCAAGCTGCATGCCAATGCAGATTTCCTGTCCCGCTTCCCAGTCGACAAGGAAAGTGAAGAGGCCGATGCAGATTTTACATTCCTCATGAACCATATCGAAGTTCTACCGGTAAACAGAAGTGAGATACAAAGTGAAACTTTAAAGGATCCAGAATGCTTGAAGTATTACAATGCATTACAAGCCGGAGACCCGCTGCCATATGGTGATACCCTAACCAACTTCTCGTTACAAAATGGATGCATATTTAATGGCATCAGGGTAATGATACCAAAATCGTTACAGCAGAGGGTACTCGAGGAACTCCATACTGCCCATACAGGCATGGTACGCATGAAGTCTCTTGCGAGGAGCTACGTATGGTGGAAAAACATCGATCAGGATATAGAATCGACATGCCGCCAATGTTACAGCTGCGCAAAAATCAAAGCTAATCCGAAGAAAGTAGAAATTCATCCTTGGGAATACCCTAAAGAGCCATGGCAACGGCTCCACCTGGATTTTGCAGGACCTTTCATGGAAAATAATTTTTTAATAATAGTTGATGCTCATACCAAATGGGTTGAGGTTATTCCAGACCGAAGTATGACAGCTAGTAGGACTATCGAAAACTTGAGAGCGCTATTTGCAAGATTTGGCTTACCAACGACAGTAGTAACAGACAACGGACCTCAATTTCGATGCTACGAGTTTGAACAATTTTTAAAATCTAACGGTATAAGTCATAAGTTTACCGCACCATATCATCCTGCGACGAATGGCCAAGCGGGACGCTTCGTTCAGACCATCAAACAAGGACTGCGTGCCATGGAAAGTGAAAAGGGATCCATTAACACTAAATTATCAAAGTTGCTGATGCAGTATCGAAGGACGCCAAACAGTGTAACTGGAAGGAGTTCATTTGAATTAATGTTCAACCGCCACATACGAACCCGAATCGACCTTATTAAAAATGACCCAAGGAAGACAACGAGAGAGCGAGAGGCGAGCCCTACGAAGAGAATGCAGCAATTTGAACCTGGTGATCTCGTACAAGCCCGCGTCTACAATAATAAAGCATGTAAGTGGAATTTTGGATTTATTTGGACAAAGAAAGGTGACTTACATTACGAAGTTTTGATTGATGGGAAAAAAATATTACGGCACATAGATCAGCTTCGTAAAACAGAGTGCGAACCAATAAATAACAGACCAATAATTATAGATAGCAACAACAACAACGCACCTCCAAAAACCACAGCTCCTATTGACCTCGAAGGAACACGATCACTGGCGGACGAGACGACGGACCGACCAATAGCCCCAAGCTGTACCCAACCAGAAGAGACTGTAGGTTTAGGAAGGCAAGCAGTTTCATCAAATCAGAGCCTGCCGAGCGACGTTGCAAACTCCAGGACATCAACAGAACATAAATCTCCAGCCGCAGAGAATGTTTCAGTACGTCGTTCCACACGAAATAGAAAGGTACCAGATCGTCTAACTTACAACCACTCTTCGTCGCGTGGGGAAAAGTGTTGTATAATCAACCAACTGTGAGCACCGACACCAGCAGCGATAGGAGCCAGCCCAGAAATACTGGCAAGGGGACAGTTACGGGCAGTGAGGAATTGGACTCCCAAGAGTGCACTGTGATGCACTAGTTTAACAAATTAAATGTACTACATATTGGATTATAGATAATATAGTATACTTGAATTAATAACTTGTGTGTCTCCATTTATTCAAGAACACCACAAAAATAATAAAGAAAAATTATAAAATTAATCAATAACAAAAACGGGAAAAATTCAGATTTCATAAAAGGTCTCTGCCATTTCTCTCTGACTTTTGCCCGCCTTATAATGAAAGACTACTAAAGAACGAACTTCAATACTCGGTTGTTTGGTATGGTATGGAGATGTATGACGGCAAATGGCACTGGCAACCTTGAGTTCATCCGAGGAACAATGGATACAATGGTTTAGCTTGATATTCTAAAAGAAATGTGCAGCCGAGCGCGCAACTTCTAAGTATTACTGCTGGGGATTCTAACGGTATAATGGCCCTAAGCATACCAGGCCCGCCACATCACCTTGGGGGCCCGGGGCTAAAATATGTTTGGGGGCCCTTTAAGGATTTTGAAATTCCAAAAAATCTTTGACTAAAAAAAAATTGTGGTAACTTAAGAATAAGTTCATTCAGGGCATTAAATATAGATACCGAACAGTCGGTTTTTAAAGCGGGGTTTCCATTTAGCTGGCTACCAGCGCTGGTTGTATCTTCCGCTGGCTCCGCGAACATCAGAAATTTCCAAATTCCGGATGGCTGCCAGCTACAACCACCAGCACAACGGTACATACTTACATAGTTTAACCTAGAATGGAACAGGTTTATGTAGACAGGCCCTTGTGCTTAGCTCTGGGGCTCAGCACTCATCTTTCTTTTGGCAGAATCTATCCAAGCTATCCCAGAGGGAAATATACAAAGCACTACTATGGGAAGCGAATTCGCAGCGCTGTTAATATGCTCCGATTGGATGTTTAAGGAATTGTATGGAACGAAGAAAACGGCAAGCAGAGACCCGTTCTCGTTCGATGTGTTGGTCAAGCAGCATATTGAACACGGTTGGTACTTAGTTGGGAGACCGCTTGGTAAAACCGCTGTCGACACTCGCGTTTGGAAGGACGAAAAGGCAATTGCACAAGGTGAACAAAAATATAACGCTTTTCGACACTGCAGTTGTTTCTCATATCCACAGGCGCTACAACATAAATTGAAGGGTTAGAAAAAATTTTCTACGTTTGTAACTGCTTCAAAACGCTTCTAAAAAAGCAGTAGTAAAAGGAGTGCTCCGCACTGCGATCATGCAATGTTAAAAAAGCTATAGAACTGGGATGGGAAGGGGAACGCCCAAGCTTTTTAAGAGTGTTCTAGCTTCATTTCGCGCTGGGTAAGTTTTCTCCCTTTCTTAATACTCAATCCGAGCTTATACTACTTCAGTCGTTGTAAAGAGACTATTTAAGGGCAAGCCAAATCTCCCAATCTAATCTTTGATAAAGGTCTTCAATCGAGAACGAGAGCTGGCAAAAATATAGACTATGACGATGTCATCGACGACTGCGGAAATTAAAGCAAGAAAAATAGTGTTTACTATTTAAGTATGATGAGTAGAAGAATCCATGCCCATACAAACATAACATATATTTTAGAGTGCTGCATGCTTGGGTTTCAGGCTCTAGATTAGTGCTTGCTTGACAAGTAGAACGCATGGATAGGGCGGACTTGACTTTTTGGGTTTCAAGATAGGCGATTAGTATGCAGGGATATGGGGTTTTAACTTTTTGGGTTTCAATCTATTCTCGGGGCCCCTCTGGCCGGGGGCCCGGGGCAATTCATCCCAGTTGCCCCCCCCTTATGTGGCGGGCCTGAGCATACATCAGGCTTTGAACGCTATTGGCTGATATACAATTGTAAAACAGTTTTCCCCGTTCCTTCTCAATCCCCTGACTTGAATGTAGTAAAGAATTTATGGGATACACCTGAAAGAAGCATTCGTAAGACAATATTACCTCGCAGAAAGACCTTGAAAAGGTACTCAAGCAGGAAAGGGGTAGTATACTAAAAATTAATAAATTCGATGCCGAACAGGCTTCCAGCAGTAATTACTGCATAAGGAGGACCAACTTTCTTAGTATTTAGTGTTATGGACGACATTTTTTAGTATTAAGTGTTATGGACGATTTTCACTGTGAGATATAAATATAACCTTTTAGGAAATTTGAATTTTTTCCGTTTTTGTTATTGATTAATTTCATAATTTTTCGTTATTATTTTGAAGAAAATAAATGAAAAACTTAGTTATGTAAATTCTTATATCGATTTGTTGAGAACTAGATGAAAAAAACTACTTAATTCCTCTTACTCGTAAGGTGGACGATTTTCAGTGTGAGCCACTGAATGTATGTATGTACGTACGCGCGGGTGTGTGCGCTATAGCGGACGCACCAGTCATCGCAGGGCTTGGAAATTTTGCACGAAAGTCCGTTGGGGTCTTCCCTGAAACACCTCCGAGGCCGATTTTCGAAATTCAATATGGCCGCCAAAAAATGACCGAAATTCAAAATGGCCACCCAAATATGAATTTGCAAATTGTGTTCCGATTTTAATGAAAGTGGCTATCTAGGGGTTTTTAAGGTCGCTAATAACGAATTTGTGGTCAAAACTAATAAATTCAAAATGGCCGCGCCAATATGGCCGACGAATTTGCCAATTGTATTCCGATTCCAATGAAAATCGGTATCTGGGGTTTTTTGAGGTAGCAAATAACGAATGTTTGATCAGAACTTATAAATTCAAAATGGCCGCCCCAATATGGCCGAAAAATTTGCCAATTGTGTTCCGATTCCAATGAAAATCGGTATCTGCACATAAGTGCGGCCCGTTTCTCAGCCCAGCTGAGAAGTGTAGCTTCTGAGCTAGAAGGATTAACTCTATATTATATATTATTATATATTATATTTTAAGGTTGCAATAACGAATTTATGATCAAAACCTATAAATTCGAAATGGCCGCACCAATATGGCCGATGGGTTTGCCAATTGTATTCCGATTCCAATGAAAATCGGTATCTGGGGGATTTTAAGGTAACAAATAAAAAATTTATGATCAAAACTTACAAATTTAAAATTTCGGGGCCAATCTGGGAACGAATTTTGCCAAATAAGAATCATTTCCCGGTCAGCTCTTTGTAGGTTGTTCAAGAGTTGGGAAATCGAAAAATGTTCACATCCTAGTTCCAAATGGAAGAATATTGACCATAGTGTATCCTGGTTATTTCCTCTATTTTCGTGAAGTTTGCCACATTCTTAAATGTAGGAAATTTTTTAAATTTCCCCTAACCAGTATATAAACAGTAAAAACGGTAGAAATAGGTTTTCAAATTAACATGAAGAACATCTCTATATAATTCAGTAAAAAACGCTGTACGGGATAGTTCTACCGGTCAGACGCCTGCAAGGATGATTTTCGGGGAACAGAATATGCTGTCAGGTGATTTAAAGTTTGGAATCGCGTAACAGGATGAAGACCCACTACAACCTAAGAGCGAAAGGATCTAGTTTTAAGGAAGGCGATCGAGCCTAGCTATAAAATCCTCTACGAATAAAAGGTAAATCGCCAAAACTACAAAGGAAATGGAACGGCCCCTCCACGGTCTTAACGAGGTTGAAGGATGTCATCTATCGCATCCAAAAAGGTTCGATTGGTAAAAGCGGGACCTGTAGGAAGCTGTGTTCGGGACGAACACTAAGTAAGAAGGGGCAGTGTAACGACTAAACGAAAAGAGAAAGTTAAAGTTCCAATTCACCGAGAAGTTTCATGTTCAGAGGTACGTACTTGCCAATTTAGTACGGTTGTTCTAAGTGAACCGCCAAGAAAAGGAGGGAGGAAGACATGTGTGCAAAAAATTTTGTTTTGAAATTAAAGTTGTTAAAAAGAAACAAATTGTTTCAATTAATCCCTGACAAATCCGAAAACGCTCAAGAAGAAATATTACAATATTTTTTATAGGTAATTCTAAATTTCTATATGGTATCCAAGATCATTTTTTCCAGATTTTTGTTGTGTTCATTATACTTTTTCCTACCGCGGATAGTGCACACATAAACTTTTTTTATTTAAAGGCGTTGCAACGCACGCGGGATTTTTACTAGTATTTAATAAAATGGAAAAGTGTGAGTGTCAAATTTCATTTTTTTCAAGTTTGGCACTACCTGCTTTTATTTCTGCCAGTGAATGCACTGAACTCATAACACGAAATTGAACAAAATTTGAGTTCGGAGACAAAAGGGGCTTATGGATGAGCGAGAGGACTATAATTTTTGGTGCCATGAGTTTGTATGGACATAATGTCAGGTTAGCAGTCCATTAGTGGCTTTAACAAAGGAGTTGAATACTAAATCACGAAGCTTTAATGAAGGAATAGCCGAATAGAATCACAAACGTTACATCCAGCCGGAAAGTGATCGTAGTAAACAATAATAAAAACAGCAAATCAATGATAATAATAATAACGTGAGGCGCCTTAAGGTTAGTAAGAGAATATTTTAAATCTTTCTTAATATTAATTAACCTAAATCTAAGTCTTGTAGGGCATGGGAATAGTCGTTGGAGTGATGCGACTCGGACGACCAATGTACATGCTTCCTCGACTGCGTAATTATTAACACAAATTATTGAAGACATGGAATGGGAAAAGAAAAAGAAATTAAACACTGAGGACGAGTCAATTTTAAAGCCAAAATAAAGTTGTATCATCATAGTTTCATGGTCAATATGGCTGCACGGCCAAGATCCTTAAGGGACCCACTGAGGGTACACTAGCTCCTAGCAGCTAGTAAAATTAAATACAACAACAATAATGAAGATTACGAAACATGTTAAATTCTTTGTGCAATCAGATATTACGTAAAAATTCTAACTGTAAATATACACATTTCGTAGACCCTCAAAAAAACAATATTACATAAAAATTGTTTAAACCCTAGATAAAAAATAAAGATGCAGTACTGATTAAAATATTAAGACCACCTACTATTCGACATAAAACCTCTGACTTCAAATGACTATAGCTTTTTAAACTATAGATGTATTTAAGAAAAAAAACCCTCAAAATTTAGCTTGTATCATAATGTATTATTAGTAAAAAATTTGTAGTAATAAAATAAACAGTAAACTCAGTAGAAACAAAAAATAAACTTTGCTATTGCTTAAAATATTAAGACCACTCCTATGAATAGTTGCAATACTATAAAAAAAATTTATATCAGAACACATTTCTAAGTATTGAGTTATCCCATTACTAAGAAATACCGAAACATCCTCTAGGCTAGAGTTTCTTCGTATTGCCTTTGGCGCCGTTAATTATGATTATTATGCTTATTTTTAGGATGGCGTTTGACATTTTTTTCATTGCTGTGAAAAATGGGTAGATAACATCGATGTACGAGATAATGTCGATGTACGGTATCATGATACAATCTAAATTTTGAGGTTTATTTCTTAAATACATCTATAGTTTAAAAAGTTATAGTTATTTGGAGTCAGAGTTTTATGTCGAATAGTACGTGGTCTTAATATTTTAATCAGTACTGTACATACCTGCTTTAAAATTTCCATAAACAATTTTATTCATAACAATAACAGTTTTATTTAAAATTTAATAAAATAGGAGGCGCTCGATAAGTCAGTTTTACACAGTAAAAGCAATAATGACGATGCGTCCACTTTGAATTGAGAAATAACACTGATAAAGATGTACCAAATGTTAAGTTTTTATATTTTCATAAAGTACGGATATTGTACAAGCCTTAGTGAGCCATAAAAGTGACAAATTAAGGAGTTGAATTTTTGTTTTTTATCGTATGGCCCAGCCAACTGTGCGCCGTCTTTGTTTTTTTACAAAATGTTCACATTGCATTGTCAAGCAAACTACGCACATGTGCAAAATTTGAAGTTGTTCGGTTCAATTTTTTACTTTTTAGTCTATTATATGTATGTCCTCCCTTTTTTTAAATTTGGAATGACTGGACACCGCTAATTGTATTCTACCTGTCATACCCTTTTATTTGATACCCATGTCGGGGGTCGAGGAAGACATGCAAAAATCGGCCGCCATCTTGGAACCGCTATCTTTATTTTTGTACAAAATGGTCACATTGCATTGTCAAGAAAACTACGCATATGTGCAAAATTTTAAGTTGATCGGTTTTAAATGGTGGGTGGCATTAATAATGTTCTAAGCAATACAAATTTTCATCCCCTATTTCAACCCCTTCACGCCTTTTTTCGTAGCCCATGTCCTTCTTCAAGGTCTAATCTATCTCTATACCAAATTCAATCAAAATCGGTTTAGCGGTTTAGGCGTGAAAGCATAGCATACAGACAGACCGACAGACAGTTACTTTCGCATTTATAATATTAGTAGGGATTTGCTGGTCATCCCGGAACATTAGGTATACTTTTTTCTTGAAATTATTAGTTTTAGTTTTTTTATTTAGTTTTTTGTTTTGTGTTTTAGTGTTTTCAAGTTAATTTTAACTTTTTCTTTATTTATTTATTTATTTATTTATCTATTAGTACATGGTTTACAGTTTGTATGTATGTTAATCTATGTTTAGTTAATTTATTGAGTGTTCAGACTATTCGTCTTTTCAGCTGCTGGTATTTGTTTCAGACTTGAGTCTGTTTAGTTAGTTTTCCTTATTGCTGTTTTTTAATTTTTTAAGGAAAAATGTACAACTAAAAGCCTTCTATGATTTGCTTAACGTATCTAACTTACTCTACCTTAAACTAACTTACCCCGCGATTCTAGTTGTTAGATTGTTGTCAGATCTAACAACTCCACCCCAGGTATCGAAAAGAGCTTTGGCGTAAAGCTTTCCCCTCGATTTTGGAGACTTTGAATTGTCAGACTTCCCCTTCAGCAGTTCGCTCAATCATGTTATGCTAGGTTTCCACTCGTCGTTTTGAAATTGACAAAAGACGCATTCTTACGCCATTTAGAAAATAGGCAAGTGGAAATAGCGAAAAGCTGCATGTCATTGAATTGACCAACAGTGCTTGTCAATGACTGACAAGGAATTTACAGAACAAATGGAAATAGCTGAGTTGTCAAACAAAATGTTACTTTGTTTTTAATTGACAGTGAAAATTTATTGGCATTGTGTTTAATTGTTTGTCAATCAAAAGACACGATATCGACTTTTTTGAGATGCCGATAGAAGAATATTAACGAAAACATGTTTTGAAAAAAAATTCATAATCTTCGGTCGGGCCCTTTTTTTGTTTAAATGAAAAGACTTCGGCTAATAAGGTTCACAAGCACCTTAAATTGATTAGTTTTTATAATATTTAATAAACTCGTTGGAATGAAACCCGTTCTAAATGAAGTTACCTTTCGCGATTCAGCAGAGGGATAGCTTGCCAACAAGACATCACTACTTGTCAAAATTCAAATACTCTTTAAAAACCCTGCAAACCCTTTACAAAGAACACGAATTCTCCCAACCTGAGATCAGCACTTTTTTGTTGGGGAATTGTTTTCCACGTCCTACAGTTTCTGGAAATTTAAGCTCATCCAGTAGTTACTGAAAAAATTGGCCTTTTCGGTCAAATTTGACAAGTCCTTTACATTGATTAATTTTGCTAATATCTCATGAAATCGTTCGAATTTCATCTGCTTCCCAGGTTATCAGCGGCGCTGCAACATGCTCAGGACAAATTCAACCATGCGTTCTAGTACGAAAGAAATTCGTTTGCTAACGTTCAGGAAAAACAAATTCTCTAGAAAAATCCTGTGGATTTACCACTATTATAGTTATTTGAACTAGCTTCTCTCAGGATTACTTTGGCACCAGTTCTGGTACTAGTCAATTTCCCGTTAGTGGTAAACGTATACTATTTTCTAGTCAGTTTATTCCGTCTACGTTCATCTTACTGGAAAGTTGATCATGTGGGCCGAAAGGGTCAAATTCACAACCCAACTAGTTTTTTCTTGACACAATAGAACAATAGAAAATTAAATATTTACCTTTTCATTCTCATACAATAGCACAATTCAAAATTGACAATGAGATTACAGTTTCAAATTGTCAGCTCTAGTGGAAATAACTTTTAGTGAACTGGCAAAGGCATTTGTCAAAATATCATTGTCAATGAATTGACAAATTAATTTTTAGCAATAATTGACATAAGTGGAAATGAATTGGCAATAGTGTCTTTTAATGACAAAAACTAAAGCTTTTAAACTTTGTCAATTGAACGACAACTGGAAACCTAGCATTAGCCGGTGTTTGTTCACGGCATACAGAAACAAGGTAATTTCTGTTTTTGTGTTTGTTTACGTTTGAGTGCCGGCTGCGCGAAAATAATAATTAAAATCGAAGTAAGTAAAATGCGTATTTTAAAATATTTTTAAAGTTTCAATATTGCAAATGGTCATTCTCAGTCTGAATCCAAGTTAGACCGTTTGGCTTTGTTGAAGGCCTGTCTACTTTCAGACCTTAGTTTGAGAAGCTTACTGTTCCACCAAGGAGGTTTGGTTTTACCCCTGTATTTCTTAATGGGACAGGCTGCTTCCAATGCATTATTTAATAGGTTGCTGAGATTCTTCACCTGATCTTCGAGATCTTCAGCGTTCCAAAAATGGGTGGGAACATCCTCGGGAAGTGATCTTCCTGTAACCAGGGGCCTTCTTCACACTTGAGCACGTATTGACATTAAAAAGAATGACTCTATGGTCAGAAAAGGAGTGTTCACTGGATATTCTCCAGTTTTGTACACAATTGAGCAGGTCTGAGGAAGCAAGAGTGATGCACTTGATTCAAAAAATCTGGTGTTCGGTTTTTATTAATTTTAAGCGGTTTAATGAAAATAAAGTATCAAAATTTATAGACCATTTGAAACTAGACATTTCAATGGTTAAATGAGCACTTATTGAACATCAAAATTCGACAAAAACATCAATAAAGTTGTCCATGCAAGATTAGGGTATTTTTTTCGAAAAATGTTAATTTCTAGGAAACTGTCCGTTATCCAAACAAAAAAAAATCATGCTTATTTAACGCAACACAAGGTATACTCTTAGGCCTGTTTCACACGGGACGACGGCCAACCAACAGAAATCGTACGATATTCATGTTTTTAGAGAAGAGGGTGAGAGAGAAAGATGGGGAGGGACGATTTTCCCATCCAACTTTCTCACACGATTTTCGATACGACTTTTTGACAGCGGTGTGGTTGTTGTTGCTTTTGCTGGGAGAAGAAAAGAAATAGAAATGACTTTTATTTCACTCGGAAAGTACGCAAAAGAGAATTGAAATAAAAGCAACAACAATAAGCTAAAGCTTTTTGACGTACAGTTGGTTGGAAAAATTGGCCTGTGTGAAAGCCCGTACGACTTTTCGTCAAATTTCAAAAGGGAATGGACGATGACAGCAGATTTTGTTGGTTGGCCGTCGTCTCGTGTGAAACAGCCCTTACAAATTTTTATGTAATTTGAATTATTTTTACGGGAGAAAAAAATTAAAAACTGATAAATCGTTTTTCCGCCATTTTCTTGGAAAATTTGAGGTTATGTCAAAATATGTTATATACAAAAGTTTAATCTTTTTATTATCTACAACTTTTGTATGAAACATTTTCCTCTAGGAGGTCATGTTTCACCGCAAATCGCAAAAAATCCGCTTTGGCACTAGCCTAATTAAAATTTTAGTCATAGAATTTAATACCTAAATCATCAATACGACCATAACAGCCAGCTCGCGAGTCGCTGGCTATAGTTAGATTTTCAAAGCTTACAATTCCCCTCCATTTGTTAGATCTAACATCCAGAATACCAAATCCTCTTTTTTTCTGACAAAAGCACATAGTCTCCACCGAAGGGGCAAGAGCTTTGAGCTTTTTACTCATTTTCTGACTATTGTAAGATTTCTATGATCTAGAATCGCGGGGTAAGTTTCTAACAAACGTATAGCTTGATTCTTCGCATCTTCGTTTAAAGTTGGATGCAAAGTTTTCCATCGCAGTCCGCACCAGCTTGAGACCAGCTAATTGGTGTAGTTCGCGGGTAGAAAAGTGCCATGGTTTTTTGAGTATTAATTTTAGACATTTATTTTGGACTATTTGTAATTTTTTGATATGAATGGCTGCGCTTTTGCTCCAGATAGGAGCTCCATACATTAATGTTGGTTACATAAGTGTTTTGTATATGAGTACTTTGTTTTTATTATTGAGTTGCTATTTCCTGTTTATTAGTGGATATAGGCTAACTACGATTTTTAGAAGCTTGGAGGATGCCTGTTTTGCGTTTTCATGATATGTTAGTTTGTGATCTAGATGTAATCCTAGATATTTGATACTTTTGGCCCAGTTGATTGGTTCTCCAAAAATATTTATTTGATTTGGAGGCAAAAATCTAGTCGCGCTTCTTCTGGTAAAGAATATGGCTTGAGTTTTTGATGCGTTAATCTTAATCATCCATTTATCGTAATAGTTTTTGAGAGATTCTATTTGCGTTTGTAGGTTGTTGATGATGATCTGCGGGTCGTTCGAGCACGTGTAGAAGGCAGTGTCATCCGCAAACATTGCCAATTCGCAGTTTGTTGTTTTTAGTATATCTGCTGTGTGAATATTGTATAATATTGGACTTAAGCATGAGCCTTGATGAACTCCTGCGGTTATAAGTCTGCGTTGAGAGTGTGAGCTTTTCACCTTTACACTGAATTTTCTTTGATTCAAGAACGAGTTCAAAATGTTTATTATATATTCTGGGAAATTGAACTTTATTAATTTATAGATTAACCCTGCATGCCATACAGAGTCGAAAGATTTCTCGACATCAATTGCTATCATTCCTACCGACTGCTGGTTCGCGATTGCTGTTTTATATGATTTTTTACGCTGAAAAGTTAATGAATAGTGGAACAGCCTGGTTTAAATCCATGTTGGAAGTTTGGTATAATATTAGTTTCCTCAAGTTTTGTCTGCATTCTTTTTAGGATTACTTTTTCAAAAAATTTCCCATAGACGGTAGTAGGCTTATGGGGCGATAGTTGCTAGCAATTGCTGGATCCTTTCTAGTTTACGTGAGGGTACTATTAGTGCTTCTTTCCATTTTTGCGGGAAGTAACCTATTTTTAAACAGGAGTTGAATATAAAATTAAGGAAAATTATACCTTTCCTCGGGAGTTTTTTGAGTACTAAATTTTTGATATTGTCCTGCTGCTTTATTGGACTTTTGCTGTCGTAATATTGCTTTGATGTCCTTAGGTTTGCATAAATCCCTGGATGTAAAACTGAATGGTCTTATGTTATGTTATGTTATCTATTAGTGTACTCCCTTTCATCTTTGTTAGTAGTCTGAGGTCATTTTGAAATAAGTTGATCTTTTCTTTATTTAATCTTGTTCCGGGAAAATATGCAGCAACTATTGTTGTATTTATCTCCGTAATGTGAATTGCTATTGTTTCTATTATTTTGGTGTTTATATAGTATTTGGTAGTTTTTTGTGCTTGATGTGATTATTAATAATTATTGCGACACCGCCCCCCCCATTTGTCCGTTCGGTCTTTTTGATGGATTATGTAGTTGCGGTCATATAATTGATCACTAGTTCTTAGCCATGCTTCGGTAATTATTGCAATTTCTATTTTGTTTTCATTTAAGAAGTCAAAGGTTTCTATCGATTTATTTCGAATGCTTTGGGCATTCCATAGTATGCATTTGATATTTGACATGTTATTTATATAAGAATGTGATTGCTAATTCAGTTATGACTGGAAATTGGTCATCTCTATTTTGACATTTTGCCAGTTTAGTAATCAGTTTTTTGGAAAGTTTTAGCAGCTCTTCTGCTGTGAAGAGATCGTTGCTATTACTGTTATATCCCAGCTGATTGTAGTTTCTAGCAGTAATCACATCTCTATAGCTTACATTGCTGTTTGTTATGAACTGAATTGTATTGGTTGCTGTGTTGCTTTTGGGACGAGCAAGTGCAGGAAAGTGAATTTCTCTTTCTGCGTTATTAAAAATTGGATTTTGTTTAGTAATTATTTTTATTGCATTTTTCATGTTTAGTTTTCTTTTAATATCCACGTATTCTTTCCTTTTGCTGCAGTTTGAGTCGTTGGATAAGTGGTTTTCCCCGCAGTTTGCACATTTGACCTCTTCGTCTTTTTTTGCTGCGCACGTAGTATGAGTATGAGTGTCACCGCAGATTAAGCACCTAGGTGGCAAGTAGCAGTTAGAAGACCCGTGCCCATAGCGCTGGCAGTTGCGACATTGTCTTGGTCCCTTGTTTTTGCGGGAGTAATAATGCCAACCGACAACTGATTATATTCATGATTGTTGGGTGGTTTTTGCGTAGGTCACTGATTTTTATTGTGGCTCGGTCTAAATAGACTAAGTAGATTGCTTGAAGCGCATATTTTTCATTTCGAAGGTGGAATGACTTTACATCATTGCACGTGATACCAACATTTTTCAGCTCTTCTTTTAAGTTGTCGGGATTTAATTTGTGCAGTCCCGATAATACAATTTTTGTTTGTCTTTGTTCTTTGCTGGGATGTGTAAAGAAATTTACTTTTTTCTCAATAATGTATACTTGCTGGTAATTTTCTTTGTTCTCTAATAGGAGTTTGGTTCCTATTGAGGTTAGTTTAAATTTGTATTTGGTTATATTTAATGTTTTTAACATTACACAAATAGTTTCTCTGGTGAGTTAAGGGAAGACTATTGGGGGTATTTTTACCTTAGTTATATTATTTGACGATGTATCTTCCTCTATCATGTCATTGTTTTCTTCATTGTCAACTTCAGATAGGATGCTGAATCTGTTGGATGTACTAGCCATTTGTACTAAATTTTGTTGGAGGGCAATTTTCCGGTGTTTTAGTGTGTCCCTCACTAGTATTGCGGGCGAATCATCTCGATTCCTTTTCAGTGTTATAAACTACACTTTAGGTTATATATATATATATATATTTTTTTTAATATATTGCGCAGATAACACTGTTTCAATTCTCTTTCACAATATCAAAATAGAAAAATTTGTGTGAGTACACTCACACGCACTTGATTTTAATCCCGTTATCAAAAACGTCGGCACAGATTGAATATACGTCCACCCTGCGCAAGCGCTCGATGGAAAAAGCTAATTTTAACTTTTGATATTACGTTGTTTTTACTTATTTTGTACATGTTTCTCGCCGAATGATTCAAAAATTGTTTAAATAAAAAAAAATTAATATACCGCGTTTTTAAAACGAGTTAAAAAGTATAAAATTGAGTATACTAAATTGTATTGTCATCGGAGCTCAAGCTGTGTGCAAAGTTTCAGCATGATCGGATAACAGGAACGATTCGAAAAATCTATTGCAAAATTTGTACCGGACAAAGAAAGAAAAACAAGAAAGCGTTTTTAGTATTTTAAAATTTTGCATACCTGACCAACCCTTATTCAAAGTCTAGATTATAACAAGTCTTTCATCTTCATACAAAATTTTTCCCCTCTAGTTGTATGCGTGCATATATGAACATCATTGCTGAGCACAACTTAACGCATACATCGTGAACTCGGCGCGACAAAGCCAGATTCTCTCTCTTCGATAAAGTATGCAGAACAGAAAAGGAAGCAAAATTGAATCAGTTATTTTTTTCATAAATAGTAAATATGCACCAATACATCAAGTTTATCCCCATATAAAATCATAAAATCTTCTGCTGGCTAGTTGTGTGCGAGCATGTATAAAAATGTTGCATTCTCTTTCTGGTACGCCGACATCGTCATTTAAAGAATGTGTGCATATAGCTGTTCGCTTTTCACTCACTAACCATATGAAGATGAAAGACTTGTTAATATCTAGACTTTGTCCTTATTCAGCTGCCCCTATCACAAAAATGCGGCACAAATTTATTGAAGGCAAGTAAGCATATTTAGGGTCAAATATTCATTGGTCAATGGTTTTCTGGCGGGTTTAAAGAATAGTGAAATTTGAACTTTTCTTATTTTTAAATGTTGCAAATATAATTAAAAATTATGACCAACTGCAGCTTTGGCCTTCCTCATGATCGCAGCCTTGGCTATGCTCTCCAGGTGTGTTTTTAAGTTGACCTTTTTACCGATCATAGATATTTTATTGCCGATTAAAACTGTTAATCTTCTCTCATTACTCTGATCCGCGCAAACGTTTGAAGCGCTCCTATTTACTTTTGGCTGTGGCCTCTTAATTTTTCTCACCGTGTCTTAATATCTTCTGAACAGCCCCTCAGTTGTAATAAATATAATAAAAACAATTTATTTGAAATATTTCTCAGATAATATATTAATACAATGGGTATAGTTACAATATTATATCTTACATAAAATCACCAAAAATTCTCATCACACACGTGATGCTTTATATATGTACATTTCAGACTGGTATACTTCATTCTACAGAAATACGTGCCTGGAAATAATTGTGCCCTTTAGTTGTGTTTTTTTCTTCCTTGCCTGGCGTCCGTAACAGCACCCCACAACTCAATGACGAAATCATCAGTAAAACCAAAAGCCTCTAATTCCGAGCCATCAATAGCCTCTGCGAAATCCATAGAGTTTATTTTATTCTCGGCTAGATCCCAAATCTAAAAAAGTTAATAAACTTGTTAATTTCTTTATAATAAAAATGCATTGCCTGCATTGCTAGCTCGTTGTCGTTGATTCCCATGAATGAATCAAGAAGTAAATTTATAGCTTCTACCCCAACTTCTTTTCTTTTATCCTAAAAGATAAAAATACGATTATACATATTTTAACTTAATTGTAAAAATTAGATTATCAGCTTTTCCATTATTAAGTTAATGTTATAATTATGTGCTAGCAAAAAGCTAGAATTCGATGTTACAAAAGTAACTTAATTAGTAACAATTTTAAGCAATAGTGGTGAAATTAGATTGTCTATTCAAAATCTAAATAATTATTTCATTAAGGGGCCATCCACAAATGATGTCACACTCAAAGGGGGGGGGAGGGGTACGACTATCCGTGACAACCTGTGACACAGGAGGGCGGAGGCTTACAGAAACTTGTGATGTCACAATTTTTCAATTAATTTTGCTTATATATGCATCTAGAAGTTAGTTACATTTAGGTAGGTTGGTAACACTTTTAAACTGCGTTCTCATGAAATAGTAAGGGTATTCACGATTCGGTGGAAACAGGTCTAGCTTCGTAGGTTTGGGTGCAACGTAGGAAAACTTTCCAACGATACAACAACAATTGTACAGAATGAAACTTTCCAACACTGCAAAAAATTTCTAGACCCCCGAGCCAGTGTAAAGTTTTCCTATGGCAACGAGAAATCAATTGGCATGTGGCGATTTTGTTTCAAGTACTGGCGATTTTGTTTAAAGTGTTTAATTGTTTTAGAAAAATCGCTAGCGAAAATGTAAAAAAAGAAAAAACGAAAAATAGATCGAAACCAAATAAAAAGTAGACTAGCTTGACAGTTCTTGATAATCAGCTGATGAGAAGAACTCTAATTTGTCAAGGGGCGTTCACGATATGAAGAAAACAGCTCTTGGAAAAATAATCCTGGGAAACATTTCCTACAAATCGTGAATACCCTTAGTGACTTTTTCGTACAAGCAACATGCGATAGAGCTTTTTTAAAAAACGGTCTTGTTTACGTTTGATAACCTTTGTCTAGGAAATATTCGTTCGATTCGAATTAGAGTGTGTGCTTTAAAAATGTCCTTATATTCAGAGTTATACAGTGCTGTCAAAGATAGATACGATGGATCGAACAAAGAAAAACAGGAGAAAACTAATAAACTGTGGAAAGATTTAAAATCCAACTACAGTGGAAAGGAACTGCAGGAAAAAACTCGTCGTTTGATCAAGCAGCTTAAAGAAGAGACTACTGCTAAGAGGGCATCTGTAACGAATTTGTTTGTTAGGGTAATTTGTTTTACATGGCTTTGCTTTATTTATTTTTTGTTACCGAGTTGGACTATGTGTTATCTATTTGTAGGCTGCCAGACTTAATCCAAGCTCTGCTGCTACATCTAGTGGGGATAATGGAAGAGTGGAAGAAAAAGACTTGCCCAACTTTCCTGTTCAACCTGCACCGTCAACCAGTGGTCAAAGTGGCACAGACGAACCTGGAATCGACGGCACAGATGAATCTGGAATCAATGGCACAGACAAACAATGCTACACTCCAGTCCAAGGCGCAACAAAAAAGAAGATTGAGAATCTTAATGCAAAAATGAAGGCACTGATTACAGCCCAAAATTCTGGCCTAGCAATAGAAAATGCAGCAGAGCAGATCAAAAAGCTCAAACACGAATGCGACGAGGAAAGAAAGAAATTAAAAAGAAAACAAGGTGACATGCAACGTCAGAATAAAAGTCGAGCCCAAAAAAAGGGGAGACTAAAGGAAGTTTGCGAAACCCATCTCGATGTTGCGAATATTTTAAAAATTAGAACTGATCCTGGTCGCCCACGCATAGAATAAGGTCAACCACAGTTAATGGACGCAATAATTGACATTGCTATTTTTGGAAGTGGGGCAGATGACAGACGTCGAACTGAAATGATTCGAAGTTGCAAAACTCTTCCAGCCATGCACAGAGAACTCGAAAGTATGGGTTTCGAACTGAGTCAGAGCGCTTTACTCGCCTCATCCCCAGAAGGACTAATTCTTCCGAAGGGAAACGCCACGTCAAGACCGTGACAGTAAAACTGGCTGCTGCTCAAACTAGTCTGCACAAACAACATTCAGACACAGAGTTCTGTGTAGCATCCATCCGAGCTCTCGAGGCACTGGCAGCTTTTTTGGGACCTAAAGAAGTTTTTTTCTTTCTCAGGACGACAAAGCGCGCATCCCTTTAGGTATTACTGCTGCACACAAACAACAATCCATTTTAATGCACCTTGCTTACCGCGTGCTATTGCCAGATCATGATTTTGCCAAGGCAAACGGACACAAATTAATTCCATCCGTCTACGAATCATGTGGTGTTAAGGGAAATAAGATGGATTCGCCACAAGCTGTGGGTTATTCTGGACCAACATACATTGCTGTTCGTAGCGCAAAACACAGCTCATCATCAGCACTCACACATGCCAACGATATAGATAGCCTTTTGAATTTAGACATTTTCGAAGAAATGTGTAGAACAGAAACAGGAGCGATAAAACCAGTCATGATCATTTCCGTTGACGGAGGTCCGGATGAAAATCCGCGATATGATAAGGTACCCTAGTAACAAAGCTTCATGTAAGCAGTTCTGAAAATATCTTACATTTAAAAATCATAATGTATACAAAAAGTTTTATTCGTGTTTAAATTTGTTACAGGTAATTAAAATTGCTATTCAGCATTTTAAAAATTATAACCTCGACGCACTGTTTGTGGTTACAAACGCTCCAGGAAGAAGCGCATTTAACAGAGTGGAGCGGCGAATGGCCCCTTTGAGCCGTGAATTATCTGGGCTTTTGCTGTCGCATGATCGTTTTGGATCTCACTTGGGCAGTAATGGTGAAACTATTGACGAAAATTTGGAAAAGGAAAACTTCAAGTTTGCTGCAGAAGTTCTGTGTGATATTTGGAAAAAAATGAGCATCGATGGTTTCGATGTTGAAGCTTCTTACATTGATCCAGAAGAACAGGTTCCTGAAATTGAGGAGGTAGATCAGGTTTGGCACATGAATCATGTACAAGAGTCACAATATTTACTGCAAATCAGTAAATGTAACTCGCCAAATTGTTGTTCTGAACATCGAAGCAATCTTCGAAAGGTGTTACGTAACGGATTCTTACCTCCACCTATGAAAATTTCGAACGAGAATGGTCTTGAGGTTCATAGAAATCCGACACACGCTAATTCGTACTTCATGCCACTTTTTTATCGACAAGCTGTGCCTCTAGAATTCAATGCTCCAGGTTTTAAAAAGGTGAATAACAATTAAAAATATGACAGCCAAATTTATTAAATTAGGTGTTTAATTTTTGTTTTGGAATGCTTTGGAACACTGAGAAAAAAACAAAAATTGTACCAAGTCCGCCAAGGAATTGGAGTAAGTTCAGTTTCACCAAATGAATAATGCTTTATACCAATCTTAAGTATGCTAAAGCAAAAGAATGAGTTTTTTTGAGTCAATTCCGCGGCGGAGTTCCTATTGAAAACTTTACGCAGTTGAATTTATTGCTGTTGGTTTGAGAAAAGGGCATTTATTTTTTCAATTAATAAAATGTATTATTTGTTTAAATTTTAGTCTGTAGCTGACACAATAATTTATGCATACTAAGATCTAGCTAAAAGAAACAACTCGTGAAAACTAAACCGTTTTTTTTAATATCGGGACTGTCACTGTCGCCGCCTGATTACCTGTAGAGGTTGACGTTTTTTTGGTTGTTTGCTATTTGTAACTACCCCTAATATAATCAACAGTGGTTGTGTGCAACTTTTTTTCTTCAAAATGTTAGTTGACTCAGTGCAAAAGATCCCGAAGACAGGTTCGAGTGGAATTTCCAATCAGTGAAGTGAAAAATTAAACAGTGAAACAGTGGATTATTATTGTGAAGTGGACGATTGATGTGTCTGCTTGTGTGTAGAATTTGCAACATGTGGAAACTTTTTTTATTTGCGTAGACAAATTTTGATGATGGCTGGTGGGCAAACTTGGGATATTTAATTAAATGGAATTTGAAGGGCTTGTCAATTCGTTTAGAAGTAGATATATTTTTTTAATGCCATAGACTTTTAAAATACTATTTACAATTATATTTTAAACATTAATTTGATATATACAAATATTTTGTTTTAGATCAAAAAATTACTAAGATCCTATAAAGCTGCTAACTGGACTCACAATAGCAACTCTTATTCCCGTAATCGGTTATAAGATTGGTTTCATCGCCAATTGGACAAGGTCAGCTTCGAAAAGTTAACCATATATCCAAATCGTAAGTTAGTTTGCACAATATACAGATTTTTTGATTTTATATGAATATTATTTTTTTTTGAATATTTGATTTATTTTAAAGGTAAATGAAAGCAGAAATGGTGAAGGTTCAGATGAAAATCTATCATCAAAGTTGATCTCCTTTCAAGAAAATCATCACCAGGAAAGCTTGAAGGTCAAATCACCTTATTTTTAAAAAAAAACTTTTGTATATAATATTTCTGTAAATAGTTTTTTCAAAGAAAGTTTATTATAAAATATAAAAATGAAATAGTAATTTATTGTCTTCTGTTATTTATTTGCATAAAAAATTATCATTCACATAAATCTATTAATAAAATACTTTTAGTGATTATAGTAATAGAAAATTTCAATTTATCGAATCCAGCTCGAAATAGAACCTATCGAGAGATATCATTTGATGGACCGCAGATTTTATCGACTCAAACATTTTTAACATCCCTTCAAAAGTATTTTAATTTGAATGAAATTTTTTCAAAATTAATCGAAATATAAAAATATTCAAATCAAATGCTCAGCGACGTTTCTTAATCATCTATTGTACTTCTAGGCTAGTGCCGATAGGTTTTTGGAAAAAAAAATTAATAGCAGGGAGGCAATAGCGGTGCGTACCCCACTTTGGAGACCACTGGTCTAGACGGTTGACCCATAAAGATTTTCACATTCTATAGGAATCTAGAAATCAGCATAATTACCCATCACCTTATAGGTGCATAATTAATATAGAATTAAGTTAGAGTTGGTCAATTTTATAAACTCAAGAAATAAAGGCATAAAGGATATCATTCACGTTCCATATATTTTTGGGCCAATTCTGAAAGTGCCGGCCAGAAAAAGAAACCGTAATATTCGGATAGATCACATAATTCCCACTATTTTTTACTATGAAACCATACCTGTGCGCCCTATGGTTATGTTGTTACATGCTTTTAAAATACAATGTGAAATAAAATGTTATTAAGATGTGTTATTTTAATACATTTGTCCTAATCTAACATATACATCATCTAATCCTAATGCAGGTGGTGTGAGGTATGGGTCATGTCTAGCATAACCCATGTACCAGACTATGGTCATGGTATGAGAGCAGCATCCAATGGTCCTCTTGCCGATATTGCATGTACAGTAATAATGAGCTAATGCTCGGCGACCATTTTCTGCCCGATCTATTGCAATGTACACATAGTATTTCTTGGTTTGGATGTGCCGGGATTGTATTCGTCCTCTTATAATCCACAAGTCTTCCCCTTCAACTTCTCTGACTATTTCCAGAGGAATCCCACCACCGAGCTCAATGATAAAAGCTCCGTCGGATTGAAGGTGCTCTCCGTAATAGCTTTTTGCTTGTTTGAGCTGATATACACCAAGGCTGAATAATATTAAATCTTCTTCTGTCAATGTTGGAAAATCATTGAAATCTGCCATATCCGCAGCCATGGGTTGGAACTGTGCTCGCCTTCGGTTTAAATTGTGTCTATTCACAAGATCTCCCAGTGTATTGGGCATGTTTATTCTTTCACCTATTATTTGAAGGATATCAGTAGCATGAACGTTATCCACTATCAAAACGTGATAGGCATTTATTAATGCGGCAGCAATTCTAAAATAATCCATCATATTGTGCAGTGTTATATTGATGTGGACGTGTCTCAGCAGCCGGAAATCTCTTTTAAATCGGCCATTTACGACTTCCACGACCCATCGGCAAATAGTAACAAGTCGCGACTTATTAGCTTGTTCTGTTGTAAGTTGCGTTTCCCCAGGGAGCTTAGTCTCGGGCATCTTATCGGTGTATCCATATCCTTCAAGGGTGGCAATCGCATCTCTGAAGCCACGGTCTAAAATGAAAACGTCCCCATTTCGGTAAAACCATTGAAATAATCCGTCGCCATGATCATTTTCATTTTGTAAAATATTAAGCATTATTTGCGCATCTGAAGAAGTAGCAGCGTGTGGACCAGAAACTTCTATGATGTGCCCGTCACAACAGACAACCAGAAACGGCTTTAATAAGTTTCTGAACTTGTGGCTGCTATAGGATTTCCTTTGAAAAAAGTAGTTTGAACTCTTTTGAATATATATGTAAGTGCCATCTACAATTGTTATGGCTTTTCTTTCGTCGGTAGGACTCTCCGGGTTTCCAAAAATTCTTTCAGGAATCATAAGGTTCCTCCGTGCTACATCTTCCCGGGTCATATGGTCAAAGCCTAAGTGAATAGGAACAAAGTCCTGAAGTACTGCTTCTCTGCCAGTATGGAGCATTCGCGAGAAAGTGGCCTCGCTGGTTTTAAAAATCGATGCTAGCCGTGCATTTGATTCGCCGGTTCGGAGTTTTGCTAACAAAGCTGCTAGAATAGTTCTTTTGTTTCTTCTTTGATTTAGGCTAGGTGTGTTGCCTAATAAATCAGTAAACTGTTCATTAGTAAGGCCAGTCCAGTTATGAAATTCTTTATCATTTATTAATTCATATTGTTCAAAATCTAAAACTTCTGTGCTGATATGGCTCATTAATAATCTTAAAGCACAAACAATTTGAGTTGCACTGAATCCTTCGATTAAATTGTCTTGCAAAGCAAGTAAATGCCATTCACCTTGCTCAAGGTGTTCACTGCATACACGGCTATTTTCGGTTATGAATAGGCTGTAGCGGCATAACATTCGTAGTGTGATATCTTCGGGTATTCTGCGCCTCGTTGCATTTTGACAGTGTTGAAATACACACGTATTCGCCGAATTACCGGTACGGCTGAACCCGGGTAAAACGGTTGGTGAAGCATGAGGCTCAGCGTTGACTTCTTCGTCTGCAACGTCATGATCCACTTCACGTTGGTGTCGGGCGGACCGACGCTCAGCCCTTTGCCAACAGGGTCGACAAATAACCTCTGTAGGTTCTTCCTGTAAAACAAGAAACATGTATTATTCGTTGCACATGTACATGAGCCGTGATATTCTAATCGTTTTGTTTCCTAAGCCAGAAGGATTCGATTTCACGGTGTATACATACAATGCTGATACAATGATTAGTTAATTAAGTTCAAAGGTGTATTTATATTATAGAAACCAAAACGTGTGAAATAAATAATGCTTAATAAATAAATGTTCAACATGAATAAGTTGATGGCAAGTGACCGAATTATTTGGAAAAAGAAAACATACAACGCCGACTTCAGATAAACTGGGATACAGGCAAGGAAATGATGAAATAAATAGTCAAAATCATATAAAACTCTAGGTAGGTAAAGGTCTGTATATAGAATGAAATAAAATAATAATTATTCATACCTGTCGAACTAATAGATCTTCAATAACAAACTGTGCAACCTCTGTATGCTGTGATTCTCGGGAAGTCCAAGTATAACTTCGACGATCACCGACAGGCGTACGACACGAAATACACAATTGTGCACTCATAACGTCAGTCAAATCAATAACTTTAACAAAAAAATAACTACAAATAACAACAAACAAGAATAACAATATTAACTGAGGAGTGCAAGTCTTATAATTATTATTATAATTATCTTTATGTACCAATGAATTTTAATAAATAATAATAATAATAATAATAATAAGTCGCGATTTAGCCGTCCGATGTAACAAGATTCGCATGGATAACTGAACAAAACATAATAACGGGCGACGCGGGGTATGTATGAAAATAACAACATCATAATAACATTTTTATTGTATCTTAAAAGTATGTAATACCGTAACCAAAGGGCGCACAGATTTGGTGCCGTAGTCAAAAAAGATAGGAATTGGGTGTTCTATCCGAATATTACACATTTTTATCCTGGCCGGCACTTTCAGTTTTTGGTCCAAAATGAATGATGTCCTTTAATTTGTAAAACATTTTTTTTATTCGATTTCGAAGTATAAATATAATGTGCCTGAAGATCCGAACGTTCAAATGAACGATTTCGGAAAAAAAATTAAATTTAGAATCGGACGTTTGGACGTTAAAACGAAGTAAATATTTATTTTTTGACAACGGAATGACAAAAATTTCAACCCCATAAGTGCCCCGGAAGGCACCCCCCACCCACCCCCTAAAAGTAATTTTTTCTGAAAAAATAGTTAGAGGCTTTAGAGCGAGCTGCAAATTGGTGTGTTTGTTAAGAGTGGTCTTAGAAAAGTACACAAAAAATTTCAACCCCATAAGTGCCCCGGAAGGCACCCCCCACCCACCCCCTAAGAGTAATTTTTTCTGAAAAAATAGTTAGAGGCTTTAGAGCGAGCTGCAAATTGGTGTGTTTGTTAAGAGTGATCTTAGAAAAGTACACAAAAAATTTCAACCCCATAAGTGCCCCGGAAGCCACCCCCACCCACCCCCTAGATGTAATTTTTTCTGTAAAAATAGTTAGAGGCTTTAGAGCGAGCTGCAAATTGGTGTGTTTGTTAAGAGTGATCTTAGAAAAGTACACAAAAAATTTCAACCCCATAAGTGCCCCGGGCTCTTTCTAGCGATCAGCCTTCATCTTTCATTGCTATGGTGGATCTGGCTAGCATTACGATGTCGTCAGCGTATGCCAATAGTTGTACCGACATGTTGAAAATACTGCCCGCGGTTTTAATTCCTGCGTCTCTTATCACTTTTCCATAGGTACGTTAAATAGTAAGCAGGATAGGGCATCTTCTTGTCTTAGTCCTACTGTGGCGTTGAATGGTTCTGACACCTCTCCTTCAATTCTTATTCTGCATATGACCTCTTTCATTGTCATTTTGGTCAAATCTACGAGGTGTTTCGGAAATCTTAAATACTCCATAGCTTTATATAATTCTTCACGTTTTATTTTATCATAGGCGTTTCTGAAGTCTATGAATAGAGAATGTATGGTTACGTTAAATTCATTTACCTTTTCTAGGAGCTGCTTAAGGGTGAAAATATGGTCTGTGGTAGATCTTCCGGGGCGGAAACCGCTTTGATAGTTTCCCAGAGCTGCTTCTGCGTAAGGCTGCAGTTTAACGTATAAAATATTTGATAATACTTTATATGCTAGGTTTAATAGAGTGATGACTCTATAATTACGGCAGTTTAGCTGATCTCCCTTTTTATGTATAGGGCACACAATATGCCCTCGCTCCATTCCGATGGTATTCGTTTCAAGGTCCATATTAGTCTTTTTGAATCCAGGTAGACAAATGCCTCTGGAGGAATAAAGCCGCGTTCACAAGCTGTTTTGTGGTATCTTGCGTCTTTTAAGGCGATGGCCCAATGCCGACGGCACGTTATACGCGGCAGGGGCTTCATGCGCGTTAACGTCCGTTGAAGGATCGTTCATAGCGTCAGGACCTCAAAAAGGTTGCTTAGATTTAAATTCATGTATGGATTTTTGTCTTTATCAAGTTTTAATTTCGACAGTTTGACAGTTTTGCAATTTTCAACGCCTGCCAACGCGCGAAAAGTTGAAAGTTGGTCGACTTTTGCCGTCGCTTGACGCCGCTGACGCCGCAAAGTCGTGAATGGGAGAGCTCGATTTGAATTACACACAATCAAATATCGACCTCAAAGCGCGTCAACGCTTTGACGCGCGTAAACGCGAATAAAGTCGTGATTGGGCTATCGCCTTTAGAGATGCACATGTATTTCGTTTTCTCTTCATTAATTGTTAGTCCGAATTTCTTTGCAGCTCTTTCTAGCGATCAGCCAGCCTTCATCTTTCATTGCTATGGTGGATCTGGCTAGCATTACGATGTCCTCAGCGTATGCCAATAGTTGTACCGACATGTTGAAAATACTGCCCGCGGTGTTAATTCCTGCGTCTCTTATCACTTTTCCATAGCTACGTTAAATAGTAAGCACGATAGGGCATCTCCTTGTCTTTGTCCTACTGTGGCGTTGAAAGGTTCTGACAGCTCTCCTTCAATTCTTATTCTGCATATAACCTCTTTCATTGTCATTTTGGTCAAATCTACGAGGTGTTTCGGAAATCTTAAATACTCCATAGCTTTATATAATTCTTCACGTTTTATTTTATCATAGGCGTTTCTGAAGTCTATGAATAGAGAATGTATAGTTACGTTAAATTCATTTACCTTTTCTAGGAGCTGCTTAAGGGTGAAAATATGGTCTGTGGTAGATCTTCCGGGGCGGAAACCGCTTTGATAGTTTCCCAGAGATGCTTCTCCGTAAGGCTGCAGTTTAACGTATAAAATATTTGATAATACTTTATATGCTAGGTTTAATAGAGTGATGACTCCATAATTACGGCAGTTTAGCTGATCTCCCTTTTTATGTATAGGGCACACAATATGCCCTCGCTCCATTCCGATGGTATTCGTTTCAAGGTCCATATTAGTCTTTTTGAATCCAGGTAGACAAATGCCTCTGGAGGAATAAAGCCGCGTTCACAAGCTGTTTTGTGGTATCTTGCGTCTTTTAAGGCGATGGCCCAATGCCGACGGCACGTTATACGCGGCAGGGCTTCATGCGCGTTAACGTCCGTTGAAGGTTCATTCATAGCGTCAGGACCTCAATAAGGTTGCTTTGATTTAAATTCATGTATGGATTTTTGTCTTTATAAAGTTTTAATTTCGACAGTTTGACAATTTTGCAATTTTCAACGCCTGCCAACGCGCGAAAAGTTGAAAGTTGGTCGACTTTTGCCGTCGCTTAAAGGCGATGGCCCAATGCCGACGGCGCGTTATACGCGGCAGGCGCTTCATGCGCACTAACGTCTGTTGAAGGCTCATTCATAGCGTCAGGACGTCAAAAATATTGTTTTAATTTAAATTCATGTATGGATTTTTGTGTATATACTTGTTAGAAATGTGATTTTTTCAAATTTCATAGCCTTCCAACGCCAAAAAGTTGAAAGTTGCTCGACTTTTGCCGTCGCTTGACGCCGCTGACGCCGCAAAGTCGTGAATGGGATAACTCGATTTGAATTACACACAACCAAATGTCGACGTCAACGGGCGTCAAAGCGTTGACGCGCGTAAACGCGAATAAAGTCGTGATTGGGCCATCGCCTTAACGCCGCTGACGCCGCAAAGTCGTGAATGGGAGAGCTCGATTTGAATTACACACAAGCAAATATCGACGTCAAAGCACGTCAACGCTTTGACGCGCGTAAACGCGAATAAAGTCGTGATTAGGCTATCGCCTTTAGAGATGCACATGTATTTCGTTTTCTCTTCATTAATTGTTAGTCCGAATTTCTTTGCAGCTCTTTCTAGCGATCAGCCTTCATCTTTCATTGCTATGGTGGATCTGGCTAGCATTACGATGTCGTCAGCGTATGCCAATAGTTGTATCGACATGTTGAAAATACTGCCCGCGGTTTTAATTCCTGCGTCTCTTATCACTTTTCCATAGCTACGTTAAATAGTAAGCAGGATAGGGCATCTCCTTGTCTTTGTCCTACTGTGGCGTTGAAAGGTTCTGACAGCTCTCCTTCAATTCTTATTCTGCATATAACCTCTTTCATTGTCATTTTGGTCAAATCTACGAGGTGTTTCGGAAATCTTAAATACTCCATAGCTTTATATAATTCTTCACGTTTTATTTTATCATAGGCGTTTCTGAAGTCTATGAATAGATAATGTATGGTTACGTTAAATTCATTTACCTTTTCTAGGAGCTGCTTAAGGGTGAAAATATGGTCTGTGGTAGATCTTCCGGGGCGGAAACCGCTTTGATAGTTTCCCAGAGCTGCTTCTGCGTAAGGCTGCAGTTTAACGTATAAAATATTTGATAATACTTTATATGCTAGGTTTAATAGAGTGATGACTCTATAATTACGGCAGTTTAGCTGATCTCCCTTTTTATGTATAGGGCACACAATATGCCCTCGCTCCATTCCGATGGTATTCGTTTCAAGGTCCATATTAGTCTTTTTGAATCCAGGTAGACAAATGCCTCTGGAGGAATAAAGCCGCGTTCACAAGCTGTTTTGTGGTATCTTGCGTCTTTTAAGGCGATGGCCCAATGCCGACGGCACGTTACACGCGGCAGGGGCTTCATGCGCGTTAACGTCCGTTGAAGGATCGTTCATAGCGTCAGGACCTCAAAAAGGTTGCTTAGATTTAAATTCATGTATGGATTTTTGTCTTTATCAAGTTTTAATTTCGACAATTTGACAGTTTTGCAATTTTCAACGCCTGCCAACGCGCGAAAAGTTGAAAGTTGGTCGACTTTTGCCGTCGCTTGACGCCGCTGACGCCGCAAAGTCGTGAATGGGAGAGCTCGATTTGAATTACACACAATCAAATATCGACGTCAAAGCGCGTCAACGCTTTGACGCGCGTAAACGCGAATAAAGTCGTGATTAGGCTATCGCCTTTAAAGATGCACATGTATTTCGTTTTCTCTTCATTAATTGTTAGTCCGAATTTCTTTGCAGCTCTTTCTAGCGATCAGCCTTCATCTTTCATTGCTATGGTGGATCTGGCTAACATTACGATGTCCTCAGCGTATGCCAATAGTTGTACCGACATGTTGAAAATACTGCCCGCGGTGTTAATTCCTGCGTCTCTTATCACTTTTCCATAGCTACGTTAAATAGTAAGCACGATAGGGCATCTCCTTGTCTTTGTCCTACTGTGGCGTTGAAAGGTTCTGACAGCTCTCCTTCAATTCTTATTCTGCATATAACCTCTTTCATTGTCATTTTGGTCAAATCTACGAGGTGTTTCGGAAATCTTAAATACTCCATAGCTTTATATAATTCTTCACGTTTTATTTTATCATAGGCGTTTCTGAAGTCTATGAATAGAGAATGTATAGTTACGTTAAATTCATTTACCTTTTCTAGGAGCTGCTTAAGGGTGAAAATATGGTCTGTGGTAGATCTTCCGGGGCGGAAACCGCTTTGATAGTTTCCCAGAGATGCTTCTCCGTAAGGCTGCAGTTTAACGTATAAAATATTTGATAATACTTTATATGCTAGGTTTAATAGAGTGATGACTCCATAATTACGGCAGTTTAGCTGATCTCCCTTTTTATGTATAGGGCACACAATATGCCCTCGCTCCATTCCGATGGTATTCGTTTCAAGGTCCATATTAGTCTTTTTGAATCCAGGTAGACAAATGCCTCTGGAGGAATAAAGCCGCGTTCACAAGCTGTTTTGTGGTATCTTGCGTCTTTTAAGGCGATGGCCCAATGCCGACGGCACGTTATACGCGGCAGGGCTTCATGCGCGTTAACGTCCGTTGAAGGTTCATTCATAGCGTCAGGACCTCAATAAGGTTGCTTTGATTTAAATTCATGTATGGATTTTTGTCTTTATAAAGTTTTAATTTCGACAGTTTGACAATTTTGCAATTTTCAACGCCTGCCAACGCGCGAAAAGTTGAAAGTTGGTCGACTTTTGCCGTCGCTTAAAGGCGATGGCCCAATGCCGACGGCGCGTTATACGCGGCAGGCGCTTCATGCGCGCTAACGTCCGTTGAAGGCTCATTCATAGCGTCAGGACGTCAAAAATATTGTTTTAATTTAAATTCATGTATGGATTTTTGTGTATATACTTGTTAGAAATGTGATTTTTTCAAATTTCATAGCCTTCCAACGCCAAAAAGTTGAAAGTTGCTCGACTTTTGCCGTCGCTTGACGCCGCTGACGCCGCAAAGTCGTGAATGGGATAACTCGATTTGAATTACACACAACCAAATGTCGACGTCAACGGGCGTCAAAGCGTTGACGCGCGTAAACGCGAATAAAGTCGTGATTGGGCCATCGCCTTAACGCCGCTGACGCCGCAAAGTCGTGAATGGGAGAGTTCGATTTGAATTACACACAAGCAAATATCGACGTCAAAGCACGTCAACGCTTTGACGCGCGTAAACGCGAATAAAGTCGTGATTAGGCTATCGCCTTTAGAGATGCACATGTATTTCGTTTTCTCTTCATTAATTGTTAGTCCGAATTTCTTTGCAGCTCTTTCTAGCGATCAGCCTTCATCTTTCATTGCTATGGTGGATCTGGCTAGCATTACGATGTCGTCAGCGTATGCCAATAGTTGTATCGACATGTTGAAAATACTGCCCGCGGTTTTAATTCCTGCGTCTCTTATCACTTTTCCATAGCTACGTTAAATAGTAAGCAGGATAGGGCATCTCCTTGTCTTTGTCCTACTGTGGCGTTGAAAGGTTCTGACAGCTCTCCTTCAATTCTTATTCTGCATATAACCTCTTTCATTGTCATTTTGGTCAAATCTACGAGGTGTTTCGGAAATCTTAAATACTCCATAGCTTTATATAATTCTTCACGTTTTATTTTATCATAGGCGTTTCTGAAGTCTATGAATAGATAATGTATGGTTACGTTAAATTCATTTACCTTTTCTAGGAGCTGCTTAAGCGTGAAAATATGGTCTGTGGTAGATCTTCCGGGGCGGAAACCGCTTTGATAGTTTCCCAGAGCTGCTTCTGCGTAAGGCTGCAGTTTAACGTATAAAATATTTGATAATACTTTATATGCTAGGTTTAATAGAGTGATGACTCTATAATTACGGCAGTTTAGCTGATCTCCCTTTTTATGTATAGGGCACACAATATGCCCTCGCTCCATTCCGATGGTATTCGTTTCAAGGTCCATATTAGTCTTTTTGAATCCAGGTAGACAAATGCCTCTGGAGGAATAAAGCCGCGTTCACAAGCTGTTTTGTGGTATCTTGCGTCTTTTAAGGCGATGGCCCAATGCCGACGGCACGTTACACGCGGCAGGGGCTTCATGCGCGTTAACGTCCGTTGAAGGATCGTTCATAGCGTCAGGACCTCAAAAAGGTTGCTTAGATTTAAATTCATGTATGGATTTTTGTCTTTATCAAGTTTTAATTTCGACAATTTGACAGTTTTGCAATTTTCAACGCCTGCCAACGCGCGAAAAGTTGAAAGTTGGTCGACTTTTGCCGTCGCTTGACGCCGCTGACGCCGCAAAGTCGTGAATGGGAGAGCTCGATTTGAATTACACACAATCAAATATCGACGTCAAAGCGCGTCAACGCTTTGACGCGCGTAAACGCGAATAAAGTCGTGATTAGGCTATCGCCTTTAAAGATGCACATGTATTTCGTTTTCTCTTCATTAATTGTTAGTCCGAATTTCTTTGCAGCTCTTTCTAGCGATCAGCCTTCATCTTTCATTGCTATGGTGGATCTGGCTAGCATTACGATGTCGTCAGCGTATGCCAATAGTTGTACCGACATGTTGAAAATACTGCCCGCGGTGTTAATTCCTGCGTCTCTTATCACTTTTCCATAGCTACGTTAAATAATAAGCACGATAGGGCATCTCCTTGTCTTTGTCCTACTGTGGCGTTGAAAGGACGTCAAACAGCTCTCCTTCAATTCTTATTCTGCATATAACCTCTTTCATTGTCATTTTGGTCAAATCTACGAGGTGTTTCGGAAATCTTAAATACTCCATAGCTTTATATAATTCTTCACGTTTTATTTTATCATAAGCGTTTCTGAAGTCTATGAATAGAGAATGTATAGTTGCGTTAAATTCATTTACCTTTTCTAGGAGCTGCTTAAGGGTGAAAATATGGTCTGTGGTAGATCTTCCGGGGCGGAAACCGCTTTGATAGTTTCCCAGAGATGCTTCTCCGTAAGGCTGCAGTTTAACGTATAAAATATTTGATAATACTTTATATGCTAGGTTTAATAGAGTGATGACTCCATAATTACGGCAGTTTAGCTGATCTCCCTTTTTATGTATAGGGCACACAATATGCCCTCGCTCCATTCCGATGGTATTCGTTTCAAGGTCCATATTAGTCTTTTTGAATCCAGGTAGACAAATGCCTCTGGAGGAATAAAGCCGCATTCACAAGCTGTTTTGTGGTATCTTGCGTCTTTTAAGGCGATGGCCCAATGCCGACGGCACGTTATACGCGGCAGGGGCTTCATGCGCGTTAACGTCCGTTGAAGGATCGTTTATAGCGTCAGGACCTCAAAAAGGTTGCTTAGATTTAAATTCATGTATGGATTTTTGTCTTTATCAAGTTTTAATTTCGACAATTTGACAGTTTTGCAATTTTCAACGCCTGCCAACGCGCGAAAAGTTGAAAGTTGGTCGACTTTTGCCGTCGCTTGACGCCGCTGACGCCGCAAAGTCGTGAATGGGAGAGCTCGATTTGAATTACACACAATCAAATATCGACGTCAAAGCGCGTCAACGCTTTGACGCGCGTAAACGCGAATAAAGTCGTGATTGGGCTATCGCCTTTAGAGATGCACATGTATTTCGTTTTCTCTTCATTAATTGTTAGTCCGAATTTCTTTGCAGCTCTTTCTAGCGATCAGCCTTCATCTTTCATTGCTATGGTGGATCTGGCTAGCATTACGATGTCCTCAGCGTATGCCAATAGTTGTACCGACATGTTGAAAATACTGCCCGCGGTGTTAATTCCTGCGTCTCTTATCACTTTTCCATAGCTACGTTAAATAGTAAGCAGGATAGGGCATCTCCTTGTCTTTGTCCTACTGTGGCGTTGAAAGGTTCTGACAGCTCTCCTTCAATTCTTATTCTGCATATAACCTCTTTCATTGTCATTTTGGTCAAATCTACGAGGTGTTTCGGAAATCTTAAATACTCCATAGCTTTATATAATTCTTCACGTTTTATTTTATCATAGGCGTTTCTGAAGTCTATGAATAGATAATGTATGGTTACGTTAAATTCATTTACCTTTTCTAGGAGCTGCTTAAGGGTGAAAATATGGTCTGTGGTAGATCTTCCGGGGCGGAAACCGCTTTGATAGTTTCGCAGAGATGCTTCTGCGTAAGGCTGCAGTTTAACGTATAAAATATTTGATAATACTTTATATGCTAGGTTTAATAGAGTGATGACTCTATAATTACGGCAGTTTAGCTGATCTCCCTTTTTATGTATAGGGCACACAATATGCCCTCGCTCCATTCCGATGGTATTCGTTTCAAGGTCCATATTAGTCTTTTTGAATCCAGGTAGACAAATGCCTCTGGAGGAATAAAGCCGCGTTCACAAGCTGTTTTGTGGTATCTTGCGTCTTTTAAGGCGATGGCCCAATGCCGACGGCACGTTACACGCGGCAGGGGCTTCATGCGCGTTAACGTCCGTTGATGGATCGTTCATAGCGTCAGGACCTCAAAAAGGTTGCTTAGATTTAAATTCATGTATGGATTTTTGTCTTTATCAAGTTTTAATTTCGACAATTTGACAGTTTTGCAATTTTCAACGCCTGCCAACGCGCGAAAAGTTGAAAGTTGGTCGACTTTTGCCGTCGCTTGACGCCGCTGACGCCGCAAAGTCGTGAATGGGAGAGCTCGATTTGAATTACACACAATCAAATATCGACGTCAAAGCGCGTCAACGCTTTGACGCGCGTAAACGCGAATAAAGTCGTGATTAGGCTATCGCCTTTAAAGATGCACATGTATTTCGTTTTCTCTTCATTAATTGTTAGTCCGAATTTCTTTGCAGCTCTTTCTAGCGATCAGCCTTCATCTTTCATTGCTATGGTGGATCTGGCTAGCATTACGATGTCGTCAGCGTATGCCAATAGTTGTACCGACATGTTGAAAATACTGCCCGCGGTGTTAATTCCTGCGTCTCTTATCACTTTTCCATAGCTACGTTAAATAATAAGCACGATAGGGCATCTCCTTGTCTTTGTCCTACTGTGGCGTTGAAAGGACGTCAAACAGCTCTCCTTCAATTCTTATTCTGCATATAACCTCTTTCATTGTCATTTTGGTCAAATCTACGAGGTGTTTCGGAAATCTTAAATACTCCATAGCTTTATATAATTCTTCACGTTTTATTTTATCATAGGCGTTTCTGAAGTCTATGAATAGAGAATGTATAGTTGCGTTAAATTCATTTCCCTTTTCTAGGAGCTGCTTAAGGGTGAAAATATGGTCTGTGGTAGATCTTCCGGGGCGGAAACCGCTTTGATAGTTTCCCAGAGATGCTTCTCCGTAAGGCTGCAGTTTAACGTATAAAATATTTGATAATACTTTATATGCTAGGTTTAATAGAGTGATGACTCCATAATTACGGCAGTTTAGCTGATCTCCCTTTTTATGTATAGGGCACACAATATGCCCTCGCTCCATTCCGATGGTATTCGTTTCAAGGTCCATATTAGTCTTTTTGAATCCAGGTAGACAAATGCCTCTGGAGGAATAAAGCCGCATTCACAAGCTGTTTTGTGGTATCTTGCGTCTTTTAAGGCGATGGCCCAATGCCGACGGCACGTTATACGCGGCAGGGGCTTCATGCGCGTTAACGTCCGTTGAAGGATCGTTTATAGCGTCAGGACCTCAAAAAGGTTGCTTAGATTTAAATTCATGTATGGATTTTTGTCTTTATCAAGTTTTAATTTCGACAATTTGACAGTTTTGCAATTTTCAACGCCTGCCAACGCGCGAAAAGTTGAAAGTTGGTCGACTTTTGCCGTCGCTTGACGCCGCTGACGCCGCAAAGTCGTGAATGGGATAACTCGATTTGAATTACACACAACCAAATGTCGACGTCAACGGGCGTCAAAGCGTTGACGCGCGTAAACGCGAATAAAGTCGTGATTGGGCCATCGCCTTAACGCCGCTGACGCCGCAAAGTCGTGAATGGGAGAGCTCGATTTGAATTACACACAAGCAAATATCGACGTCAAAGCACGTCAACGCTTTGACGCGCGTAAACGCGAATAAAGTCGTGATTAGGCTATCGCCTTTAGAGATGCACATGTATTTCGTTTTCTCTTCATTAATTGTTAGTCCGAATTTCTTTGCAGCTCTTTCTAACGATCAGCCTTCATCTTTCATTGCTATGGTGGATCTGGCTAGCATTACGATGTCGTCAGCGTATGCCAATAGTTGTACCGACATGTTGAAAATACTGCCCGCGGTTTTAATTCCTGCGTCTCTTATCACTTTTCCATAGCTACGTTAAATAGTAAGCAGGATAGGGCATCTCCTTGTCTTTGTCCTACTGTGGCGTTGAAAGGTTCTGACAGCTCTCCTTCAATTCTTATTCTGCATATAACCTCTTTCATTGTCATTTTGGTCAAATCTACGAGGTGTTTCGGAAATCTTAAATACTCCATAGCTTTATATAATTCTTCACGTTTTAAGGAGTATCCACACACATCAGGGCCGTGGCCGGGACGTCACAGGGCCATGTGTGAACGAGCCCCTGGCCGGACACGGACATGTGTGAACGAGTAAAGGAGTATCCACACATATTAGTGTTCCGCCAGTGGTTCAAAAAATATCGGTGCGTACATTTTATACGAACTCGTTCACACATGTCCGTGTCCCGGCCGGAGCAAAAATCGAACGTCCCGGGCACGTCCCTGATGTGTGTGGATACTCCTTTATTTTATCATAGGCGTTTCTGAAGTCTATGAATAGATAATGTATGGTTACGTTAAATTCATTTACCTTTTCTAGGAGCTGCTTAAGGGTGAAAATATGGTCTGTGGTAGATCTTCCGGGGCGGAAACCGCTTTGATAGTTTCCCAGAGCTGCTTCTGCGTAAGGCTGCAGTTTAACGTATAAAATATTTGATAATACTTTATATGCTAGGTTTAATAGAGTGATGACTCTATAATTACGGCAGTTTAGCTGATCTCCCTTTTTATGTATAGGGCACACAATATGCCCTCGCTCCATTCCGATGGTATTCGTTTCAAGGTCCATATTAGTCTTTTTGAATCCAGGTAGACAAATGCCTCTGGAGGAATAAAGCCGCGTTCACAAGCTGTTTTGTGGTATCTTGCGTCTTTTAAGGCGATGGCCCAATGCCGACGGCACGTTACACGCGGCAGGGGCTTCATGCGCGTTAACGTCCGTTGAAGGATCGTTCATAGCGTCAGGACCTCAAAAAGGTTGCTTAGATTTAAATTCATGTATGGATTTTTGTCTTTATCAAGTTTTAATTTCGACAATTTGACAGTTTTGCAATTTTCAACGCCTGCCAACGCGCGAAAAGTTGAAAGTTGGTCGACTTTTGCCGTCGCTTGACGCCGCTGACGCCGCAAAGTCGTGAATGGGAGAGCTCGATTTGAATTACACACAATCAAATATCGACGTCAAAGCGCGTCAACGCTTTGACGCGCGTAAACGCGAATAAAGTCGTGATTAGGCTATCGCCTTTAAAGATGCACATGTATTTCGTTTTCTCTTCATTAATTGTTAGTCCGAATTTCTTTGCAGCTCTTTCTAGCGATCAGCCTTCATCTTTCATTGCTATGGTGGATCTGGCTAGCATTACGATGTCCTCAGCGTATGCCAATAGTTGTACCGACATGTTGAAAATACTGCCCGCGGTGTTAATTCCTGCGTCTCTTATCACTTTTCCATAGCTACGTTAAATAATAAGCACGATAGGGCATCTCCTTGTCTTTGTCCTACTGTGGCGTTGAAAGGACGTCAAACAGCTCTCCTTCAATTCTTATTCTGCATATAACCTCTTTCATTGTCATTTTGGTCAAATCTACGAGGTGTTTCGGAAATCTTAAATACTCCATAGCTTTATATAATTCTTCACGTTTTATTTTATCATAGGCGTTTCTGAAGTCTATGAATAGAGAATGTATAGTTGCGTTAAATTCATTTACCTTTTCTAGGAGCTGCTTAAGGGTGAAAATATGGTCTGTGGTAGATCTTCCGGGGCGGAAACCGCTTTGATAGTTTCCCAGAGATGCTTCTCCGTAAGGCTGCAGTTTAACGTATAAAATATTTGATAATACTTTATATGCTAGGTTTAATAGAGTGATGACTCCATAATTACGGCAGTTTAGCTGATCTCCCTTTTTATGTATAGGGCACACAATATGCCCTCGCTCCATTCCGATGGTATTCGTTTCAAGGTCCATATTAGTCTTTTTGAATCCAGGTAGACAAATGCCTCTGGAGGAATAAAGCCGCGTTCACAAGCTGTTTTGTGGTATCTTGCGTCTTTTAAGGCGATGGCCCAATGCCGACGGCACGTTATACGCGGCAGGGGCTTCATGCGCGTTAACGTCCGTTGAAGGATCGTTTATAGCGTCAGGACCTCAAAAAGGTTGCTTAGATTTAAATTCATGTATGGATTTTTGTCTTTATCAAGTTTTAATTTCGACAATTTGACAGTTTTGCAATTTTCAACGCCTGCCAACGCGCGAAAAGTTGAAAGTTGGTCGACTTTTGCCGTCGCTTGACGCCGCTGACGCCGCAAGGTCGTGAATGGGAGAGCTCGATTTGAATTACACACAATCAAATATCGACGTCAAAGCGCGTCAACGCTTTGACGCGCGTAAACGCGAATAAAGTCGTGATTGGGCCATCGCCTTAACGCCGCTGACGCCGCAAAGTCGTGAATGGGAGAGCTCGATTTGAATTACACACAAGCAAATATCGACGTCAAAGCACGTCAACGCTTTGACGCGCGTAAACGCGAATAAAGTCGTGATTGGGATATCGCCTTTAGAGATGCACATGTATTTCGTTTTCTCTGCATTAATTGCTAGTCCGAAATTCTTTGCAGCTCTTTCTAGCGATCAGCCTTCATCTTTCATTGCTATGGTGGATCTGGCTAGCATTACGATGTCGTCAGCGTATGCCAATAGTTGTACCGACATGTTGAAAATACTGCCCGCGGTTTTAATTCCTGCGTCTCTTATCACTTTTCCATAGGTACGTTAAATAGTAAGCAGGATAGGGCATCTCCTTGTCTTTGTCCTACTGTGGCGTTGAAAGGTTCTGACAGCTCTCCTTCAATTCTTATTCTGCATATAACCTCTTTCATTGTCATTTTGGTCAAATCTACGAGGTGTTTCGGAAATCTTAAATACTCCATAGCTTTATATAATTCTTCAAGTTTTATCTAATCATAGGCGTTTCTGAAGTCTATGAATAGAGAATGTATGGTTACGTTAAATTCATTTACCTTTTCTAGGAGCTGCTTAAGGGTGAAAATATGGTCTGTGGTAGATCTTCCGGGGCGGAAACCGCTTTGATAGTTTCCCAGAGCTGCTTCTGCGTAAGGCTGCAGTTTAACGTATAAAATATTTGATAATACTTTATATGCTAGGTTTAATAGAGTGATGACTCTATAATTACGGCAGTTTAGCTGATCTCCCTTTTTATGTATAGGGCACACAATATGCCCTCGCTCCATTCCGATGGTATTCGTTTCAAGGTCCATATTTGTGTTGCGATTTCTAGCTTTACTCCTCATAAATGTCCGCAAAAAAGCTTCGCTTCAAAACTTTAAAATGCCCTAGCGTCTAAACCGTTAATATTCCCACCCAAACGAGTTTTTATTCGTCTATACAAAACCTATCCACAGCCGGCCGCTTTGTAACTTTATGCAATACACCCTGTATATCAATAGCATCTTGTTTGGGTGCATTCACATTAAATATTTTCTATTCCTTATTTCTCCACAGAATTCTAAAACTTTTTTCGTTTTCTTAGGAGCCATAACAACGTTTTCTATTGTTCATTCTTAACCTATGTAAATATTTTATAACAAATAAAACCGAAATAACTTTCAAATATGTACCTTCAATTGTATTTGAAAAAAACTTTCAGTTCAGTTTAAAAACTAAAATTCCATCTGTCAAAAATATCATATTATGTCTGTTAGTTTATTTTTATATATTTTAACAGGAGATATGCTGACTTCGTTGCCCCCCCCCCGCAACATTTTCACTGCATCTAGCCCCTAAACGGGACTCATACCATTGGTGGCCATGCGGCGACTACTGTCGCCTTACGCAGCCACGGTGCCGAACAGATATCCTATTCCGCACATTATAAACTTCTCCGTACATTTGCATAATCCTCTTGAAGGTAGATTTGTTAGGCGCGAGTTACATCCATTGAACGGATATCAAATGATATCCAGCAAAATATAACTATCAGGCCCGAAATCACGGAATTCCTAAAAAATATGGAAACCATGAAAACCCAAACCGTGGTAACGGCCTGATCATCAAAAAAATTTAAATAATAATTCTTAACATTTTCCACATTTCTGAAAAACAGAAAATGCTTATTACCCAAGAAAAAGCAATATACCCAAAAATAAAAATTGTTTAAGTAGTCTTAAGATTCAAGACCCTCCGAATAGTGGTCATATAATTAAATATTTATAATAAAGAAATACTCTAAAGCAGCAAAGCAAGTATACATAAGATCTACTTTTTATCCCAAAACTGTGTTGCGATCGACTTGTTGTCATACCCGTAGTCTAAGTAGGGAAGAGGTGTGAAATACATATGTATGTGGCGACACCCATCGCCAATGTAAATAGAAAGGCGAAGAATCTAAACGGCAATCGATACGCATTACATAACATCATCCGAATGAACCAAAGTACAAAGTACCAAAAAAAGACAAAAAAACATGCATAAACGAGGACGTGGCCGGTCTATTTTCGGCCTTTTTGACCTTGATTTTGGGGTGAACCATTTCGGTACAGAAACATGAACTGTTTCCAAATCTGCCTATCCCGTCATCCTCTCTCTTTTAGAAAATCGCCCATCACTAGCTCAAAAGAGGGAGTGGTGATCCGGCAAAATCTATCAAACCTCATTTAAAGGTGAGGGTCACTAAAAATCTCACGTAAACTTTTTAATTAAAAAATCAATTCCGGGCATCGACAATATTAAGCCTGTGTTCCGAAACAGAATCCAGTGCTGATGGCGTCTTAAATACCGAATCGTGTGCGATTTAAGGCGTCATTACCCTTGGTCAACATACTGGGTTCTATTTGGGAACACAGCCTTAAATAATTTCTATGCCCGGGATTCCCCTAACGGACATAAGTGCCGCATAAGAGTCATTCACAAGACTCCATTCGCGGAAATCCCCATGACACCCTCATACATATGGCTGGTTTGCGAGAATAACGACGTAATTCAAAAATTCTGTAAAATTTAACTAAATATGCCAAATGACCAACAATCTTTAATAATTTATAGTAAACAGAGACTCAACGCCGATTTCGCGTCAACTATCGTTAGAAAGATATATCGTCATCATTCATTTGAGACAAAACCTTCTAGAGTAATTTATAAAGAAATTAAAAAACGTCATTCTCTAAAATCAATCATTTTTAGTTGCGTCACTATTCTCGCAAATAGGGAATCCAATCCCGCATTAAAATCTCAATCCCGCAAGCCCGCGGGATCGAGGTCACGACGGAATCGACAGGTAAGTGCGGCCATACGAACCATCAAATTGTGTGATAATACTCCAAGTTCAGCAAACCACTTATATTTAATTAAAATAGAAACTTTTTGTATGCCTAAATTGGGCATTTTAGGCCCGTAATCACTGGCCTGGATATACCCACGCATATAAATATCATGGATATTTCATATTCACCGACCGCGATTTTCGGGGGTTGGATAAAGTTAATACCAGTTCGACCTGGCAATAAGTTTATCCGCCGATTTCTAACCTCTGAAGTTTCGAAATTTCAAAATTGAACAAAGCTGTGAGTGAAAATTAAAAAAATGAAATAAAGTATCAAGCCGTTTTCTGTGAAAGTGGTGTAAGTCCATTTTTGACAAAAAGTTAGTTAACAACATAACATTCAATGCTATCTGCTATGAACTTTTTATTTATAAACAGTTTCCAAAAAAATCCTTCAAAATTTTCATCATATTGTCAATATAAATTTAGCTAGTTTAAGAAATTACAAATATAATTACTTTGAAAGTGGTGTGAGGCCACTTTCCACAAAGACATAAATTTCTGGACATTCTTAACTTTCAAAATATGCCGATTTTGGAACTATCGAGACGTCCATAAGAAAAAAATTACTGTTCATTCCTACAGATTACATTACCATCACACAACAATGCCGAAAACGTAAAAAGTTTATTTTACATGAAATGAAACGATATGATTTTGTTTCGACGAAACTACTAGTTTAGTAGTTAGTTCTAAAAAGACGGAAAAAATAGTTATGGTGAAGAGGTAACTTGACTGAAGATATGTTGGATAAGGTTTTTAAAAAACAAACCATATACAATGCTGTATAAAACTTCATTAGATGAAAATGGGGAGTTTAAAACATTAAATTTATCCCCCACACTTGGAAGACCTCGAGAATTTTAAAATATAATACTACCAGCTTTATATCCATCCATCGCATCCCAAAAATTCAACGATATAATGGATCTATTACCTATTAAGATATATTGGAGATCTTCGCTACTTTCTCATAATGAAAAAATGAAAATATAACATATTAATATAAAGTTGTAATTAATATAATATAAATGGCATTTCCTGAAGAAATATTGGAATAAAACCTTTTTACTATGTTTTTTTTTAACATATTTAATAAAATTTTCATAAAAAAATTGCTTTGATTCAATTGAAATCCCATATTTAATATTTCGTCAATGTATGATATTCATATTTTGTTTATTTGAAAGTGGTGTAAGTCCATTTGAGATCATCAAAAGTATAAATTTCTTTTAATTAATACTTTAAAAAATAAAATTAAATCAATTTAATATTTAAAAAACATAAAATGAGCGTATTAACATATAACAATATTTTTCAATCCATTCAAACGCAAACCCGTAAATATCTCCATATCATATAAAGTGGACTTACACCACTTTCAAAGAAAACGGCTCAAATATTGAATCAATATGACTGAATTTTTAATTCTGTAAAAATTTTAAATTAGTCTATTTGCTTTCCGTGAATAGCAAAAAATATCCGTAGAATTGTACGGGATAAGAAATAACCGAGAATATATCCAGGTCGATGAATTCGGACCTTAATAAACGTCAAACGACTTGATCCACACGTATAGACCCGATAAGGTTGTCGATATCGTCTTGCCAAATGCCAATTTTTATTTATCGACAGAAATCGATATCGACTCGAAACCAAATACGGCCCCAACAGAGTTTATGCTACCGATGTAAGAGAATTCCAGCCTAATCAATTCCAGCGAAGTTCAGAATTGGCCGGAATGCTTTGTTTGACTGACTCAGTAGTTTGTTTGACAAACAATACAATTAGCCGCAAAAGTAATTCACGTGAAGAATCCCCTGTCATAGCGTAGTGTAACTTGACATTGATCACGTTCATATACACGCACAGCACATAAATTGTTAATACTTTGCAATACTGTTAGTATTTCTGTTAGTCCCGGTGCTTTTAACAGGTCATTCTACTGCTCAAATCCCGCAGATCCCGCGGATCCCGCATGTCTAGTCCCGCATTTCTGATCCCGCAAAAATGTTGCGGGATCCCGCATTTGCGTTGTAAGTTACAAAAATTTCTAATTTTAAAATTCCTAAAATTATAGGGTAAATCTCTTGAGGGGGTCTAGCACATCTCACCAAAGAGGAGGGGCTGCCAATTTGAAACAAAAACACCTCACGTATATAATTTATAACCCTCCTTGGTATTCAAGCGGCCAGTCACAAGTAAATCCTGAAATAATTCACTTCTAATGATGAATTTGTATTCGTATAATGAAATTAAAGCAAAATCTGGGCGACAGCTCCCATGTAAATTTTTTAGGCTAAGCCGCGCGTAAAGAAGTTTTTGTTCAACAACTTACCTCGTATTCTAACTGAATATTTCCATTTGCTTTAAATCGCAAGGTTTCCTTTCCAGAGCCATAGTTGTTCTTCTTTTCCTTAGAATCATACCTTGGTCCTATACCTTGAAATCCACTTTTCATAGGTTCTATAAGTCGTATGGTAAACGGAGAACCAATAGGAATTTCTTTTAGCAGTCTAGCTACTTCATAATGACGTTTTCCTACCATACTTTCGTTATTGATTTTTTCAATATGGTCACCGATCTGAAAAGTTCTATATTATTAATGCATTAACAAAGAAATAAAATTACCGATACATGTGGCATTCTATCGATAAGTGTATCCTCTTTTATTCTTTTAATAAATGCATAACCAGCACCATTGTCTGTAATGGTAAGTCCCAAAGCGTTTTCCGTTTTTACAATTTCTACTTCTTTCGGTCGTCCTTTCTTGTGTGCAAATATAAAATCATCCAAACCTATCTGCCCACCAAGAAGTTTCGTCATATCAAGTTTATGCGAGTTTAGCGTGCAAAATAATATCTACAAATATAATGAAAATCTTTTTGTTAGAATTACAAACTAGACAATTTGAAATCTTATATATTAATACGCAAAAAAGAAGTTTGTAAAAGCTAAGGCTTTTTTTGTTCGTGAACCGAAATCGATTCACGAATAAAAAAGTTACAGCGATTTTAATTTTTCTAATTTAAAAAAGCCGTTGGCTAATGTGAATATTTTGGTGAGCATCAACTGAGTAGTATAAGATCGACACAAACGCCGTTTCAGTGAAACGAATGAGAAGCAGAGAACACAATCGTTCGCGTGGATTTTTGACGGGACCACTGACAAATAGAATGGGCTACTGAATAAGCAAAATCTCCATGGAGACTATACAAGGAGCTTAACATTCAAAGTAGCGACGTTCATGAATTCAAAAAAAGGAATTTTTAAAATAAAACATTACACAACTTCCTTTAAATATAAAAACTTTTATTTCACTTTAGGTTAAATAAGGTTTAAATAATTTCTAAGACAACTACTTGGAGACACGAATTTATCGGACGCGAAAAGTAGACTAAATTCAAATTAATAATTAGTTGCTTAAGGCACAAACATTTTACAGTCACGTTGCAGTGCAACGTGCTGGGAAGACCTCCGAAGAGATCACTTCCAAGAAATTAAAAATGAAATCTAATATGTCGCGACAACGGAGATGCAAGAATAATCGAATTGTTGACGCGAGCAAAATTATATGATAAAAAGGGATTTTCTTGGAAGGAGAAAAATATTATTAACGGGCGCAACATAGTTGCGCGCGTTAATGATATTTTTCTTTAAAAGATGTTATGACTAGGGCTTGTTTCAGCCGATTCTATAACTCCCCCACCGCTTGACGGAGGCTCCGACGTAGTTATCTTAATGTTGGTCTTTTTCTTATAACAACGTTTAAAAGTATATATTGTTACAACAATAAGTATAAAAATTATTATGGTTTTTATTGGATAATTAATGATTTTTTCAATTTTATTCATATATTGTATTTCTTTTATATTTTTTCTATTATTTTCAATATTTTCCAGATGCAATTTCGCAAAAATTAGTTCAAAATTATCTGTTTTTTCTTTAATAATAACATTAGGATTCGGTAAAATTATATTGTCTTTGACTTCGATTTCGAAGTTTTTATAAGTTATATTATTAATAATTATTTGGCATTTTTCAAATTTTATTAGGTTGGTACCTTCAATAATCGTTTCAAAATCATTACAATTATGATTAATTTTAGTTTTCTTTAGAGTTTTGGTTATTACAAGACCGCTTCTAATTTCTGTTACTACGGGTATTTTGAATATTTTAAAGTTACAACTAGCTTCTTTATGCTTAAATATATTTAAGATACATTGATCGTTTATTTCTTTCAAATTTTTCTTTAAATTTTCAGATACGTTAGATATTAGTTTTCCTTCATCAATCAAAATTTCTTTTTCTTCTACGTCCAAACTTTTGTTTTGTTTGTTAGGCAAAGGCTCTATTAAAATTTTTGTTAGTGTTTTGGATTCAAACGTGGGTATCATTAATATAATAATAATTTCTTTTCCGAATGTGGCTAATGGTGGTTGTAAACTGTTCCATAAAACTTCCGTTGTTTCTTGATACATTGTAATATTAATGACATGAATGATTTTTAAATAAGATGATATAAGTTTAACATTTCCTAATTTTATGTTTATGTAGCCATTATCATTGTTATTAAGGTCTTGTATATCCATCAGTTGGGCTATGGAGGTTGTTGAAAGGCTAGAGATGATTATGAAAGTTATTATGTAGTATTGATGCATAGTGGATTTGGTCCTACAAAAAAAAGAAAGGGAAGGGTGAGTGAAAATTTAAGAAGTTTGCTGTGTATCGTTTTGACTACTTTGAGGTGATGGGTCAGAAATAAGATTTTTCATTTTGGATTTGTTTTTATTTAAATTTTCTTTTGTTTTTAATTTACATCTAAGATTTGATGGGTTCTGAAATTTCCTCTTCTTTCTGACATGGGTTTTGTAGTATTTATGACCAGTTTCTTCGTCTACTACATGATCATTATCGAGTAATTCAGTATTAATTTTACGGAATTTGGAGTGGTTTTTTCCGCCTCTAATTTCTTTTATATAGTTCGGGCCAGGTTCTATTTGTGAATCATTTCTATTTTGATTTATTAAAACGTTTTTATTAGCTCGCTTTCTTGTCCGGTACAAATTTTGCAATTGATTTTTTGAATACTTCAGCTTATCCTATCATGCTGAAATTTTGCACACAGCTTTATCTCCGATGACAATGCAACATAGTATACTCAATATACCATTAAATCCATGGCGGCCGCCTCCAGAGGGTAAATTAACATTTTCTTCACAACCCCCTCGACATGGGAATCAAATGAAACGGTATAATAAGTAGAATACAATAAACTATGCCGTTAGATCCATGGCGGATGTCTCATGAGGACGGATTACCATTTTCTTCCAACACCTTCGACATGGGAATCAAATGAAAGGGTATAATAAGTAGAATACAATAAGCAATATTGTATACTCAATATACCGTTAGATCTATGGCGGCCGTCTCATGAGGGCGGATTACCATTTTCTTCACAACACCCTCGACATGGGAATCAAATGAAAGGGTATAATAAGTAGAATACTATAAGCAATATAGTATACTCAATATACCGTTAGGTCCATGGCCGCCGTCTCAAGAGGCAGATTAAAATTTTCTTCACAACCCCCTCGACATGGGAATCAAATGAAAGGTTATGATAAGTAGTATGCAATAAGCAATATAGAATACTCAATATGCCGTTAGATCCATGGCGGCCGTCTCAAGAGGGCGAAATACCATTTCTTCACAATACCTTCGACATGGGCATCAAATGAAAGGTTATGATAAGTAGTATGCAATAAGCAATATAGAATACTCAATACGCCGTTAGATCCATGGCGGCCGTCTCAAGAGGGCGAAATACCATTTTCTTCACAACACCCTCGAAATGGGAATCAAATGAAAGGGTATGATAAGTAGAATACAATAAGCAATATAGAATACTCAATATACCGTTAGATCCATGGCGGCCGTCTCATGAGAGCAGATTACCATTTTCTTCACAACACCCTCGACATGGGAATCAAATGAAAGGGTATTGTAAGTAGAATACAATAAGCAATATAGTATACTCAATATACCGTTAGATCCATGGCGGCCTTCTCATGAGGGCGGATTACCATTTTCTCCACAACCCCCGCGACAAGAGTATCAAATGAAAGAGTATAATAAGTAGAATACAATGAGCAATATAGTATACTCAATATACCGTTAGGTCCATGGCGGCCGTCTCAAGAGGGCAGATTACCATTTTCTTCACAACACCCTCGACATGTGAATCAAATGAAAGGGTATGATAAGTAGAATACAATAAGAAATATAGAATACTCAATATACCGTTAGATCCATGGCGGCCGTCTCTAGACGGCGGAGTACCATTTTCTTCACAATACCCTCGACATGGGTATCAAATGAAAGGTTATGATAAGTAGTATGCAATAAGCAATATAGAATACTCAATATGCCGTTAGATCCATGGCGGCTGTCTCAAGAGGGCGAAATACCATTTTCTTCACAACACCCTCAACATGGAAATCAAATGAAAGGGTATGATAAGTAGAATACAATAAGCAATATAGTATACTCAATATACCGTTAGATCCATGGCGGCCTTCTCATGAGGGCGGATTACCATTTTCTCCACAACCCCCGCGACAAGAGTATCAAATGAAGGAGTATAATAAGTAGAATACAATGAGCAATATAGTATACTCAATATACCGTTAGGTCCATGGCGGCCGTCTCAAGAGGGCAGATTACCATTTTCTTCACAACAGCCTCGACATGGAAATCAAATGAAAGGGTATGATAAGTAGAATACAATAAGAAATATAGAATACTCAATATACCGTTAGATCCATGGCGGCCTTCTCTAGACGGCGGAGTACCATTTTCTTCACAATACCCTCGACATGGGCATCAAATGAAAGGTTATGATAAGTAGTATGCAATAAGCAATATAGAATACTCAATATGCCGTTAGAATCATGGCGGCCGTCTCAAGAGGGCGAAAAACCATTTTCTTCACAACACCCTCGAAATGGGAATCAAATGAAAGGGTATGATAAGTAGTATGCAATAAGCAATATAGAATACTCAATATACTGTTAGATCCATGGCGGCCGTCTCAAGAGGGCGAAATACCATTTTCTTCAAAACACCCTCGACATGGGAATCAAATGAAAGGGTATGATAAGTAGAATACAATAAGCAATATAGAATACTCAATATACCGTTAGATCCATGGCGGCCGTCTCATGAGAGCGGATTACCATTTTCTTCAAAACACCCTCGACATGGGAATCAAATTAAAGGGTATGATAAGTAGAATACAATAAGCAATATAATATACTCAATATACCGTTAGATCCATCGCGGCCGTTTCAAGAGGGCGGATTACCATTTTCTTCAAAACACCCTCGACATGGGAATCAAATTAAAGGGTATAATGAAAAACACTAAAAGTTTACTCGAAATTATTATATTTATTTTTCATTAATTTTTTAGTCTCCATCTATTTTTGTTTTTTCTGACAACTAATTCTCAGGCGTTGATGTTTTCGATCCGGCACAATCTGGAAGAAGAAGAGAGTATCAGTAAAACGTACTCAGTGGTTTCATTCTTTTATGGACCACGGGCCGGACCTACCTCACCCGATGGTCCCCATATTCAACCTATAGGGCGGGGCGAACCTAGCATTATTAGTATGCTTACCGACCCCACACCTATCACGTTCATTTGTTTATCGCGGTAGAACCCGAACCTACCGAGATTCCACCACACAACCCCCATTCACACCCAAGTTATGAATTCGCTCATCGGGGTAGAATCCGAACTTACCGAGATTCCACCCCACGACTTTCATCTGGGTAGAAGCCGAACATACCGAGATTCTACCACACAACCTTCATTCGCACACATACCATGAATCCAGTCATCGGGGTAGAATCCGAACTTACCGAGATTCCACCCCACGACCTTCATCTGGGTAGAATCCGAACATACCGAGATTCTACCACAAATACATCAATGCATACAACCAATTTATTATTTATGTAATTACTCCCACCTGGCAATCTAAATTATTCCACCGATAAAACACTTTTGGCACTTTTTACGAATATTTTTTCCTACTCACCCAGCTTGAGTGTAACAGCTCGGCCATCCTGAGATGCGAACGCCCTCGTTCGCTTATGGTACAGCTCCTTCTTCATCAGTATCCGATATTCCTCCTGGCGGAATCCATCTTTTGATATGATCTATCGATTCGACGTTTTCGTATCTTACACCTCTACTTCGTGTTGAACCGGGTAATTCCTTTAGCACGTACCGATCGTGAGGCAACTTTTTCGTAATTCGAAATGGTCCTTTGTATTTAGGTAAGAGCTTCTTGCTCTGACCTTCGGATGTATATTTCTTTCTAACAAGTACTAATTCTCCAATATCATAACTTTTTGTTGTAGTTCTTTTCTTATCGTATCTTTCCTTTTGCTTCCTTTGATTTTCTTTGATGAGCTTTACAACTTTTTCTCGTTCGTCAGAAATGTTGGTGGTTGAGTTTTCGGCTAAAAAGATTTCGTTTGTCAGGAAAGAACCTGCAGGTGCTCTGGGTTTATATCCGTATAAAAGCTCGCTTGCTGTTTTCTTTGTTATGCTATGAATACTGTTATTGATGGCAAATTGTATTTGATTTAAATCCTTGTCCCATTTTATATCCTCACTAGCTGTCGTAGCAAGTGATGAGAGTATAGTTGAATTAAAGCGTTCCACTTGTCCGTTTGCTCTTGGAGTTGACACTGCATTTTGCACATGCTTCATTCCTTTTTGCTCGCAAAAGTTTTTAAACGCTTTTGATGTGTAGCTTGTGCCCTTATCGGTTATGATACGACGTGGTACTCCAAATTGGCTTATTATTTGGTCTAAAAATCTTAATACTGGTGTTGTTTTTGTATCCTTTACTGCATTCAAAAATGTGTATTTCGTGAAGGCTTCAACGCAGACTATGAGGAATTTCTTGCCACTTGTACTTCGGACGAACGGACCTAGGTGGTCCATGTGAATAGTATCAAAAGGAGTGCTGATCTTTTCTATGGGGTGTAATAATCCTGCTTGCTTCCCGGCGGGCTGTTTGTGATAAAGGCAACGTAAGCAGCTATTAATGTACCTTTGAACGTAATTTCGCATGTTTGGAAACCAATAGTTTTTACAAATCTTCTTTAAAGTTTTCTCTATAGCGAAGTGTCCGAACTCGTCATGTGTGGACCGAACTATTTCAGTTCTCATTCCTTTGGGTACCAACCACTTTAATCCATTCTCAGTGACTTTATATACTCTTTCATTTTCGAGTTTGTAATCTTTATGAATATTTTTTTCATATTCACTAATTGGTTTTTTTAATAATATTTCGTGTATGTGTTTCACCCTTTCGTCGGTTAGTTGACTTGCCAGAACCCAATCAGCGGTTTCGATTCGGAGAATTTCTCGTTGCTCGTTTTTAATATCTTTCTCCGCAAAATTTCTACTCAAAGCATCCACATGAGCCATTTTAGTTCCGGGTCGGTGTTCAATATCAAATGTGAATTCCTGTAGTGCAAGCCACCATCTGGCAATTTTCGGGAGTAAATCGCGTTTACTTGCTGCTGATTTAATTGCATTACAATCAGTTACTACTTTAAATTTGATATCCAAAAGGTACACCCGGAATTTCCGCAGCGTTTCTACCACAGCTAGTGTTTCTAACTCGTAGGAGTGATATTTCTCTTCAGTTGGCGATGTTCGTCGACTGTAAAATGCTACGGGGTGTTGTTTGTCCGCCGCATCTTTTTGAAGCAATATTCCTGCTAACCCGTGTTGACTGGCATCTGTATGCACTTCTGTTTCGACTTTTGGATTATAAATTGCTAGTATGGGCCTTTTTACTAAATGTTCCTTTAATCCTTGGAATGAATTTTGTTCGAGTTCTGTCCACACCCATTTCTGCTCCTTCCGTAGTAGGTTTGTGAGGGGTTTTACCAAAAGTGCGTAGTCTTTTATAAACTGCCTAAAGAAACCGGTTAGACCTAAGAATTGTCTAACTTGGTGAACGTTTTTGGGTGGTGGGAATTCCTTTACGCACTCAATTTTCTTCTGTCCTGGTCTTATGCCATTGGCATCAATATCAAATCCTAGATAAGAGATTGAAGTCTCGAAGAAATAGCATTTTTCGGGTTTCAACGTAAGGTGATTTTGAGCTAAAACTCCTAAAACATTTGTTAATCTCCCTATACCATCATCGAAGTCTTTCGATGGTATCAATATGTCGTCCAAATACACTACGGCTTCTGTACCTCTAAGTGGTCCCAAAATCTTATTCATCATTCGTTGGAATATACTTGGAGCGGTACTAATGCCAAATGGCATTCTATTGAATTCGTATTGGCCATCCGGTGTTACAAATGATGTTTTGTATTTAGATGCTTCTTCGACGGGTACTTGATAGTACCCAGACGTCAAATCCAGAGTAGTGAAGTATGCGTACCCTTGTAATTGATCCAACTGATCATCTATTCGCGGCAATGGAAATTTATCTTGTTTAATGTTTTGATTCAGTTTTCGGTAATCTATACAGAGCCGTTGCTCACCGTTTTTCTTTTTTACTAATAATACCGGTGAAGCAAATGGAGAGGATGATTCCCTAACAATGTCATATTTTAGTAGTTCATTCACGATTTCTTTGACCTTTTGCCTACCCGAGGGATTCATGCGATAAGGTTTGTAGACTATCGGTTTCTCGTTTAATAGCTCAATCTTTAATTCCGCGGCTGTCGTACATCCTAAATTATCCAATGACGCGGCGAAACAATGTTCGAACTTATTGAGCAGTGACATTAATTTAGTTTTTTGGCTGGTAGATAAGTTTTCACCAATGTTTAAATGGTGAAATAAATCCGTTTTTGATCTTTCAGGGAAATATATTTCCACATCATCCTGAAAGTCGCAATTTTCTCCTCGAACGAATACTTTGTTAGTTTTTATTGTCACTTCTTTCTCATTGGGATTTATAACGGGTACTATGTATTCATTATTTTCGTTTGGCTCGATTATACATCTCAAAACTAAATATTCCTTGTTTTCCTGCATTCTAGTGCTCGAGTTAATATAAAGGCATCCTTGTGTTTCAGCCTTACAACTAATATTGACGACATGTTTCGGAGGTAGAACTGTTGTCCGATTAGCCCAAAGGGGAATTTTTCTCCGCGGTAAATCTATAATCCCGGGTAATTTGGTGAAGTTGTTATTAAATAATCTTAATTGTTCTGCGTCTTTATAAATCATTACGTTGTCCGATTCCGTAAAAGGGTGACCTATTATCGCTGCTATATTCTGAGCATTGTTGGGTACCACTATAAAATCAGTGAAGCACTCTGCTTCGTCCACTCTAACTTGAATATTTTTCACCGTCCCTAAAGAGTTTATAGATCCTCCGGCATAACCCTTTATTTTAATGATTTCATTACGATTTAAATTTAGATTTAATGTTTCCACTACAACTTTCTTTAAAGTATTGCATTCTGATCCCAAGTCGATAAACGCTTCTACCTCGATATCATTTATATAAATATTCATAAAGAATTTCTTACCTGGAGCTTCATTTCTTTCGATGAGCATGATCTCCTTTGGCGCCTGCTTTGCCTGATGCAAACTTCTTTCACATTTGCCGGAATGATATTTGTTACACCTTTCACACACTCTTTTGTTTCTGCAATTCGGTAGTAAGTGATCCCTGCTACCACATCCGTAGCACTTACGGCGTTCTTCTCGCACTTCATATTTTACTCTTTTAGAATCATTATAGTTCTCCGTATATCTCTTGCTTATGGGTTTTAACATTTTATGGTTTTCTTCTCTTATGCTGCTCTCAATTGATTTGAAGTACGTTATAAGATCTTCCGGTTGCTCGTAGTTTCGTGCCTTCGCAGACATTTTAATATTGTTGTCTGGAACTCCATCGATTACACACGACACTGCTTTTCTTCCTGATATTTCGCACATATCTAATAAGACCAATTTGTCATAATAATATTGCACGGTGGATTCTCCATTTAATTTTCTTCTCTTGAGCATGGTGTTGAGCATCTCCGCGAAGTCATTTTCCACAGGAAAAGCACTTATAACCTTCTCTTTCCACTGTTCCCACGTAAAGCTTATACTTGGTAATTTATCATACCATGTTTTGGCGTAGCCTCTTAACTTTCCAGTGGCAAAACACGCCGTTGTGACTTCATTCCAGCCGTAAATTTGTTTTAATTGGTCCACTTTATTTACCCAAGATACTACACTCGAAGTTTTGTCACTCGGATCGAATATAGGGATTGATTCATTACCCATTGTAGAATTCTTTTGGGAATTCGATGCCATCATATTGGCTGTTAGAGCACTCACTAAATTCACCAAGTCTTTTATTTGGGTAGAGGCACCTCCTTCGCCTTTGCTTGGGGAATTTTCGCTGTCGGTAACACTCGAAGTGTCCTCAAATTCTTGTTCCTTCCATACTAAAGCCGCACGTTTATTTCACGCATGTTTATTTATTTGTTATAATTATCTCACACTTATAAGAGTTTTATTCTCCTCTTCTCACAGACTATGCCAGCACTTGATGGATCTGGTCAATTCAGATCCCACTTCTGAAGTTAATGAAAAACACTAAAAGTTTACTCGAAATTATTATATTTATTTTTCATTAATTTTTTAGTCTCCATCTATTTTTGTTTTTTCTGACAACTAATTCTCAGGCGTTGATGTTTTCGATCCGGCACAATCTGGAAGAAGAAGAGAGTATCAGTAAAACGTACTCAGTGGTTTCATTCTTTTATGGACCACGGGCCGGACCTACCTCACCCGATGGTCCCCATATTCAACCTATAGGGCGGGGCGAACCTAGCATTATTAGTATGCTTACCGACCCCACACCTATCATGTTCATTTGTTTATCGCGGTAGAACCCGAACCTACCGAGATTCCACCACACAACCCCCATTCACACCCAAGTTATGAATTCGCTCATCGGGGTAGAATCCGAACTTACCGAGATTCCACCCCACGACTTTCATCTGGGTAGAAGCCGAACATACCGAGATTCTACCACACAACCTTCATTCGCACACATACCATGAATCCAGTCATCGGGGTAGAATCCGAACTTACCGAGATTCCACCCCACGACCTTCATCTGGGTAGAATCCGAACATACCGAGATTCTACCACAAATACATCAATGCATACAACCAATTTATTATTTATGTAATTACTCCCACCTGGCAATCTAAATTATTCCACCGATAAAACACTTTTGGCACTTTTTACGAATATTTTTTCCTACTCACCCAGCTTGAGTGTAACAGGTATGATAAGTAGAATACAATAAGCAATATAATATACTCAATATACCGTTAGATCCATCGCGGCCGTCTCAAGAGGGCGGATTACCATTTTCTTCAAAACACCCTCGACATGGGAATCAAATTAAAGGGTATGATAAGTAGAATACAATAAGCAATATAATATACTCAATATACCGTTAGATCCATCGCGGCCGTCTCAAGAGGGCGGATTACCATTTTCTTCACAATACCCTCGACTTGGGTATTAAATGAAAGAGTATGAAAAGTAGAATACAATAAGCAATATAGTATACTCAATGTACAGTTAGATCCATGGCGGTCGTCTCAAGAGGGCGGAATTCCTTTTTCTTCACAACACCCTCAACATGGGTGTCAAATAAAAAGGAATGATAAGTAGAATAAAATAAGCTATATGACGTTATTCAAAGTTCAATATGGAAACCAAGCCAAAATGACAGATTACATATTACTTTACAACCCCCTCAACATGGGTATACGTCGGTTGGGCATATGCGCTTTTATTCATTTCACAAAACAGCGAAATCAAACGCACGTACACCAAACCAACTCTTCTCAGTATTACCAATAAGCCCTTACAAATGTACTTAAAAATCTACTTCTCAGAGTAAGTACTTGCGATTTTCCCTACTGGGTCGCTTTCCTGGCCGTGTGTGTGTGTATGTTTGTCAAATTTTGAAATCGATTTTAATCTAACGATTTTCTCAAACAGAAAAAAGGTTAATAAAGCGGTTATTGAAGTGTAGTGTAGTGTGTGTTAGAAAAGAGATCAACTGTAAAATATTGTATTGGTAAGTGCTTATAATTTCCAGTGTCACATATATAGTATTTTATCACGGTTATATTTTATTAATAGGTAGAATAGTCCATTAGTGAAAATTTCTCTAGAAAAAATTTTGGAATTTCTCTAGAAAATTTTAAGATACGTAGATGCTCTTAGTAGAGAGGAAGAAAGAAGCGAAAAATTGTGATTACATTGGTATGTGCTTGTAGTATATTTGTCAAATTTTGAAATCGATTTTAAACTAACGATTTTATTCAAACAGAAAAAATGTCAATAAAGCGGTTATTGAAGAATAAATGTAGTGTAGTGTGTGCTATAAAAAAGATCAATTGTGAAATATTATATTGGTAAGTGCTCATAATTTCCAGTGTAATATATATTTTATCACGTTTATATTTTATTAGTAGGTAGAATAGGTCATTAGTGACAATATCTGAAGAAAAAATGTTGGAATATTATAAAGATACGTAGGTGCTCCTAATAGAGAGGAAAAAAGAAGTAAACGGTGCCAAATATCCTACCGTTTTTACGTCTTTCTCAACAGGTAATTTCAGTAATGTGTGAAGCGTTGTTCCACCAACAAGTCGTGCCGCTACACCGGTCAATGCGCAAATTTGAGCTGCTTTCTTACCATAGCAGCGATTGACCTGGGGCCGTATTTGGTTTCCATCGACTCGACAAAAAAAGCATCTCGATTTCCTCTAAGTTTCATATTTGGCATTTCGACCAAATCGACATATAAGCGCTGCCACACAAAACCATCAAATTGTGTGATATTACTCCAAGTGCATCAAACCACGGATATTTAATTAAAATAGAAATTGTTAAAAGTTTATTATATGCATAAATTTAGCTTTTTAATAAACGTCAAACGTCTTGATCGACACGTAAAGAGACGATAAAGTTGTCGATATCGTGTTGCCAAATGCCAATTTTCATTTATGGACAGAAGTCGATGTCGACTCGAGAAACCAAATACGGCCCCAGGCCTTTTAGTGCATTGAATGTGAATGTTTTGAAAACTCCAGCATCTCCGGTGACAAACATTCTGATGCGACTCAAACTTCCATTCATTTGGTCCTCGATTCTGCGAGTAATGGTGTTGAATAATTCTCGCTGTTGTAAATTCATTGCAGCACACACATTTTGGAACTGTTCGTTTATGATAGCCTGTTCAGTAACTTCATCTTCAAGTTCTGCCGCAACAATTTCCTCTGGATTTTCAAGCTCATCAAATAATTCATCCTCGGAGTAAAATGGTACATATTGAACGAGCAGGCGATAGAAATAATTTCCCGGATCTGTCTGCATTTGAAAGAATGGCATTCGTATAATAGCTGGAACATTTCTAATTATCATTTTAGTATTGTTTGCTAGCTTGATCAGTCTTCGTCTTGTTGGCTGCTCTTTCTCTTCTGCATCAATGCTTTCTTCACTATCTCCCGATTTATTTTTTTATAAAATAGCTCAAAACTCATCGAAAATATATCACGTTTATATTTTATTAATAGGTAGAATAGGTCATTAGTGACAATTTCTGAAGAAAAAATTTTGGAATATTATAAAGATACGTAGGTGCTCCTAATAGAGAGGAAAAAAGAAGCGATTTTGAAGATTCAGTGTACTGTAGTGTTCAGGCGTTCATTCACCCAGGTAAATAATTGACATACATTCGCGTTATGAAGCAATTAATAAAATCAGCAGAATTGCTCAACGCGAATGCCCGGTCAACAATTGCATCAAGTGTGAATGAACGAACTAAATATTGCAACAGGCAACGACCAGATGACCTACCCGGAACAACCATCGACGACCAGGAGGTGTCGAGTGACAAAAATCTGAGGACGGCGGTCACTCGAAAAAGAAGTTGCGTTGCGTCGTGTGATTAAAACCGTGCCCCGTATTTACCAATAATTGTAATTTGAGTCGATCAAAAAAAACTTAATTTTGATGTAAAAATTAGACTATTCCGTGTATATACAAATTTATGAATTTGTGTCTTTTTGTCGCTGCTAAATACAATTTTTAATTATTCCTGGTAATTTGTGTTCTTGTTTTCATTTCCATCCCGTGTTTTCCTTTTTTGCGTGAATATTTTATGGTCCTTCGAGTCGGATTCGCGTGTCGCGAAGTGAAAAAAGGAAAAAGTGAAAGTGAATAAAACCCACCAACCCACCAGAAACCTGCGATAGAAGGAAGTCAACTGCAACCATCCCAACAAGATAAGTGAGACTTTTATAGCTAAGTGTTGTGCTAGAAATTAAGAAAATGTCGGTGCCAGTTGAAGCAGCAAAAATGGAAAAGCTATTAAAGGCTCAATCCAACAACCAGCATGAGCTTGAACGTTTCGCAAGAAACTATAAAAAGACAGCGAAGGACAAGCTCACAGAAAGTTATATAAAAGGAAAGCAAAATCTTCTGGAGAAAACATGGGCAGACTGTAGAGACACTCACAATAAATTATTGAGTCAGTACACCAGCACCTATGCCGAACTCCCGTATTTTGCAAATGACCAGTATAGTGAAATGGAGGATCTATACTGCACAATAAACGGTCTCATGCTAGACCAAGTGAAGGAATTCGGCACAGACAACAATGTATCCCATAGTAACTTCAACCCAGAGCAATCATGCTCCTTTTATAAATGTGACGTTAATGAGATTCGATTGCCGCGAATAAATATTCCCCAATTCTCGGGAGATTATGAATTATGGTCGTCGTTTCATGACTTGTTTGATGCGATAGTCGATAAAAACCCTCACATCAGCAAGGTTCAAAAACTTCACTACCTGAAAAACTGTTTGAGTGGTGAAGCTGCAACCTTAATTAAACACCTGCAACTAACTGAGACTAATTGAATCGGTTGTTTGAGAAACCCCATAAGTCAAGTGAGAGCAACTTTTGGGAAATCGAGAAAAACTGTTTCTGTGTTAACCAGCAACCTCTACTATTATTATTTTCAATAAAATATATTGTTTGAAGCTAAATATAATCTTTGTTGTTAATGGAATTCTCAAAAGTTAAATAATTTAATTATTATGCATTTTTAAAGTCGCTTGACTTATGGGGTTTCTCAAATACATATACTTTTGGCAAAAAGGAATTGTATTCTAAACTGTATAAAATAAAAAGTACACTCAGTAAACCTCAAAAATGTATTCTAAAGGAAGTAGAAACATTAACTAAATATGAAACACAAATAATATTATTTATTTCTATGAAAAAGAATGGAATAAAATAAATAAATAAAAATAAAATTTATTCATCATAACCGTCGTTCTCTGACAACTCAGAATCAGATGTAGGCCACTGGTGAACCATCTCTTTGTAGAATGCTTGAATGTTTTCTTCATCTAGGATGCATTTCATCAGTTTTTTTAGATATTCAAATTTTTTCTTATTGATGGGGATTTTCTCTTTTGGAGATACTAGTTCATTTGGGAGTGACAGAGGCAGCTCTTTATTGTTGTTTAGCCTACATGTGTGACTGCACAAGCCACCAATAAAAGGTTTGGTGATTACAACATCCTTAGAGTATGAAAAGTGCATAAACCGCGAGATTTTAAAAGCTACTTTCTTATCCTTTGGAACTTTACGCCCATTAATAACAAAACACGTGTGATTAATACCATTAATAACAAAACACGTGTTATGAATGTACACGGATTAACCTGAGCTTATCCTGGAAGCAAACTTCGAGCATTCTCGTCGCCTGAGATGCGGACGTGTATTCGAGAAACCCCATAAGTCATAAGACTTATGGGATCTCTCGAATAAACGAAAACTTTCGTACGGTCCAACTCTATGTAGAATGACCTGATTAGTGGGATTTCGCTTCTAAAAGATGCGTCTACCTCTGAAGAATAGATTTTTACCGAAAACTCGATTTCGACAAAAAAGTGACTTATGGGGTTTCTCAAATAACCGATTCAATTATAAAGCCGCATGGTCAATATTGAAAAACAGATTCCAAAATCATAGAATCCTAGTGAATACTCAATTGCAGCTGCTAACGAGCATTCCTTCAATGAATGCCGACACTGCATTGGGTACTCGTAGAATTCTCGATAAAGTGAATGAAGTACTAGAAGCATTAAAAGGACTTGAAGTGAATACTGATCCATCTGTTAACAGCCAAATTTTCAAAGGATACAATTGCTCAATGGGAAATGATATTAAGTTCTCGCAGCCAACCCCAATCCCTCCCTACACTAAAGGTATTCACAGAGTTTTTAGAAAGCCATTTCCGCACATTAGAGGCCATTCATGGAACCAAGGGATATTATCGCCGTGTAGAATCGCATCACGTCCAAAAGGGACACGACCAAAACCGCCGTACAACCAACCCCAGCAACTCCCAGAAATGTCCGTTGTGTCAAAAGTTCCATAGAATAAGAGAGTGTACCAAGTTCATCAATATGAATATCCAGCACAGGCATGAATTCATAAAGAAGCAAGGTAGATGTTTCAACTGCTTCTCACTGAAACACACCACCAAAGATTGCCCACATCCAGTTAGCTGTCTAAAATGTAACAAGCGGCATAACACCATGATACATTTTGAACCATCTAATCCCCAACGATCCCAGGACAGATCCAAGACAACAACAAACAATCGTACATCAATACCCAGACCGTTGATAAGCGCGATGAAGTGAACGAAATTCCAGTGAACAATCTGTTTGTGAAAGGATATATTCCAAAAACCGTGTTATTAGCAACCGCATTAATTAAAGTGTACTCTAAATCCACTGGAAATTGCATCTTAAGGGCTCTAATCGATCAAGGCTCCCAAGTGTCGCTCATAACTGAACGAGCCACACAACTCCTATCATTAAGAAAAACCCCTGCAAACATTATAGTGAATGGAATTGCAGAAATGGCCAATTCTACCCAATATGCAGTAAGCTTTGATGTAAGACCACATTTTAATTGTAATGAAAATAAAAAATTCAACCTTCAAGCCCTAGTAATGAAAACCATAACCGGCTTAATGCCACTCAAAAAAATAGAACCAAAACGGTGGACTCACCTAGACGGAATTCAACTGGCTGATCCATCGTACCTAAACCCAGGGGAAATCGACGTGCTATTGGGTGCCGACATATACCCAACACTCATTTATGAGGATCAACTCAAAGGAGAAGATGGAGCTCCCCTTGCACAGAAGACAGTGTTAGGATGGATATTGTCAGGACCCATAGAGGACATCCAAGCGACTCATATAATAAGCCTGCATACCGAAACCAATGTGAGCATTAGCAACCTTTCGAAACAATTTTGGGAAATTGAAAACTTACCTACCAAACCACTTTTAACACCAGAAGAAGAAGCATGTGAGAGCATATTCGCCAACACACACTACCGCACTGCCGAAGGTCGATATGTAGTATCACTTCCATTCAAAACCTCTACCCAAAGACCAGACCTCAGAGAGTCCAGAAACTTAGCAGTAAAGCGTTTTCTAAACGTGGAACGCAAATTTCAGGGGAACATCGAGTTAAAAACAGCATATGTGCAATTTATGCGAGAGTATGAAAGTTTGGGGCACATGAAACGTGTTGCTTATGAAAACACAAGTAAGGCATGTAAACCTAACTACCTTCCACACCACGCTGTATTCAAGGCCGATAGTACCACCACTAAAACCAGAGTAGTATTCGATGCGTCAGCGAAGACAGCAAACCATAAGTCGCTAAATGATAACATGTTAGTGGGACCAACAATCCAACAAGAACTTGCCACAATTCTATTGAGGTGGAGAATATATAAAATAGCCTTCACCGCCGATGTCGAAAAAATGTATCGACAAATACTAGTGACGCCAGAACATACGGATTACCAACGAATTTTGTGGCGGGAAGACCCTTCACAACCCATTCAAGAATACAAGCTACTGACAGTAACGTATGGAACAGCGAGCGCTCCTTATCTGGCCATACGCACTTTACAGCAGATAGCAAGGGACGAAAGAGGACAATCAAAAAGGGCTTCCAACACAATTATGACCGATTTCTATGTTGACGATCTCATGTCCGGGGCAGATTCAGTTGAAGACGCTATTGAACTACAAACCAACATCAGGAAAATATTAGCAAGTGGTAAGTTAAGGCTAAGAAAATGGACCAGTAACAACAGACAAGCCCTAAAGGGAATCCCAGACGATGAGACGGAGTTGAAAGAGCTCATGGATATTGACATAAACGAGAGCATTAAGCCATTAGGAATCCATTGGCAACCAAGTACAGATACATTTCAATTCAAGGTAACTTCCGACTACGAGAAAGTCACTACCAAAAGAAGGTTGCTCTCAGAAATTTCGAAGCTATTTGACCCATTAGGTTGGCTAGCCCCAGTGGTTGTTGTAACTAAAATCTTGGTGCAGCAGGCCTAAATTGGGATGATCCAGTACCAGATTCATTAGCTAAAGAATGGGAGACATTCAGAACCCAGCTGAAGCAAATCGAAACTATAGCGATACCTCGATGGATAAATTATAGACAAAATAATTCAGAGTATGAAATTCACGGTTTTTGTGATGCATCAACACAAGCATACGCAGCCGCAGTATACATACGGGTAGTACAACAGTCAAAAAGATACGTGACTCTTCTAACAAGCAAGACCAGAGTTGCACCCATAAAACAGATTAGCCTTCCAAAACTTGAATTATGCGGAGCAACGCTATTAACAAAGCTCATAACACAAGTAAAGAATGCATTACAACTGCCAGAGAGTAAGACATACATGTGGACTGATTCAACCATTGTTTTACCATGGTTACAAGGTCATCCATCCAGATGGAAAACGTTTGTAGCCAACCGAGTCAGCGATATCCTCCAAAATATGGACAATGGTACATGGCAACACATTAATACCAAGGATAACCCAGCTGACTGTGCGAGTCGAGGTATAAGTCCCCAAGAATTAGTGAACCATCCACTATGGTGGACGGTCCCCCAGTGGCTGAAGGAGGATGTATCCCACTGGCCCAAACCCCTACCTACTCAGCCAACCACAAAGATAGAACTCAAACGTACAGCAGCTGTACATATCAATCATTGTGAAATAAGCTCAGACTATATAGCTAGATTTTCAAGTTTAGGCAAATTGCTGCGAATTACAGCACACTGCCGAAGATTCATCCATAATTGTAGAACAACGGGTGAATTCAAAAATTCAACACTGCCGCAACACTGCAGAATTCAGCAATTAGAAGTCTGTAGCTGAATTCTGCAGTGTTGCGGCAGTGTTGAGTTTTTGAATTCACCCACGCCAAATCAACGATTCAAAGACCGTGTAACAAAACGTGAATTAAACGAGAGCTTAGAACTTCTAATCATGCTAGTTCAACATGGTGAATATAAAACCGAAATAGGGGCATTAAAGACTTACCAACCACTTTCTACAAAATCCCGCATTCTAAATTTAAACCCATTTATAGACGCCAAGGAAATACTACGAGTTGGCGGACGCCTCAGGCATTCATCATTAGTATATAATCAGAAACATCCCATAATTCTACCAGAAAAATGTCAGTTATCCAAATTGATTATAAATGATGCACATCAAATTACATTACATGGAGGAGTGCAATTGATGATGAATGTCATCCGAAGAAAATTCTGGATTATTAATGCCAGAAATGCTATACGAATGGCGATACACCGATGCTTAATCTGTTATCGACAAAAAACAAATACCCAACAACAATTGATGGGTGACTTACCCGAACACAGGGTTCAATTGACACGACCATTTCTACATTCAGGAATCGACTTCTGCGGACCATTTACACTCAAAGAATCTAAATGTAGAGGTCGACCAAAAACATCGAAAGGCTACATTTGCATCTTTATATGCCTAGCTACCAAGGCAATACACTTAGAAGCAGCTGGTGATCTATCTACAGAAGCATTTTTAGCTGCATTTCGCAGATTTAGTGGTAGGCGAGGATTATGTAGCGACATTTACAGTGATTGCGGTACTAATTTTGTAGGAGCCAGTAGAAAGCTGAAAGAAATAAGTTTACAAGATCAATGGGGTATATCAACTGAAGTCTACGTCAACCTAGCAAACAAAGGAGTGGAATGGCATTTCATACCGCCAGGATCTCCGCATTTTGGAGGAAAATCATAGAATCCTAGTGAATACTCAATTGCAGCTGCTAACGAGCATTCCTTCAATGAATGCCGACACTGCATTGGGTACTCGTAGAATTCTCGATAAAGTGAATGAAGTACTAGAAGCATTAAAAGGACTTGAAGTGAATACTGATCCATCTGTTAACAGCCAAATTTTCAAAGGATACAATTGCTCAATGGGAAATGATATTAAGTTCTCGCAGCCAACCCCAATCCCTCCCTACACTAAAGGTATTCACAGAGTTTTTAGAAAGCCATTTCCGCACATTAGAGGCCATTCATGGAACCAAGGGATATTATCGCCGTGTAGAATCGCATCACGTCCAAAAGGGACACGACCAAAACCGCCGTACAACCAACCCCAGCAACTCCCAGAAATGTCCGTTGTGTCAAAAGTTCCATAGAATAAGAGAGTGTACCAAGTTCATCAATATGAATATCCAGCACAGGCATGAATTCATAAAGAAGCAAGGTAGATGTTTCAACTGCTTCTCACTGAAACACACCACCAAAGATTGCCCACATCCAGTTAGCTGTCTAAAATGTAACAAGCGGCATAACACCATGATACATTTTGAACCATCTAATCCCCAACGATCCCAGGACAGATCCAAGACAACAACAAACAATCGTACATCAATACCCAGACCGTTGATAAGCGCGATGAAGTGAACGAAATTCCAGTGAACAATCTGTTTGTGAAAGGATATATTCCAAAAACCGTGTTATTAGCAACCGCATTAATTAAAGTGTACTCTAAATCCACTGGAAATTGCATCTTAAGGGCTCTAATCGATCAAGGCTCCCAAGTGTCGCTCATAACTGAACGAGCCACACAACTTCTATCATTAAGAAAAACCCCTGCAAACATTATAGTGAATGGAATTGCAGAAATGGCCAATTCTACCCAATATGCAGTAAGCTTTGATGTAAGACCACATTTTAATTGTAATGAAAATAAAAAATTCAACCTTCAAGCCCTAGTAATGAAAACCATAACCGGCTTAATGCCACTCAAAAAAATAGAACCAAAACGGTGGACTCACCTAGACGGAATTCAACTGGCTGATCCATCGTACCTAAACCCAGGGGAAATCGACGTGCTATTGGGTGCCGACATATACCCAACACTCATTTATGAGGATCAACTCAAAGGAGAAGATGGAGCTCCCCTTGCACAGAAGACAGTGTTAGGATGGATATTGTCAGGACCCATAGAGGACATCCAAGCGACTCATATAATAAGCCTGCATACCGAAACCAATGTGAGCATTAGCAACCTTTCGAAACAATTTTGGGAAATTGAAAACTTACCTACCAAACCACTTTTAACACCAGAAGAAGAAGCATGTGAGAGCATATTCGCCAACACACACTACCGCACTGCCGAAGGTCGATATGTAGTATCACTTCCATTCAAAACCTCTACCCAAAGACCAGACCTCAGAGAGTCCAGAAACTTAGCAGTAAAGCGTTTTCTAAACGTGGAACGCAAATTTCAGGGGAACATCGAGTTAAAAACAGCATATGTGCAATTTATGCGAGAGTATGAAAGTTTGGGGCACATGAAACGTGTTGCTTATGAAAACACAAGTAAGGCATGTAAACCTAACTACCTTCCACACCACGCTGTATTCAAGGCCGATAGTACCACCACTAAAACCAGAGTAGTATTCGATGCGTCAGCGAAGACAGCAAACCATAAGTCGCTAAATGATAACATGTTAGTGGGACCAACAATCCAACAAGAACTTGCCACCATTCTATTGAGGTGGAGAATATATAAAATAGCCTTCACCGCCGATGTCGAAAAAATGTATCGACAAATACTAGTGACGCCAGAACATACGGATTACCAACGAATTTTGTGGCGGGAAGACCCTTCACAACCCATTCAAGAATACAAGCTACTGACAGTAACGTATGGAACAGCGAGCGCTCCTTATCTGGCCATACGCACTTTACAGCAGATAGCAAGGGACGAAAGAGGACAATCAAAAAGGGCTTCCAACACAATTATGACCGATTTCTATGTTGACGATCTCATGTCCGGGGCAGATTCAGTTGAAGACGCTATTGAACTACAAACCAACATCAGGAAAATATTAGCAAGTGGTAAGTTAAGGCTAAGAAAATGGACCAGTAACAACAGACAAGCCCTAAAGGGAATCCCAGACGATGAGACGGAGTTGAAAGAGCTCATGGATATTGACATAAACGAGACCATTAAGCCATTAGGAATCCATTGGCAACCAAGTACAGATACATTTCAATTCAAGGTAACTTCCGACTACGAGAAAGTCACTACCAAAAGAAGGTTGCTCTCAGAAATTTCGAAGCTATTTGACCCATTAGGTTGGCTAGCCCCAGTGGTTGTTGTAACTAAAATCTTGGTGCAGCGACTGTGGCAATCAGGCCTAAATTGGGATGATCCAGTACCAGATTCATTAGCTAAAGAATGGGAGACATTCAGAACCCAGCTGAAGCAAATCGAAACTATAGCGATACCTCGATGGATAAATTATAGACAAAATAATTCAGAGTATGAAATTCACGGTTTTTGTGATGCATCAACACAAGCATACGCAGCCGCAGTATACATACGGGTAGTACAACAGTCAAAAAGATACGTGACTCTTCTAACAAGCAAGACCAGAGTTGCACCCATAAAACAGATTAGCCTTCCAAAACTTGAATTATGCGGAGCAACGCTATTAACAAAGCTCATAACACAAGTAAAGAATGCATTACAACTGCCAGAGAGTAAGACATACATGTGGACTGATTCAACCATTGTTTTACCATGACAAGGTCATCCATCCAGATGGAAAACGTTTGTAGCCAACCGAGTCAGCGATATCCTCCAAAATATGGACAATGGTACATGGCAACACATTAATACCAAGGATAACCCAGCTGACTGTGCGAGTCGAGGTATAAGTCCCCAAGAATTAGTGAACCATCCACTATGGTGGACGGTCCCCCAGTGGCTGAAGGAGGATGTATCCCACTGGCCCAAACCCCTACCTACTCAGCCAACCACAAAGATAGAACTCAAACGTACAGCAGCTGTACATATCAATCATTGTGAAATAAGCTCAGACTATATAGCTAGATTTTCAAGTTTAGGCAAATTGCTGCGAATTACAGCACACTGCCGAAGATTCATCCATAATTGTAGAACAACGGGTGAATTCAAAAATTCAACACTGCCGCAACACTGCAGAATTCAGCAATTAGAAGTCTGTAGCTGAATTCTGCAGTGTTGCGGCAGTGTTGAGTTTTTGAATTCACCCACGCCAAATCAACGATTCAAAGACCGTGTAACAAAACGTGAATTAAACGAGAGCTTAGAACTTCTAATCATGCTAGTTCAACATGGTGAATATAAAACCGAAATAGGGGCATTAAAGACTTACCAACCACTTTCTACAAAATCCCGCATTCTAAATTTAAACCCATTTATAGACGCCAAGGAAATACTACGAGTTGGCGGACGCCTCAGGCATTCATCATTAGTATATAATCAGAAACATCCCATAATTCTACCAGAAAAATGTCAGTTATCCAAATTGATTATAAATGATGCACATCAAATTACATTACATGGAGGAGTGCAATTGATGATGAATGTCATCCGAAGAAAATTCTGGATTATTAATGCCAGAAATGCTATACGAATGGCGATACACCGATGCTTAATCTGTTATCGACAAAAAACAAATACCCAACAACAATTGATGGGTGACTTACCCGAACACAGGGTTCAATTGACACGACCATTTCTACATTCAGGAATCGACTTCTGCGGACCATTTACACTCAAAGAATCTAAATGTAGAGGTCGACCAAAAACATCGAAAGGCTACATTTGCATCTTTATATGCCTAGCTACCAAGGCAATACACTTAGAAGCAGCTGGTGATCTATCTACAGAAGCATTTTTAGCTGCATTTCGCAGATTTAGTGGTAGGCGAGGATTATGTAGCGACATTTACAGTGATTGCGGTACTAATTTTGTAGGAGCCAGTAGAAAGCTGAAAGAAATAAGTTTACAAGATCAATGGGGTATATCAACTGAAGTCTACGTCAACCTAGCAAACAAAGGAGTGGAATGGCATTTCATACCGCCAGGATCTCCGCATTTTGGAGGACTATGGGAGAGTGAGTAGTAGAGCTGGGCCGGTTCTGAGCCACCTAGAAGTGGCTCAGAACCAGCCTAGGATTTTGGGGGGGGGGGGGGGGGTCTGAAAGCTTTTCGTCTACGTGTACGAGGTGTTTTAGGTTTGTGTCTTGGATAAGGTGGCCCCGGAGTGAAAGGTGGTGATGGGGGAAAGCTCGCCGTCCACGTGTACGAGGAGTTTTAGGTTTGTGTCTTGGATAAGGCGTTCCCAGACCTAGCATAGGACTTGGTGGTGGTGGATTGAAAGCTCTTCGTCTCCATGTGGTGCAGGGTCCCCATGGGATTTGGGTGTGGTGATGGGTGAAACTCTTCGTGTTTGTCTTGGATGGAGATGGTGCAGGAGTGCCGGTGGTTGCGAAAGGTTTTCGTCTACGTGTGGGGCTGTTTTGTGTCTTTGCTAAAAAGTGATACTAGGTGTGAGCGCCACCTGTGTGAAGCTAGTTGAACTTCAGAGTCGCGAAGGCGCTTACCCAGATAAAAGCCCGGACTTATGACGCACCCACCATGAATTGTTACTGTAAACCAGACATATTCCCAAGTGAAGTGTTGAGTGGAAAAACACATGAACATAATCTTCCAGCAGGGCTGTGGGCTGAAGGCGGTGCATACTGCAATCATTTTCAGCAGTATGACTATAAAACAAAATAACAGTGAAGAATTTTCATTATTATGTATACTACTTCGGCCGACCATTAATGATAAGACGGCACCTGTCGCGAGAATTTGTCAATGCTGCAAGTGTTGCGAAATTAAAAAAAGTCAAAGTTGTGAAATTAAAAAAGTCAAAGCTGCGCTGCTCGGGCTTTGAACCTGGGTGATCGGCAGCTTAAGAGACCTGCGGGTGTTGTTATTTAATTTGTGTGTGTATACAAGCGATGAGCCAAAACTGACCTTCGGTCGGCCATTAGTGATAAGACGTCACCTGTCGCGAGAATTTGTCAATGCTGCAAGTGTTGCGAAATTAAAAAAGTCAAAGTTGCGCTTCTCAGGCTTTGAACCCGGGATCGGTAGCTTAAGAGGCCTGCATCGAGGCTCCTGGGTGTTGTTGTTTAATTTGTGTATGCATGCGCTGAGCCAGCGATCGAGCGATCTAAAAATAGAATTTTTGCGTGTGTGAATGGAAATAGCGACATGTTTTATGCTGCGATCGATTTTATGTCGGAACAACGGCGAAATATTTCTTTAGATTGAAAATAAATACCTTTAATTCAGACTTTTCTGTGATTTTTCGCAGCAACAGCAACATCAGCAAAAACAAGTAAAAACAAAAAACTTTTTAGGTCAAAACAACAGATCTTCGCAAATGGTCGAGCGCTGGTTTGAATGAACGGTGATTAATTTGAGCTGCTGATAAGCACAACGCTTGAAAATAATACCTCACTAGCACCGCTAGTGCCATTTGGTTTTGCTTTTTTTGTACGATAAATTTATACCCAAGGTTTATGATCACCTGGTAAGGAGCGTGGAGGGCATTTTTAGTAAAAGAAAAGTTGTGTGTGTATGTGAATGGAAATAGCGATATGTTTTATGTTGCGATCGGTTTTATGGCGAAATATTTTTGAGATTGAGGAATAATCTATTTGTAATTATAATAGTTTTCTATGGTATTTATCATTTATATCTATCGATTATTCATTGACACAGCCAAACAGACAGACAGACAAACAGACCTGTCTATCTCTGTCTGTCTGGTCTGTCAACAGACCTGTCTGTCTGTTTGTCTGTCTGCCTGTCTGTTTGCCTGGGTGCCTGTCTGTCTGTCTGGTTTGTATTTCCTGCCTGGCCTATATAACTGTCTACCTATATATCTGGTTTGCAGTGTAGCTGTAATCGTCAGTGTAGCAACATGGATGTAAAACTCTTAGCGGATATTATAAAAACACGCGATGCAATACGAAAGAAATATAAAGCTCTCAAGGCTGGTAAAATTGAAGCAGAGGCCCGGTTTGAGGAAACCTTTAAGCCAATAACCAGCACGCTAAAAGGGCTCATAGCATCAGTAAAACGTGAGCCAACGGATGTAGGCAAAATTAAACCAGAGAAAAGGCAGAGAAATGATGAAACGTTTGCACCGCATCAATATTTAAAAGTGGAGCCAGCTGGTACCCCTCTTAGGGATTATTCTAATGATGATGATGGTGATGGTGAGGATGAAGAGAAGTTGCGGACAACTAGTACCCCCCTCAAGGATTATTCTGATGATGATGAGGATGAAGAGTTTGTAACGCCCATAAAAGAACAAAAATTGGAATCCCCAGACCAGATAGTAAACAAATATAAACAACTACTTGAAAATGGTAGCACGAAAATTGATAAAACTTATGGGGTGTACTATCATAATGATATGTTAAATATTGGTAATTCGAGCTTAAAAGTTGATAAAGAAAACTTTCTTATTGGCGACAAGAGGTATAAGATAACTGAAGGTTTAGCTGAACTACTTTTTATGAAAAAGCCCCAAGGTTACTCAATAGATGACATGGCCAATTATCAAGCAATTGTGAATGATACATGCACCTACAGACGTGATTTTAAGGAAACCCAGCAAATAAAAGGAACAAATAGCGTAAAATAGAGAAACATTATAAGAAAGCTTATTCGCACTCCTCCTGTAGGAACAGGAGTAATGACAATTCCCAAAGTAACCATAAATAAAACAGATGAAAATAGTGATCGTGCTCTAATGCATGTTGAAACAAATATCTATAACCCTATGGAGAATGAAGATTCCGTTGACTCTAAAAGCTGTAATTCCTGGAAAAGTTCAATTCTAGGAACTTATATGAGCTCGGATTCCCATAACTGTAATAATGATGAGGGTTGCAATAGCCGCGATGGGGATGAAAATGATCCCGATGTGCTAGTGGACGAATTGAGATTGCTAATAAAAATGAATATTGGGAAAAGAGTAATTGAAATTGTAAATCGATTGAGAAGTCTTAATATTATTGAATAAACAAACAAAATCAACCAGCCCCAGTAATCATACAGCTCAGTGAACATACCTGGTGGAAAAGTATTAATAAAGATGAGGAAGAGGAACAACAACAACAGCATAATGGATTAGCTTGTATAATACACCAAGGCCGATGTGCTCTGAAAAATGTACTTGTAATACGAGATTTTTTAAATAAAACAGATTTTTAAACGTTATAAATATTCTTTTATTTCTTATAATACTATTTATGATATTCTTCCCACGCGCTACCTTAACTGGGTACAGTATACAAATCTTAATCTATATCCACATCGATGAAATCTAAGTTTGCAATGGGATGCTATCTTCATCCACGTGCTTTCATGTAATTTTAAAGAAGCTTTTCATATTCTGGCTCTTTCACTCCTAGCTTTTCTAGATCTTTTTCTTTAGTAATAGGAATATCAAAATATACGTAGTCGCGAAGTTCATCGTCTAAACTAAAGAAACTCCGCTAATTTTATGCATGTCAGTAAGTCGCAAAACTCTTGTAAGTTTATATTATTCTTGATATACTGGTCGCATAAAATAAGTCCTCGTCGATATACCTCCTCTTTGTCTTTAAAATATTGTTCATCCTCGCATTCATATCCGCTATTTTGACAAAGAAGTGCATCATGTTGAAAATCATTCAGCTGATGTTCAATTCGCCTAATGGCACTTTCCAAATCCCCAGCTTTTGGTCACTTTTTCTTTGCTGCTGTTTACTCACAGGCTTATAGCTACGAATTGTGAAAAATAAGGATTTGCTCGTTCTTTTAAGGCGATCTTCCTCAGACCTGATCATGCATGTTTCACTATTTCGAGTATTTATATGATTTTGCGGTTAAAAGGGTGAAAAACTCCGAGCTGCAGGCCAGGCAGGAAATACAAACCAGACAGACAGACAGGCACCCAGGCAAACAGACAGGCAGACAGACAAACAGACAGACAGGTCTGTTGACAGACCAGACAGACAGAGATAGACAGGTCTGTTTGTCTGTCTGTCTGTTTGGCTGTGTCAATGAATAATCGATAGATATAAATGATAAATACCATAGAAAACTATTATAATTACAAATAGATTATTCCTCAATCTCAAAATTATTTCGCCATAAAACCGATCGCAACATAAAACATATCGCTATTTCCATTCACATACACACACACAACTTTTCTTTTACTAAAAATGCCCTCCACGCTCCTTACCAGGTGATCATAAACCTTGGGTATAAATTTATCGTACAAAAAAAGCATAACCAAATGGCACTAGCGGTGCTAGTGAGGTATTATTTTCAAGCGTTGTTCTTATCAGCAGCTCAAATTAATCACCGTTCATTCAAACCAGCGCTCGACCATTTGCGAAGATCTGTTGTTTTGGCCTAAAAAGTTTTTTGTTTTTACTTGTTTTTGCTGATGTTGCTGTTGCTGCGAAAAATCACAGAAAAGTCTGAATTAAAGGTATTTATTTTCAATCTAAAGAAATATTTCGCCTTTGTTCCGACATAAAATCGATCGCAGCATAAAACATGTCGCTATTTCCATTCACACACGCAGCATGATCGAAAGAAAAATAAGAAAATTCTATTTTTAGATCGCTCGATCGCTGGCTCAGCGCATGCATACACAAATTAAACAACAACACCCAGGAGCCTCGATGCAGGCCTCTTAAGCTACCGATCCCGGGTTCAAAGCCTGAGAAGCGCAACTTTGACTTTTTTAATTTCGCAACACTTGCAGCATTGACAAATTCTCGCGACAGGTGCCGTCTTATCATTAATGGTCGGCCGAAGTAGTATACATAATAATGAAAATTCTTCACTGTTATTTTGTTTTATAGTCATACTGCTGAAAATGATTGCAGTATGCACCGCCTTCAGCCCACAGCCCTGCTGGAAGATTATGTTCATGTGTTTTTCCACTCAACACTTCACTTGGGAATATGTCTGGTTTACAGTAACAATTCATGGTGGGTGCGTCATAAGTCCGGGCTTTTATCTGGGTAAGCGCCTTCGCGACACTGAAGTTCAACTAGCTTCACACAGGTCTAATAGGAGATCTTCTAATAGCTCCTCCAGAAAATAATCTTCTCGATCTTAAACCAAGCTCGCTTGATCGTTGGAAGTTGATTCAAAAAGTTATCAAGATTTCTGGAAACGTTGGAATACAGAGTACCTAAGTAGATTGCAGCAACGGCCCAAATAGCTCCAACAACCAAACCTAAAGGAAACCTAGTACTAATAAAGGATGAAAGAATGCCGCCAACGAAATAGCTACTAGGACGTATCATTGACACTCATCCTGGACCGGATGGTTTAGTGAGAGTAGTGACAGTGAAGTGCACGGATTCGACATTAAAACGCCCTATCACCAAGATATGTTTACTACCGATAGTAGACAATGAAAGAAATTACTGAGTCCACAACCACACAAGTTAGAGTATCTATAACTATAAAAATATTCTAGATTAAGTACAACTACGATAGTATAAGACACACCCCTTAAATTAATGTTTCTCCTTTATAGATGCACACCAGACATTTAATGACAATAGTAAGCATAGTAGTAGCAGTCAACCTCACCGAAGCAATCATTGCCTACGATTGCGGCCACGATCATGTAAATATAACCGCAATATCCCTAGTTAACTTAGGCGAGTGTCATATAGAAAACGTAAAAATCGAAAATGAAAATAAAGAGATTCAACTCCTGCAGCTGAGTGAAACAGCGTCCGTGCATACAATGTAAAATAAACATCATCCAATCAGTTTTCCACTGTGGTATGTTCAGCCATCTATCCCTGGTCCCGGGAGGATTATCCACCTATATAGCTGACATTAACCGTGACGATTGCTTAAAATTGCATACTGATGGAACGTACAGGCTAATCAATGCACGAATGATTGCTGATATCAAGCCTAATAGCACCAACAACTATTCCGAAGTAATAGCAGGTGTGATCGACAGCAACGGAGCGTGCACTGGAGTCGCCTACACATCGGGCGCTAACTCTTGGCAAGATGTCATAGTCATCCACGCCATCACAATCACTCACTGATTATATCAGCACTGTACGATTAGAAGATAACAACATACTAATCCGCAACAATATTGCATGTCCATACCTGACAGGCACCTGTACTGATCCGGAATTTGGCATCACATTCTGGGATACCGCGATCAATTCATCATGCGAAAACACAAAATATGACGTCCTGTGGCAGGGGCAAGCTACGAAAATTAGAAATCTCAGCAATAGCACACCCCTTCACACCAATGTAATGTACACCGTACGTAGTGATGATATAGTATTCGCACTCGAAGTCAGAAAGGAAATATCAGTCTGTCGGTTCAAAGGATATCAGACCGAACACCCTCGATTAATCATCGTCCCTAAGGCAGGAACTGAATACTGGTTCTCAAAGAAAACAACAGACGTTAGAAATTTAGATGTCCTAACCTATGTAAATTCAAAATTCGTGTATATTGAAAGACATTGGAAGCTACAAATTGAAAAACTATATATCAGCTTATTATTAAAACGTTGTGAACTTGAACGAGAGGTCTTGAAAACGCAGATGAGTATTGCACCCCAAAATCCAGCTGAGTTCGCATTAATGCATATGAAGCAATTTGGATATACTGCCGTTCACAGAGGAGAGCTCATTTATATAATCAAGTGTCAACCAGTAGAAGTTCACGTACGAAGTACCAATCATTGTTACAATGAATTACCCGTGACCTATGCCAACAATACATAGCTTCTTTATGACTCCTAAAACCCACTTATTGCAGAAATTAGGCACGCAAGTTGAATGTTCATCATTATTGGCGCCAGGGTATCAAATCATGGACGAATGGTATGGACTGAGCCCAGATATTCATAAAATTAAATCACCACACGAAGTGCATCCCACTACTACGAAGGAATGGACCTACGAGGATCCAGGTAATCTAATGAAAGCAGGAATATATTCTCCACAAGCAATTGGAGCCCTCAGAAGACAAGCGATGTTTTCATCAGAACGTCAAGCGATAAGCAACATCGTGACTCAAAAACTATTAGGGGGGAACATGGATCATCAAGACATTAATGTGCTAAATCTGCTAACATCCAACGATATGCACTCCCTAAAATTGAAACTATGGAACACCCTTCAAGAGATAGGTGGCATCTACCTAGGTGTCATCGGTGTATATGTCTCCATCAAAATTATTAAAGGTATTCTAACCACGGGAATAAATGCGCACAGTATTTTTGCAACCTATGGCTGGAACTGGAGATTAGCAGCAGCTTCGTGGGATGCTCTGACAAACTACTTTATAAAGGTCTACCAGCAACAACCTCCACCAGTAGAACCAGTCCTAACAAATGTGGCAGTAGATACCTCAGACCAAGGAGCAAATAACAATCCCCAGACCATCACTATACAAACGAGCCTCCAAAACCTCAACGACCGCAATCAATTAAGCACCATCTATCCTTCCCTATGATTTCTAGCCAACATTTTTCTTAAAATCTCACTACCGACAAACCATCAGGAAGGGCGAGTCGAGGCGCCTTAAAACCTCTCACCACTTCACCGTTTCCAAGTCGACAATAGAGGAAATGCTATCTAGACGCGGAACACTAGTAATACTCCATTTGTTTATTTCAGAATAATCGTTTGAAATCTAACAGATTTCAAGGCGGGCAGAATGTTCAGGCGTTCATTCACCCAGGTAAATAATTGACATACATTCGCTTTATGAAGCAATTAATAAAATCAGCAGAATTGCTCAACGCGAATGCCCGGTCAACAATTGCATCAAGTGTGAAAGAACGAACTAAATATTACAACAGGCAACGACCAGATGACCTACCCGGAACAACCATCGACGACCAGGAGGTGTCGAGTGACAAAAATCTGAGGACGGCGGTCACTCGAAAAAGAAGTTGCGTTGCGTCGTGTGATTAAAACCGTGCCCCGTATTTACCATTAATTGTAATTTGAGTCGATCAAAAAAAACTTAATTTTGGTGTAAAAATTAGACTATTCCGTGTATATACAAATTTATGAATTTGTGTCTTTTTGTCGCTGCTAAATACAATTTTTAACATGAACAGTAGTGTGTGCTAGAAAAGCAAAAATTATGAAATATGATAGGTAGGTAGACGAAGAAAGAACAGTAAAAATTGTGTAAAATTACAAAGGTAGGTGCTCCTAGTTTTCAGTTAAATATCTGTAAATATACCACGTAAATTTTATTAGGAATATTAGATAATAGTCCTGCCCATTAATAGTAGAGCCACGAATAGAAAAGAAGAAATTCTGAAATAGTACATAAAGGTAGGTCCTAATAATTCTCACTTATATATATCTGTATAACCACGTAAATTATATTAGCAGTAATACATAATAGTCCAGTCCGTTGATAGAGCCACGAATAGAAAAGAAGAAATTCTGAAATAATACATATAGGTATGTCCTCTTAGTTCTCACTTGAATATCTGTATTACCATGTAACTTTTATTAGCAATAATAAATAATAGTCCTGCCCATTAATAGTAGAGCCACGAATAGAAAAGAAGAAATTCTGGAATAATACATAAAGGTAGGTCCTAATAGTTCTCACTTAAATATATGTATAACCACGTAAATTATATTAGCAATAATACATAATAGTCCAGTGCATTGATAGAGCCACGAATAGAAAAGAAGAAATTCTGAAATAATACATAAAGGTAGGTCCTAATAGTTCTCACTTAAATATCTGTATTACCATGTAACTTATATTAGCAATAATAGATAAAAGTCCTGCCCATTAATAGTAGAGCCACGAATAGAAAAGAAGAAATTCTGGAATAATACATAAAGGTAGGTCCTAATAGTTCTCACTTAAATATATGTATAACCACGTAAATTATATTAGCAGTAATACATAATAGTCCAGTCCATTGATAGAGCCACGAATAGAAAAGAAGAAATTCTGGAATAATACATAAAGGTAGGTCCTAATAGTTCTCACTTATATATATGTATAACCACGTAAATTATATTAGCAGTAATACATAATAGTCCAGTGCATTGATAGAGCCACGAATAGAAAAGAAGAAATTCTGAAATAATATATATAGGTATGTCCTCTTAGTTCTCACTTAAATATCTGTATTACCATGTAACTTTTATTAGCAATAATAGATAATAGTCCTGCCCATTAACAGTAGAGCCACAAAAGAAAAGAAGAAATTCTGAAATAATACATAAAGGTAGGTCCTAATAGTTCTCACTTAAATATCTGTATTACCATGTAACTTATATTAGCAATAATAGATAATAGTCCTGCCCATTAATAGTAGAGCCACGAATAGAAAAGAAGAAATTCTGAAATAATACAAATATGTATGTCCTCTTAGTTCTCACTTAAATATCTGTATTACCATGTAACTTTTATTAGCAATAATAGATAATAGTCCTGCCCATTAATAGTAGAGCCACAAATAGAAAAGAAGAAATTCTGAAATAATACATAAAGGTAGGTCCTAATAGTTCTCACTTATATATATATATCTGTATAACCACGTAAATTATATTAGCAGTAATACATAATAGTCCAGTCCATTGATAGAGCCACGAATAGAAAAGAAGAAATTCTGAAATAATACATATAGGTATGTCCTCTTAGTTCTCACTTGAATATCTGTATTACCATGTAACTTTTATTAGCAATAATAAATAATAGTCCTGCCCATTAATAGTAGAGCCACGAATAGAAAAGAAGAAATTCTGGAATAATACATAATGGTAGGTCCTAATAGTTCTCACTTAAATATATGTATAACCACGTAAATTATATTAGCAGTAATACATAATAGTCCAGTCCATTGATAGAGCCACGAATAGAAAAGAAGAAATTCTGAAATAATACATATATGTAGGTATGTCCTCTTAGTTCTCACTTGAATATCTGTATTACCATGTAACTTTTAGTAGCAATAATAGATAATAGTCCTGCCCATTAATAGTAGAGCCACAAATAGAAAAGAAGAAATTCTGAAATAATACTTATAGGTATGTCCTCTTAGTTCTCACTTAAATATCTGTATTACCATGTAACTTTTATTAGCAATAATAGATAATAGTCCTTCCCATTAATAGTAGAGCCACGAATAGAAAAGAAGAAATTCTGAAATAATACAAATATGTATGTCCTCTTAGTTCTCACTTAAATATCTGTATTACCATGTAACTTTTATTAGCAATAATAGATAATAGTCCTGCCCATTAATAGTAGAGCCACAAATAGAAAAGAAGAAATTCTGAAATAATACATAAAGGTAGGTCCTAATAGTTCTCACTTAAATATATGTATAACCACGTAAATTATATTAGCAATAATACATAATAGTCCAGTCCGTTGATAGAGCCACGAATAGAAAAGAAGAAATTCTGAAATAATACATATAGGTATGTCCTCTTAGTTCTCACTTAAATATCTGTATTACCATGTAACTTTTATTAGCAATAATAGATAATAGTCCTGCCCATTAATAGTAGAGCCACGAATAGAAAAGAAGAAATTCTGAAATAGTACATAAACGTAGGTCCAAATAGTTCTCACTTATATATATCTGTATAAACACGTAAATTATATTAGCAGTAATACATAATAGTCCAGTATATTGATAGAGCCACAAATAGAAAAGAAGAAATTCTGAAATAATACATAACGGTAGGTCCTAATAGTTCTCACTTAAATATATGTATAACCACGTCAATCGCTGCTATGGTAAGAAAGCAGTTCAAATTGGCGCATTGACCGGTGTAGCGGCACGACTTGTTGGTGGAACAACGCTTCACACATTACTGAAATTACCTGTTGAGAAGGACGGAAAAATGGTAGGATATTTGGCACCGCTTACTGGTAACTATTTGAAGGTTTTGCGAAATCAGTGGAAGTACATTGAATTCGTGTTTATCGATGAGATTTCCATGGTTTCATACGAAATGTTGTGCATGATCGATTCGAGATTGCGACAACTGAAAAAAAGGGAAAATGAACCATTCGGTGGTACCAACATTATGGTTTTTGGAGATTTCTTTCAGTTGCCACCTATCCGAGGAGCTCAGGCACTTCACCAGCCGACAAGATTTATTCCAGCAATTCATTCAGCCGTGTGGAGTTGACGGAGAGCATGCGACAACAAGGCGACACAACCTTTGCCGATCTTCTGAATGCTCTTCGCGTGGGTGAATTGAAGGCCCCACATTTTGCTCTATTGATGTCAAAAATGTTAATAGAGGCATCTGGTGATTTTGATTTCCATAGAGCAATTCGCATCTATTCAACTCGTGCATAAGTTGATGCACACGACACGGCTGTCCTTCAACGATATCGAGCCCAAGGAGTGCGAATTTTCAGAATTCGGGCTCAGGATGTGCTGGTGAATGCGACAAGAAATGCCGACAATGTAATCATGGACAACATTGTGTCAGGCGATATAAACAAGACTGGAGGATTACAAAAGGAATTGGACATTTTCAACGGCGCGAGAGTGATGCTTCGCTCAAATATTAATATAGAGCAGGGACTTGTGAATGGTGCAATGGGCAATATCACCGAAATTCATTGGCCTTTATTCCGTCGTGATCAGATGTACGATACCGACATTCCATCTGTTCGTATTGACTTTGTCAGAGATGGAATTCATTTAATCAAGTCGAAATCAATACAGTTTCCGGCACTGCGAAACTATGGAACAGGAACGAACACAGCTCCCAATAATACTGTGCTGGGCCTGCACAGTCCATAAAATGCAAGGATGTACAGTAGACCATGCTGTTGTACACCTAGGATCAGCATTATTTGCTAAAGGACAGGCATATGTGGCATTAAGTCGTGTCAGAACATTGGAAGTATTAAGAATAGAGGAGCTAGATTGCTCAAAACTCGCTGGCAAGGCACCGTGCAATGAAGATGCAATGAAAGAAATAGACAGAATGCGAAAACTTGGACTTCAGCACCATAAGTGAATCATATTTAACAATGAAATTGGTAACCAAGAAGAATCTGGTATTAATTTGTTTTAATATGTGCTTTTTATACTTTTTAGTACTCGTGAGTAAAACAGAAAAGGAACACCAAGTTTTTGATAAAATTTTTGACCTTATTTCATTTACATATACTTATACAAATAAAAAATTATAACTAGAAGAATTTACAACACAATCGAAATTAATACGGTAAATTGTTTAAAGTAATAAAATGAAAGATAATATCTGTAGATAATTACGACTGAAATTTAATTTATAGATGTTTTTATATGAAGAAAGCAGTTAAACACAATCAGCTAATATTGAAATAAACATCATATAAAAAAATTTAGCTTACTTCATTATTTAATTTTTCAGGAATATCAAAATTAAACAGTTTGATATATTATTAGTAGATTTAGGTAACAATTTTTCCCATACATCTGTCATAATATCATCAAGATGTTCAAAATTGATTGCAAAATTTCACACACAAAACTAAAAAGCAAAAAATAAATACTTGAATAAAAAAAACTTTTTAATATAAAACGTTTTTAAAACGAACTAAAAAGTATAAAATAAAGTCTCCTAGCCCCATTCAGATTTATAACCCCAGACATATTCCAAACACCATACAGATAGTCCTGAAAATTTGTAATTGTGAATTTGTAATAGCTATGAAAATATTTGTAAGATTTAAAACGAAAAAACGTGGGGCGCATGTATGATTGATGTGAATGATTTCTCAACCCAGCTATAAACAATACTACGGAGTGTAGAGTAGCTGGGTTGAGAAATCATTCGCATCAATCATACATGGGAATATGTATGGGGTTATAAATCTGTATGGGGCTAGGAGACTTTATTTTATACTTTTTAGTTTGTTTTAAAAACGTTTTATATTAAAAAGTTTTTTTTTATTCAAGTATTTTTTATTAATTACTCCAGTTTTCTTTTCTAACATTTTATTGTAGATTTTTTCGTATTCGTCTTCTTTAACTTTGCCTTGAATGAAATCGAGAGGTTTCTTATGGGTCGAAGAATGTATTGTATTATTATAATACCCGTTAATTAGAATGAGCTGCTCTTCAATGGGTAAGGTTTTCTTAGTATGTTTTAGGCTAAGCCCACACTGCACCGAACAACACACAAACAAGTAAAACGCGATTGTTTTGACTGGCTCCCAAAACACACCAAATCGAGTAAAACAAAAACAAAGCAAAAACATATTTGAAGTGCTTGTTTTAATGTGGGTTGTAGCCAGTCATAGTCGGGGAGCTGAGCGGCCAAAAAATGCAACTGTTTTAGAAAAGCTGAAATTTTGGTATTATGTAGTAGTAAGGGTGTAGAGCAATAGCCCCCCGTCAGTCAGCTGGTTTCCCTAAAGGCCCCCATACACGGTCAAATTGGATGTACATCGAAGTGCGGATGTAGAACCAAAACTATCGATTGTAAGCCGGTCGGCCGATCAAAATACGTTGCGGGCATGGGTTTGATAAACATCTGGATGTACATCCAATTTGACCGTGTATGGCGGTCTTAACATTTGGCGTGGGCGTGGCTTCAAAGTTGTCAAAGAAGCAAGAATGCTTTATAATATCAGAAAATTGGTTTGTGAATACTAAAATAACTGAAAAATGACGTGGATATGGTCAGTCTTCAAAATTTGTAACGGGGCGCGTCAGCGGCGCGTCGGCAGCGCATAAAACACAAAAAATTTAGTTGATGAAACTGTTTTATCAATTGTAAAATTTGGTCTACAAGTAGTTAATATTATTTAAAATCAAATAAACTACTTCTAAACCAAATTTTACATTTTATAGTTTCATCAGCTAAATTTTTTATGTTTGACGACTGACGTAATTTTTTATTTTGAAGACTGACCATATCCACGTCATTTTTCAGTTATTTTAGTATTCACAAACCAATTTTCTGATATTATAAAGCATTCTTGCTTCTTTGACAACTTTGAAGCCACGCCCACGCCAATTGTTAGGGAAACCAGCTGACTGACCGCGGGCTATTGTTCTACACCCTTACTACTACATAATACCAAAATTTCAGCTTTTCTAAAACAGTTGCATTTTTTGGGCGCTCAGCTCCCGGTCTATCAATGCGGCATTGTCAACGGAATTGGAAAAAGAAAGTGATGTTGTAGTAATGGCAATTGGTGGTAGTTCTAAGCTCAGGAGTCACCCTTTGTACTATAAGTCCGTTATGTCGTTTGTCACGTCATGGTGCAACGTCTAGCAGTAAGCTTAGTACGGGAGGGGAATTTTAAGGGTTATGAGGGTTCGGAAGGGTGTTGGAGAAGGTGGCGATGAACCCTGCTCTTGGATGTTGTAGGGGCTCGGAAATACTGACTGCGAGAGGTTGTTCCACAGTCGAGTTGTTCTATTTAGAAACGAATTACTAGTTTGTAGAGTGCGCGAAAATACAGGCTGCAGGTGGAGGGAGTGAGACGAGCGGGGTATGTCATGCTAAGTGAAAAAGTGAAAAGAAAGTTTTGGGTACATCGTTTAAATGAAAGATCCAGATTAGCACACTAAACTGACTGTGTGGCCAAACAAGGACCAAGCAGTCGTCACAGGCATGCTTTGTTTGCTTGCCTTCGCTTTTTTGTCCTGACTGGTTTAGTGTGGGTTGCTTCCTTGGAATGCGTGTATATTTTGTCTGTTTGCTTTGACTGCTTTGTGTGCCTGTGTGTGCTTGTGTGGGATTGCCTGTGCTTTGCGTGTTCCTACCGATTTGTTTGGCGCAGTGTGGGTTGTTTCATTTAAGGGGTTATATCTATGTGAAAAAAAAAATTTTTCGATTTTTTTTTTATTGGCTAAAAGTATGCCAAAACATCCCTAGAATTGGAATAAAAAAAGTCCAAATACTAATATACTTCAGATAATTTTTGAGAATTAATTTTCTGAAGCAACTCCAACGCTCGAAAAACGTAAAATTTGCTCTTTTCAGCGGTTCTTGATTTTTTGAATTCGGCGGTCGTAAATTAAATTATTACTTATCGATCATCCTAGCATCAAGGAAAGACGAGGATGAGCAATGTACGGCCTTGGAAGGTCAACTGTATGGTGCTGGCATAGCAGAGTAAAGGTAAAAAAATTTATATGTAGGAAATAATTGAAATTTCACAGATCTACAACGTTTTAAAACTTCAAACGCGTTTTTCTCGAAACCATGTTTGTGAAATCGGCCGGACACCAAACTCCGTCAGTTTTCATCCGATTGACTTGAAATTTTAACTGTAACTTCTTAATATGATTATCTAGTGAAGTACACACGATTTTTGCGATTGGTTAACAAGAAAAAAAATTATAAACAATTTAAATCGATTTTTTTCGTCAAAAAAACGATTTATTTTTTAAACCGCCGCTATTTTGCGAAAAAATATTCTAAAAATATAATCGTAGGTACTTCACTAGCAAAACTCATGAAGATAATGAAAAAAATTTTTTATTGTTCCAGATGCTGATGGGGCTGCGTAATGTGTCCGGCCGCGGAACACCTTTTGAAAATACTACATACGTTACCATGATCTACAGCCGCCATTTTGTTTTAAATTTCGTATAAAAAATTTTTTTTGTACTCTTGAAGAGTTGCCTTATCGATTGGTATATTATTTGTAACACCTTTTTCACAAAATCAATGCAAAAAAAAATCCTGAAAAAAGCTTTGATTTTTGACCGTCACATAGATATAACCCCTTAAACATTATACATAGTGTGTTGCGAACATTTTGGAAAACTGCTTTGTTTGTTTTGCTCTGACTTGTGTGAATTAGTAGGGGCGCACTAATTCTAACATGAGGATTTAAATTTGAAAATTCTAAAAAAATGTATTCTTTTGCTTTTGTTTTGCTCTGACTGCTTCAGTGTGGGTTCAGCCTTAGTAATCTTAAATGCTCATTAATTGTGTTGTGGAGTCGCTCTATATCGGCGTTACTATTGTGATTTGAATTGGATGTATAGTGGATTTGGATGTTTTTCTCTTCTAGGAATTTTTTCATTAAATTTGATTCCATTCCTAACTCGTTATCGGTTATTAGTTTTTCAATAGGGCCATACGTACTCATATATTTCATAACAGCTTTTCTAAATTCTGATCCGCTTCGATTCGCGATTCCAGTGAATAATGCAACTTTACTAAATTTGTCAATCATGGTTACAAATAACGTTTTATTTATGGAGTAAAATATGTACGTCCATATGGAGGATTTGATTCGGTTTATTAGGAGTTTCGGATAACTTTAATGGTATTTTTAAGGGGTTTCTTTCATATTTTTCTAATATGCAGATTTCGCAATTATTAATATATTCCGTTATATGAAACAAAATTTGGGTAATAGAATTCACTCTTGAATTCTTCATAAATTTCATTAATTTCGCGGTGATTGTTTTCTAAATGCTTTGATTGAATAAGATTTTCTAACTCTTTATCGTCGGTAATATTTCTAAGTAGTGTTGTACATCTTATGATTTTACAATCGGACAGATGTTTTGCATAAACGTCGTTGAGTTTTTCAAATATTTCTTCAGATGTAAAGATAGCGTTAGTCAATTTTGGACTAAAGTGATTTTTAATTATTAATATTAAAGTAGGTTCATCAGCAACCTTTAAAGAGATTGTTTTGCAAGTATTCTTGAAGATTTGTTGTGTATTTATATTTAAAGAGCCGGATTTAATTTGTTTGATGATAATTTGGTTTTTATATAAATTTAGTGGGGTAACTGTAGTTACAATGGAATGCCTTTCGTTTTTATCTGTATTTGAAACAGTTTGGGAATTTTCAGTAACTTCGTTCAAGTTTACATCGATCCTGCTAAGAAAATCAGCCACTTTGTTTTCTTGACCCTGTTTGTAAAATATTTCGTAATCATATTCTTGTATTTGAAGTCGCCAACGCATTAATTTACTATTTGGTTCTTTAAGATTATTGAGCCACACGAGAGGCTTGTGATCAGTAAAGAGTTTGATTTTTCTGCCAAAAACGTATGGTCCGAACTGCTTTAGGCATCATACCAGGCTGAGAAGCTCCTTCTCGATCGTTGAATAGTTGATCTCGTGCTCATTTAGGGTGCGCGACACGTACGAAATAGGCTTATCTTCTTGCGATAGTACGCCGCCGATGGCATATTGACTTGCATCAGTAGTTATTTGAAATGTTTTTTCAAAGTCAGGGTATATTAAAATTGGGGCAGATATGAGTTTGTTTTTCATAGTATTAAAACTGTTTATGTAATTTTTATTATTTGGATCGAGTTTTGCACCTTGTTTTAAAAATATTGTCATGGGTTTGGCTATTTCTGCAAAATTTCGTATAAATTTCCTATAGTAACCGGCTATGCCGAGGAAGCTTTTTATTTGTGTGGGTGTTTGAGGAATTTTATACTTCTTAATAACTTCAATTTTTCTTTGGTTGGGCAGAATTCCGTGTTCATTGACTACATGTCCAAGAAACTCTACTTCTTTTCTCAAGAAATGGCATTTGTCTAGTTGGACTTGGAGTTGTGCTTGCTTTAATTTCGAAAATACCCTTCTCAAGTTCTTAATGTGCTCTATAAGGCCATTAGAGAACACTACAATATCGTCCATATATGGGATGCATTCTTTACCTATGTTTTCTCTTAGAATGTTATCCATAAGTCGTTGGAAAGTACTTGGCGCATTCGTCAAGCCAAAGGGCATGCAGCAAAATTCATAGTGCCCGTTGTCTACCGAAAAGGCTGTTTTCTCTATGTCGGGAGCGTCCATTTCTATTTGATGGAATCCGGACTTTAAATCGAGAACTGAGAAATAAGTGCTTTTTCCTAACTTATCCAATATTTCTTCGATATTGGGTATTGGGTAGGAGTCACTTATAGTTTTTTCGTTTAGTTTTCTGTAGTCTATTACTAGCCTATATTTGCGTTCTCCTGACGCATCGAGCTTTTTTGGGACGACCCAAACAGGGCTATTGTAAGGACTTGATCTGGGACGGATAATTCCATTTTGAAGCATTTCTTCAATTTGCTTTTGAATTTCTAATTTATGGATATATGGGTACGTATATATTTTGGTTTTTATTGGGATGTTGTCTGTGGTGTTGATCTTATGTTTTATCTGATTTGTAAACGAGAGAGGAGTTTGTTGGGAAAATATTCCATAGTATTCATATAGGAGATTGGTTAATTGTGTCTTCTCTTCTTCATTTAAATGTTCAGTTCTAATTTTTTTGAAAAAATCTTCATTTGAGACGTTGTTTTTAGAATATTGCTCGTTGAATTCGAAATTATTGAATTCTTGGATTTCATCGATTTCGACTGAAGGAAAGTTTTCGCCAAAGTTGAAAATTTTTGGTTGGTCACTTGTGTTAAGAATTTTTGCTCTGGCTTTGAAGTCATTTACCTCATATACGCCTTCCAGAATTCGAACATTAGGACTTAATTCCATTTGATTGATTATTACATCGCCGTTATATTCTTTAACGGGGATTTTGTAAAAATATTCTCCAGGGTCTATCTGGTAAATAGTGTTTTCTGGTAGATGATTAAAATAGAGTTTCATTTTAACGTCATTAACAATGAGCATTTTATGTTTATAATCGATAATGGAATCGCATTTTATTAAAATATCATTACCAAAAAGGCCATGATAAGTTTCATGAAAGTCATAGATAAAATAGGAATTTTTCTGTTGAATTCATTTTGAATTCTTCAAAAGCATTGACAGATACGGCCTCGCTAATGAGTGTATCTCTTTTCAATGATCTCATAATTTTTGGATATTTCAATCGGATTTTTGGAACTTCTTTAAACATGTTTGGTAGAACTAGTGAATTTCTAGAGCCACTGTCTACTAAAAATTTCCAATTTTGGATTTTTATGTAGGGGAGTTGGTTGGGCCCTCTTCCCGAAAATTTCCCACTTCAATGATTTGTTGGTTATTGATGTCCATTGGTTCCACTCGAAGGTTATTATTATTGTTTTGAGGGTTTAAAGTATTATTAAAGTTTCTACTTTGGTTTTGTTGCCAATTATTGTGAGAAGGAAAATTATTATTATTCAAAGGAAAATTTCGATTCGCGAAATTTGTAGGGTTATTATTATTATTTCGAAACATGTTAGGATTTTGGCTGCCATTGGCATGCATCGGATTGTGATTTGTATTATAAAAACTTCTACTTGTAAAATAACTGTTATTAGGTGAATTTCTTGGGTAGTTTTTGTTGTTGTTATTGCGGTACAAATATTGAGGGTTCGTAGTTGGGTTACTGCTACGATACGAATTTTGGGGGTTACTATTTGAATTTGAATGATTTTGATAATTGCTATTACTTCGGTTATTATTTCTACGATTGTTGCTACGGAAATCATTAATAGAATGATTACTTCTGTTGTTATTGGGATTAAAGAACGCATATCCAGATTCATGTAGGATTTGAATCGCGTTTTCTAAGGATGTAGGACTTCTACATGACAAAATTGATTTCAACGGTTCTGGCACTTTATTTTTAAATACATTTAAGGCACTATTAATATTAGCGTTCAAATGTCTATCTAAATTAATTTGGTCATTTTGGCATTCTAATTGAGTTTTCATATTCAATCTTCGAAGTATGGCTTTTATATCGTTATAAAATTCAACTGCATTGCTCTTAAAACTTTGCCCTCTAAGTTCATCAAAAAGTTGGTCCATAGATAACCTATCGCTAAAATTGTTGTATAGGATTTTTGTGATATCCTCCCAAGTTACAGCTTGGTTATTAATATCCATAACTTCTCGAGCCTTTCCCGTTCATTTGGATTTAGTAATATCCGAAAATATTCCCTTAGAAAAGTCGTCATACTGTACTAGTAATGGAGTAATTCTGTCTATTAATTTTATAAAATTTTGTAGTGTGCCGAATTTTCCATTAAATTCTGGAACTCGTTCCAGATATTTAAGAGGATCAATTGAAAGAACTTTTTGTTCAGTCATGTTGTTGCTGGTATTTAAATAAAGGAACGAAAGCGCGTCTGTTAAATAATCTATATCTTCCACGTTTACGTTTGGCATGCAAAAGTTGTTCACGAAAAGGAAATTTTTATTTTCAGAATTATGCTTATAAATCTTCTTTCTTTTTTTTTTGCACTTTTATCGATTTAATTTTTCAAGATAATTTTTCTAACTTACATATAACACAAAAAAAATTTTCTTTATATACTGTATATCTTTTCTATCACACTTTAATTAATTAATTATTTGGGAAGATTTTTTTGTTTATTTAATCACAATATTTGTATTTCATAAATATTTTTTCTTTATCCAAATTAAGTGTCAAATTTAATAGAATATTTATTGTAAAAATTTAAATGACTTACTTAAATAAGAAAAATAAATGTAGTCGTTTCTCTAAAACTGCAAAATATACTGGAAACACCGTCGGGATGTAATTGGCTGCAAACTGCTTCAAAAATATTTTTTTTATCTTCAGGCTGCGATTTCCAGGAATCTACTTTTTCAAAAATATTCTGCTTAAATTTCCTCCGATAAGTGTTGAAGTGTATGTATTTGTTTTATAAGAACCTCGGCTTTAAATACAAATATATATATTTATACTGTATCACTTGTCGTTGCGTCTCAGTATATTAAAATATACAATTAGTTGAAAATAAACTTTCCACTTGAAATTATTTTTGTCTTGCGATTTATTCACAATTATTTTACGATTTCTTTTGGAGATAATCGTTCTCTTTACACAAAAACAATTTTCTACTTTGTTATATATTGTTCTTTTAATATTAAAAGATTCTCTGCACATATAATAGTGTATTACAAAAAAAACTTTTATCACGGTGATTTACGTTCACTTAATAAAACAAATTTTTTTTTTGTATTGATTTTCAACTAATTGACGCATCCTACGCGGACTGCGCCATTCAAAGTAGCGACGTTCATGAATTCAAAAAAAGGAATTTTTAAAATAAAACATTACACAACTTCCTTTAAATATAAAAACTTTTATTTCACTTTAGGTTAAATAAGGTTTAAATAATTTCTAAGACAACTACTTGGAGACACGAATTTATCGGACGCGAAAAGTAGACTAAATTCAAATTAATAATTAGTTGCTTAAGGCACAAACATTTTAAAGTCACGTTGCAGTGCAACGTGCTGGGAAGACCTCCGAAGAGATCACTTCCAAGAAATTAAAAATGAAATCTAATATGTCGAGACAAAGGAGATGCAAGAATAATCGAATTGTTAACGCGAGCAAAATTATATGATAATAAAATATAGTTTAAAAAAACTAAAAAATACGCTTTTATTTTAAAATGAACTAAAAAGTAAAAAATAATTTTGAATGTAAAGTTTTTATTGCTCCAGCCAGTATAAGAAAACAACCTACCTTTCGAAATCTAAAAAAGCGTGGGGCTCTCTATATTCTTATTTTATTAACACCGGAACTTTTAGCTAGCGCCCCACGCTTTTTTAGATTTCGAAAGGTAGGTTGTTTTCTTATACTGGCTGGAGCAATAAAAACTTTACATTCAAAATTATTTTTTACTTTTTAGTTCATTTTAAAATAAAAGCGTATTTTTTAGTTTTTTTAAACTATATTTTTTATTTTCTATTTTTTAGTCTATTATATGTATGTGTTCGGCCATTTTGTAGTGACCGCCATATTAGATTTAAAACGACATCACAAAGCTTACTATACTATACTCGTCATACACTTTCATTTGATACCCATACCGAGTGGGTTGTAAAGAAAAAGGTAAACCGCCATTTTGTGGGGCCGCCATTTTGAATTTGGAAAGACGCCCCACAGCGAAAAGTATTCTATTATCACATCCTTTTATTTGATACTCATACCGAGTGGGTTGTAAAGAAAAAGATAATCCGCCATTTTGTGTTGGCCGCCATTTTGAATTTGGAAAGACGCCACACAGATAATTGTATTCTAATTGTCACACCCTTTCATTTGATACCCCTATCGAGTGGGTTGTAAAGACAAAGGTAGTCCGCCATTTTGTTTGCCGCCATTTTGAATTTGGAATGACGCCATACAGCTAATTGTATTCTACCTGTCATGCCGTTTCATTTGATACCCATGTCGGGGGGTCGGGGAACACAATAGCAAAAATTGACCGCCATCTTGATTTTCTTACAAAATGGTCAGATTGCATTGTCACGCGAACTATGCATATGTGCAAAATTTGAAGTTGATCGGTTATATAGAAGTGGGTCAAAATCAAGTTGCAAGATTTGTTTACATAGAACCATAGACAAATAAAAGGAAAGATATTCCATTTCATACAAGAAAAGTGTGCAAGTTCTTGTTGAGAGAGCTTTCCTATTTACTCCATTTAAGCTTCCTCCAAGCGAAAGCTGCCCCTGCTAAATCTTTATTTTCGGTGGCACTGTCCAGATATTTGAGTAAATCTTATCTGAAGAGAGTAAATGGAAAGAAAAACGTTGGCGATGCATGGGAGCAGGGTTCTTTCAGAGCTATTCGCGTTTGCGCTTCTTTTTTTACAGGTTTTCTCATTTATGAATGGCATATTTACGAATGTGTATATTGTATTCTAGCAAGACCCTCGTAAGTACAGGCCTGGAAGCAGACTTTTTGGTTGTGTCTGTGCGGGGCCAAAATCGTCTGACAGTTGTGGAATTAACATGGCCGAAGCCGTACGAAGCAATTTTTTAACTTTGCTTTTGGAATAAAAAGTGGTAAAATAATGTATTTTATCACTTTTTAGTGCACACGGATTATCAGTGATAAGTTATTTAGTGATCTGAGTCCATAAATTAAAAAAAAATTAGTGGTTAAGTGTATTTTAAGAGTGTTAATTGATTAGGTGACCATTTTTGTTTACAATCGCGGTGGTTTTTTCGTGTTAATTTAGGGAAAAGGTGTTGAATTTGGGTAGTAATGGAATTAAAAGTGAATTTAAAGTAGTTAACAATTATTATAGAAGAGTTATTAAAAACATAAGTGCAAGTACTACTACACAACATGAATAACAATAACTTTTTCACTTTTCTTTCACATTTTTCTGCACTTATGTTTTTAATAACTATCCTATAATAATCTTTAATCACTTAAAAAGCACTTTTTATTATGTTACTACACAAATTCAACATTTTTTCCCTAAATTAACACGAAAAAACCACCGCGAATGTAAACAAAAATGGTCACCTAATCAATTAACATTCTTAAAATACACTTAATCGCTCACTTCATTTTAATTTTTTTTATTAAATCACTAAAGCACTAATCACTGATCATCCATGTGCACCAAAAAGTGAAAATATACAATATTTTACCACTTTTTAGTGCAAAACAAACTTAAAAAATTGCTTTTTATGGCTTCGGCCATGTTAATTCCACAACTGTCAGAAATTTTTGGCCACTTTTCAGCTATGTTAGTATTAGTTGGCCTGTCTGCTTCCAGGCCTGTACTTACGAGGGTCTTGATTCTAGGTAAATTTCATTAAAGGGATTTGTTGGTGGAAATAAATGAAAATAAGAAGGAAGCTGTTTGTTTGATTTTTTGTTTAAATGACAAAAATCAATTACATATTTTTAGAAGTTACGATTTTATTTTTTCAGGTCCGACTTTTCGGTTTCTACTTTGCAAAAGTTAGTAAAATAGTGATTTTTGTGCGAATTTTGATTTCGTTTTGATTTATAACAATCATTTCCGCAATGTGTTTATTTTGCAGATTTGGAAAAGTTTTATTTTGGTCAAAGGTTCACAAGCAAATTATTGCGTTTTACAAGGATTTGAAAATGTAAAATATCAAATCATGAATAAATTTAGAAATACGAAAAGTGGAAATTATTTCTTTATGGCTATTTAAGGACATTCTCACTTAATAGTACAGCCAATATAAGAATTCTATCTAATGGCCCTATAAAAAAATATCCAAATAACTTGAATTTTTTTTATCTTTATTATGATGTTCTACTGACATCCTGGAAAGTTTTCTTCTATTGGGGTAAATTTTAACTTGGCGCAATTATATCGAAACCGTTTTATTCGTAAACGGGCGGGAAAGTTTCGGTGTCCCTCTAATACTAGTATTTTGTTAAAAAAAATACTCCTATCCACACCACCGCAGGGGTAGAGTAATTGGCGAGTTTTTTTAAAGTGGTGTCCCCAGTAAGCCTAATCCACAAAACAATTTTCGGCGTTACATCCCTTACAGGCATGTATTTAGTCGTCATTGAGTAAGTCCGACATAAAATGTTGGCAGACGTAAAAACGGAGTAAGCTTCGATATAGTTTTGGCAGACAGTTTATTCTATACATTATTACAGAATAGAGTTCAATTATTTCAAGGAAAAAGGATTGTGTGTTTCTTTATATATAATATAAGATAAGGACACAACATAAAATTGCATTTGTTGTTGAATTTGCTATCCACGCTACTACTCCTAAGAATTTGATGAAATTAACAACTTCCCCTTTTAGGATTGTATAATTTTTTGCTTGGAATAGTTTTTTAATGAGCTCTTATCTTTAAATTGATGTGAATGCCACAAACAAAATTTTCGAAGAATAATAAGGATCAAATAATCTAAGATTTGTTTGTGGTGATCGTAACATTCATTTTCTTTAGCTAACCAGTTGGAAAATTCAGATTTTTTACTTATTGTATCCATACAATGTTCAATTATTTTGCTTTCTAAACCTTTTATTTCAGGAGTACTCTGAACAAATTTAGCGAAGATTTTAACAAAGATTTTACAAATATTAAAAAAATAATCTGTAGGATTTTTAAGTGCACCAAAATCGGTACTTTTTGAATAATTTTTAAAATAAATAAAACTTTCCGAAGGTTTTGAATACTTAACAGTTTCGTTTGGGTTTCTCACAACCTTATCGCATAACAAACACTTTTCTTTTTTTGAAAAGCGGTCAATTATGAAACCTCCAAAATACCTTTAAGAAGTTTCTTCGACAGAAATCGAATCTTCATTTGCCCCACATTCCAACAAATCAATTGACTCGCTTATGTTGCTAACTTCGTGACCCTCATTAGTGACATCACCAATCGTCCGATCCTCAACAGTAAAAATACCATGATCGTTATTATTATTTATGGTTTTGCCATCACTAAATGAGTCAATAGCTATAAATTGCTGACTATCTTCGTCACAATTCTTCCTATGGGAAGATATAGACAAAATTTTGTTCGAAATAATTTTGGAAATAAAACTATTGAAATTATATATGGATTATTACTGAAGCCCCCTCTTAATCTTTCTAAGGAAAAAAGGTTTTCAATTGGGTCTTGGTTAAATTTCGAAGTCAGAACGAACTCTTTATTGGGAAACTCGTTTAATATTTCATCAGTTAAAAGAATAATGGATTTTAGAGTCAAAATCAATCCCCCAATCCAAAATGTTTTGTTTTTGTTCTCAAATGAAATTGATTGAATGTAACGTAACATTTCAGAAAGATATTTCCTTGGAGTATTTGTTTGAGTTAATCCACACTTATACCAATTTCTACTAAAAGGTTCTTTACTATTGAGACAATCGAACAAGTTTTTGAGTTTTGAAAAGAAATCGGAAGTAGAAAGAGTAACTGATGAAACATTAGGGCTAAGCAAATTTAATTCTAAAGCAGTTTTAAGAGCAGCACAAACTGTGTTACTTAAAACTTGAAGAGCATAAGAAACCTTCATCTTTTCCCAAGTATTTGGCCATACATGTTTTGAAGTTAACTTCGGCACCATTTTAGTAGAACCATTTTTTTCTAAATTATAGAGTTCTTTAACACAGTTCCAACTTACTGTTCCATCTTAACAGTGAATATCTTTTACCAATAAAGTATTACGTATTGATTTGAACAAATGCGGAACATCGAACATTGCAAAAATCTTTTGATTATTATAAAAAAAAGGGTCCTTTTCCGTTACTCCGAGAGAACTAAAGCAACTGCGATTGTTAGAAGCCTGATCTGAGGCTATACTTCGGATTTTAAGACCAAGTTCACAACAGTAGTCTAAATTCAGCTTCATTTTTTCGGCTAATACTTTACTGTTAATTGGTTGATCGGTGGCAAAAAAACTAATAATAAATTTCCAATTAGAAAATAAGCCTCGAACCATAAAAACAGAAACATACTTTGCTGGTTCTTTATTTCTAAAATCACCTGTATCGACAAAACCAACTATTTCATCTGTTACCTGATCATTTATGTTAACTCTCTTCTAATATTAATTTCATCAAATATCAACACAGCTTGTCTCATTTCTAAATCCCAATGTGAAAAAATCTTCTTAAGGTTTTCTGTAACCGTGTTATTAAAACCAGGTTGAATATTTTTAATAAGTTGCCAACGATGCAGAGAGCTCAGAGATGGTAAATTTATGTTTAAATTATCTTTAAAATACCTGTAAGTTGTAGGAGATTTGTAATGGAAATTTAAAGCTAACGATCTTTCGTCATAACTCCATCTTTTTTTATTTTTCTTGTTAGAAAGTATCATAGTGCAAAAAGTTTTTGAATTTTTAGTCACATAGGGCGCGGAGGCAATTAAAGAAGTTAGCGGTGTTTTGACTATTCTACTGAGATAGTTGTTTCGACATATCCTTCTTTCTAGGTTCACTTTCTTAGTTCTATTTTCCTTGCTGCAGCTCTTTAACTGTTCTATAAGTTTTTTATATTTACTTAATAAATTTGTATATTTTGAGCGGTAGAAATTTACCGATTTCGCCGATTTTAGACAAAAGGAGCAGGACAATTCCATTTCGACAGAAGCAAATGAGGGATTTGGCTCTAGTTTAGCTAAATCTATGAGAGCTAGATCAGGGTTTGTTATTTTATTTGAGTTTTCATAACACTTACCAGAAAAAATAGCTACATAGAAAAAATAGAACATCGCAATACATAAATGATAAATGGGCCTATGAAACAGTTCCTTTCTTATTTCATAAATTAATTTATAAATCGTACCTAGAATTAATATGTTATAACCAAGCCTGTAAAAAAAGCGCATAGGCAAAAATCTCAACCATGCTCGATCCATCGCTATCATTTCTCTTTCCACAGCCTTCGTCTGGAGGAAACTTAAAGGTAGAAACAGAATGGCACGGCGACCGTGGCGGTGGCCGCCGCTCAGAGAGTTTCCCATACATTTAATTTGTCCGCGACGCCTGGGGAGAAATTAAATGTAAGGGAAACTCTCTGAGCGGCGGCCACCGCCACGGTCGCCGTGCCATTCTGTTTCTACCTTAATGGAGGAAATAGGAAACCTCTCTGAAGGGAAAAGTGGACACTTTCCTGAAATGGAACATCTTTCCTTTTATTTGTCTATAGTAAAAGAAAAGAGAAACAAAAATAATAGCTTATTGGGGAAACCACTTTAAAAAAACGCGCCAATTACTCTACCCCTGCGGTGGTGTGGAAAGGAGTATTTTTTTTAACAAAATACTAGTATTAGAGGGACACCGAAACTTTCCCGCCCGTTTACGAATAAAACGGTTTCGATATAATTGCGCCAAGTTAAAATTTACCGCAATAGAAGAAAACTTTCCAGGATGTCAGTAGAACATCATAATAAAGATAAAAAAAATTCAAGTTATTTGGATATTTTTTTATAGGGCCATTAGATAGAATTCTTATATTGGCTGTACTATTAAGTGAGAATGTCCTTAAATAGCCATAAAGAAATAATTTCCACTTTTCATATTTCTAAATTTATTCATGATTTGATATTTTACATTTTCAAATCCTTGTAAAACGCAATAATTTGCTTGTGAACCTTTGACCAAAATAAAACTTTTCCAAATCTGCAAAATAAACACATTGCGGAAATGATTGTTATAAATCAAAACGAAATCAAAATTCGCACAAAAATCACTATTTTACTAACTTTGGCAAAGTAGAAACCGAAAAGTCGGACCTGAAAAAATAAAATCGTAACTTCTAAAAATATGTAATTGATTTTTGTCATTTAAACAAAAAATCAAACAAACAGCTTCCTTCTGTGAAATTTACCTAGAATGAAATTTACCCTTTAATGAAATTTACCTAGAATACAATATACACATTCGTAAATATGCCATTCATAAATGAGAAAACCTGTAAAAAAAGAAGCGCAAACGCGAATAGCTCTGAAAGAACCCTGCTCCCATGCATCGCCGACGTTTTTCTTTCCATTTACTCTCTTCAGATAAGATTTACTCAAATATCTGGACAGTGCCACCGAAAATAAAGATTTAGCAGGGGCAGCTTTCGCTTGGAGTAAGCTTAAATGGAGGAAATAGGAAAGCTCTCTCAACAAGAACTTGCACACTTTTCTTGTATGAAATGGAATATCTTTCCTTTTATTTGTCTATGATAGAACATACATACATACATACACACATACATACAGGTGAAGCTAATATAAAGCGTATAAAAAGGGATTTTCTTGGAAGGAGAAAAATATTATTAACGGGCGCAACATAGTTCAGCTAACTTCATGTGGGGTAAATTGGACGAAGGTGACACCTGTGGCCAAAAATGAACTAGAAATTTAGTTTCTTCTACCCATCCATTTCCAGTCATTTTCCCCATAAGAGTTTAACCTCCTTGTATAGTCTCCATGGTGTTGCAGTCAAATGTAACCCCAAAAAACATGGCCGATTGTATTCATCCGGTTCATGGTCAAGTTCGTTAATCACTAATGCCCGATTTCTTCACAATGGGTTATACCTCTGCTAACTTTATCCATAGTATAACTAGAGAAATTGGTTTTCTTCACGATTGCTAGCCTTGGGTTAAGACTTATCGGTAGGTTAAAGTTAACTGGCCAATTTTGAGGGGTTATCTCTTGGTTACATTTTTATAAATATTTAATTATATTAAAATCGGACGCACTTATGAATGTTAATGTTTTCTCGACCGATGAGAGCGAAGAGAAAAATTTAATGGAAAATTTAAAAAAACGGTTTTTTTTATTTGTTGATCTAACAACAGATTTTGGATTTATAGAGAGCGATTTTTTCCTTTTGCTCCACCATCACGCACTGCAGCTTCAATAATTTAATTATTAATTCTGCTGTTGATTTCACTTTTCGTAAAATTAGCACTACGTTACTTGTCTTTTTAAATTTTAACTGCAAAAATTACATTTACATATATTTTTCATTCATAAATGCGAACATTAATTTAAATGTTTTTTAAATTATTTCAACGTTTGACGTTAAAAAAATCCGCCAAATTATAATTTGGCGGTTTTTTTCAACGACTTGCGCAAAAGCCAAACATATATCAGAAATTTGCAGTTGCCATATGAATGGTAGGTTAACTATCTGTGGAATACGTAACTTTGGATTCGCTTGAAGAAAACCGTCCAACATTTAATCGAAGTTTATCTTTATTCTAAAGTTAGAAAACCCGGGGATAAGTGTAAAGTGAAGAAATCGGGCATAAGACATTTTATGTTTACGCCTAATTTCAAAAACAAGCTTCTAAATTCGATTTATATCAATGCGATTATTCATATTTAATCTGTTTTTGGATTTTCCGATGAATTTTTTTTGCATTGCCCCATTTCAACTAACTTAATTTTGAACGAATCGTCGAAATGGGTCAAATTCAGCTAAATTCATGTGAGGCACATCGGACAAAGGTGTCATCTGTGGCCAAAAATGAACTAGTGATTTAGTCTCTTCTGCCCTTCCATTTCCTGTCATTTTCCTCATAAGAGTTTATGCTGCTTGTATAGTCTCCATGAAAATTCCATACAAAAAAATGGCATACAAAAACTATTCTTGTGTCCCTCCCACTTTAAATTGCTATGAACTTTAATCGATTTTAAAATAAAAAAAACAACAGTTCAGTGCATGACAGGGATATCAACATAATTAGAAAAAAATGGACAGGTATAGAGTTTTTTTCTGCTTTCTCTCTCTTGCGTTATTTTTAAAAGTTAGTTAAACAGGGGGAAACAACCCTCACATATTAAAAAAAATACATTTATTTAATGAAAAAACTGCTACTAAATAAAAAATAATGGTGGAAATTTATTTCTATCAATTATAACAGATATCTTATTAGTTATGTTCTCCTAAATTCGAAGAAAATTCAAATTCAAATATTTTATTTCATATTTCACATAATTTTGCGTACAATAATTTCTAGTTGCAGAATTTTGAGTCTAGTCTCATTACACGTGAGTTTTCTTATTTTGTAGTACAGTTTATATTTCTTATATATTTTTGTAAATATCAGGAAAATTCCGAAAAAACCTGATTTATCTCTTTTACTAAAACTCAAAAGCTAACTTATAACTACCTTACTCTAATTACTAGCCTACTCGCTGTCTTAACTCGTTAATTTGCTGAAACAGCCGATTTTGTGTATTAGTACAACTATTATAAAATTGATGTGCTGTTTTATTAGCCGCTTCGGCAATATATGGTACATTTGCTATAAGGTGTAGTCGCCTGTAAATTGGAAGAAAATTTTTTTGTTTACATAAAAAGGGTTTCTACTTCTGGAGAAAAATGGTGCCATTGAAAATTGTCAATCAGCAGTCCATTTCTATATGTCAGTGGGCGGGACATAAAAAACTCGCTGACTTTGTGCGTGCTTTTTTTATTCGCTTTTGTGTATTGTGTGGTATTGTGTAAGGTGCTTCCGTTCGGTTTTTTGGCGAATGAAGTCAAGTGCAAACGGCAAAATGCGACGTTATTTTTTTTCAATATTTTAATTTTGATTTAATTCTTTTATTTAGTATTTCTTTTAGTTTTATTTTGTAGTTTTTTGTTTATATTGTTTATTAATATTTGATTTGTGTTTTTTTTTATTTTAAGATACCCAGTAAGTGTTTTTTGTTTTAATTTTTTTAATCAAAAAAATCTCGGGATTTTTTTTATTATTTCGTAGTAGTAAAACATATTCGGACATCGAAGAAGTTCTATCCACACAAGTCCCCAAGTGACTCAGATGGAATATTCAGTTGTGACAAATCAGTTTGCCATTGGAGCAGCACAATCCAGGGGCCAGTTCACGCAATTCGACGTCGACTGAAAACGACACGGAGCGCGTTCAAAAATCTTACTATCGTTACCAACGGGAGTTTTTGAACTTCAAAAAGTTATGCTGGTGGTTATGTTGTAGTTAACCATGGAGTTTTTGAACGACAAAAGTTTACCATAGTTAACCGTAGTAAGGTTTTTGAATGCGCTCTATGTCGTTTTCAATCGACGTCGAATCGCGTGAACTGGCGCCAGGTGCTTTTTGAAATTTTAAATCATGACATTATTGCCACAATTTATCCATTGGACCAATCATAACATAGGAGTGCATGGTCATGCTGTAATCGTGATCTTCTCACTCTCAAAGTAGAAGATCTGGCTCGTTTGTTTTGTAAGCGTGCGTTGCGCTGTTCATTTGTCTCAGCCGCTCTAATTGCTGCCATTTGTCTCACCTGTCCCCTTGGTGGCACTGTGATTAATTTTCACTATTCATTGTTAGAAAAATAAGACGATTGAAGGATTATATTTGCAACATAAAATTAGGTGTCATGAATAACAATAAAGCTCAGGAATATAAGAGCAAAGTTTTCTCAGGTTATGCTCTTATTTTCACAAATTTATTAAAAATTTTGCCATTATTGCAAAACCACTATATGACCTCACGAGGAAAGATGTATGCTTTCATTTTGGGTCAAAAGAATTGGAAGCTTTTGAGCTCTTAAAGTCTGAACTTCTACAGACGTCCCTTCTATCAATCTATAATCCACATAGTGAAACAGAGTTGCACTATGATGCGAGTAGTAATGGTTTTGGAGCCATTTTGTTGCAGCGACAGCAAACTCCACCCTGTATTTTATTTTTCAAAAAGGACGACTGACTTGAAGCTATGAGCTAGAAACTCTTGCTATAATATATGCACTTAGGCGGTTCAGAATTTACCTATCTGGCATTGAATTTAAAATTATGACGGCTTGTCAAGCTTTGACCTTAACTCTCGAGAAAAAGATGTTGAACCCTCGAATATCTAGATGGGCCTAGAGCTCCAGGACTACAAGTACAAAATTGAACATCAACAATCTAATAGAATGCAGCAAGCTCAATATAGGGACGGTGATATTAAAAAATTAGCAAGCTTTATCTACAGATAGTCAAATACGGATGTAAGATTTTATGTACCTAAACATAATAGGAGGGGAGCTGGTGGCCATTTTTGAGTACATCCTTGAGGCACATTGAAAATATTTGAGACACATTCCTTGCTAATGCGGGAATATGAAATTGGCGGCCTGGCTGGATGGTTTAGGGGGTTTCCAAGCTACGAATTTTTTAATTTGCGAAAATTTAAACGCAAAAAATATTGTTGAGGCACTTTCAAATTTTTACATTTTCAAGTTTAATATTTAATTAAGCGAAATATTATAAAGCCAGGCGATTTGGTCGGGATTTAAATGGTGACAGGCGATTAAAAAATATTAATTTTATAATATGCAAAAAATGTATTTGAGATGTCCTTTACCTATCACTCGTACAAGGAAAAAATACATACTATTGGTTGTAGATGGATTCACTAAAGCAGATTGCCAAAAACTCAAAAAAAAAAAAGCTTGTGCCCCAGAATGTACAGATATAAAATATATGTCATCAGTCAGTACAGATATAAAATCTATCTATTTGATTTTAGTCCACGGATACTTTATTCATATAATTTTTCTGTAAAAGTGAGCATTACTGAGATATTTTCGAAAAATCGCTTTTGGTGACCTTTGACTCCGCGTAAAATCGTGTCCGAGTGTCAAATCGATGGGGACTGATGACATTTTCCTTAGTGTAATAATATCAATGTCCACACCAAAATTCAGCTTTCTCGGAATTTTTCCGTAGTTGGGCTTTTTTTGTCTAATATCCGTGGACTAAGATCAAAATAATCTCAAAAACGGTTACTCTTACAAGAAAAAGTTATAAAATTTTTTTTGTAGGAAATTACCTAAACTACAAACTTTATTCACATAATTTTTCTATAAAAGTGAGCATTACTGAGATATTTTTGAAAAATCGCTCTTGGTGGCTTTTGACCCCGCGTAAAATCGTGTCGGACTGTCAAATCGATGGGGACTTGTGACATTTTCCTTAGAGCAATAATATCAATGTCCATACAAAAATTCAGCTTTCCCGGAATTTTTCCGAAATTGGGCCTTTTTTGTCTAATTTCCCTGGACTACAATTTATTAGATTTTTCAGTTGTTCCTTTGGGTTTTCTTTATTATGATTATTTCTCCTCTCCACTTCTGCTATAAGGCATAAATAGTTTTTCAAAATTCTTCATTTTTTTTAATTAAATTTATGTTTGTACTCGTTGGGGCAAATTTTGGCAATGTCGTTTGTCAAATTGTATGCGGTCAACTCGACTCAGGCGCGAGAAGTTATTTCTTGCTTAAATTCATATTTTTCCTCTTATAGTAGACCGAGTAGAATTATATCCGATCGTGGTACTTGTTTTACCTCAGAAGAATTTGTTAAATTCTTAAAACAAAATAATGTAATACATATAAAGCTAGCTACTGGATCACAGCAGTCGAATGGCCAAGTTGAGCGTTTCAACAGAATCATAACGCCAATGCCAGCTAAAGAAACGAAAAGTGCCAAAACTGGAAACTGGTACGAATGCTTACCAAAAGTAGAGTTTGCACTTAATAACACAATCTGCAAAAGTATAAAAACGACTCCGAGTATGTTGCTTTATGGTATTAATCAAAAGGGCGAAGTAAGTGATCAAATCATGGAGTATTTAGACGAAAAGAAAAATATTGACACAGCTCCTGATTTGTTAAGTACGAGGGCAAAAGCTACAGCAAGTATTCTTAAAGGTCAAGAATAAAGATTATTACGATAAACGTCACAAACCACTTCATGTGTACAATGTAAATGATTTAGTAATTGTTAACACTGGCGCAATTTTTATACATGCACAGCGCCAGCGCACACAGTAAAGTTCAAAGTCCACTCTCCATGTCTATTTCACTTGATGCATCCTTTTACTGCCTTCTTCTCGTTTCGTCTGTTGATTCAAAAACATCGTCGATATCATTGTTTTCTGACATTGTTTCCTGATCTTGATTGCCTTCATTTACCACGATATGAGGTTCATTTGGATATTCATTAGAGATTACGCTGCGCTGCATAGTAATTTATTTTTCATAAAAATGTTGTTTTTTTTATCACTTTTATATAAAGTTAATTTTTCTAATTGAAGTACGGAGTTTATATTATAATAAATAAGGCCGATGTTACAATTGGGGCTTTGACTTTACTTTGACTTAGCTTCGGGCTTTGTTTACATGTAATGTCATTAAAGCTGATTAAATAAAAGCTTCGACTGAACTTTGTCTGCGACTGTATTTCGACTGCAGTCCGGCTTTAAGAAAATTCAAAGTTTCGTCCGCCTGCAACCAACTTCACTTCATGTGAAAGAACTGAAAACCACTTTTTTAAAGCAAAATGAACGGTTTTGAATTTTGTGTATTTTTTATAGACTGCGAACATCATTAAAAATTATTCCAAAGCATTTTGTTATATTAATTTTCTTCTTTGCTTCTGCTTTGAAAGGAAACAGCTGATTGCAGTCAAAGCTACAATTTAATTTTAAAGTCGAAGTCTCTGGGGGCTTTCTTTGCAGTCGGAGTTGAAGTCGAAGCCAAAGCCCCAATTGTAACACGGCCCTAAATATTCATTTTTGGAATTGTCGTAAATAAAACATTTCATTAATTTACACATAACCTCATAACAGGTTATATCAAATACATCGCTTTAGTGGCAGAGATTATCACTTATGGCGCAGACAAATGGAAATTTACATGACGGAAAATAAACTGAAACCATATATATTAGGCACGGTGGCACGGCCTGCTGTTGACGCTGATCATTGGGATTATAAATAAATATTCATTTTTGGAATTGTCGTAAATAAAACATTTCTTTAATTTACACATAACCTCATAACAGTAATGATTAAAAATGTTGTTACGACCGCGGGTGTAAATAAAAAGCTGCTTCCTAAATATCGAGGACCTTATAAAACCGTTGAAGTACTAGGAAATGATAGTTACAAAATAACTGACGTTGATAACATCTAAATCAGTAGACTGCCTTATCATGGCGTCTGTTCTGTTGCAAATATGTTAGTGGGATGATACACGAGTCAACGTGTTGATGCAACACAATGTCAGTTTGTTGAGCGGAGCTGATCACGAGGCAACGCGTTGCGCTCAACACTTTGTATAATACTATGCGATTTTATGTGTGGGTAATCAGTTGAGCAGTTGAGTTTTTCTGTTAAACAAAAATTTTCTTTTAATGTTCCATGAATCTAAAGTCAAAATAAAAAATAACAACACAACGTACAACATAACAGGCCGACGTCTAAAATGCATCTGATATTCAAAATAACCCAAATTTTTCCCGACCCACAACCGCTTGCCAGTTACGCATACAGAAACATTTTTTGTGCAACTCGAGGAAAAATAGAAATCGTTTCTAGTTTCAGTCAACACAGCAAACTTCGCCGTTACCCTTCCCTTCACCCACGAACTGCGAAATGACAGCTCGTGTTGATCAATACGTTGAGACGTGTATCATCCCGCTTAGTGATGATCGTTGATGAATGATCTCAGATTTATAAATGACAGTATAATATAGCTATATTATTTAAAATGATAAGATATTAATAATTTAATTCCAAGTTGTAAATAAGAATTTTGAAATTTATATTGCTTTCGGTTTTACATGATCAAGTTTTAGGCTGGTCGCACACATACGGTTTCCATACCGAACACGGAATCCGTATGCGTGTGGCCAGCTTTATTTGCGTATGTCTAAATCGATTAAAAACCATATTGATAAAAGCCTGAAGCAGAATCAATGCAGTGTACTGCATCGCCTGTCAAAGTTTGGTTTCGTGCTTTTCTACTACCCGGAACACAATTGCATGCAGGGCAGTGAGCAGCAGTATACTGCACTGCAGGTTTAGGCTCATTTCTAAATTTACTCTGAAGTGTGTGATTTGAAGTTTAATTTTCTAACCTCACAAATTTCTATAAAAGTGATATTAAGTGGCAGTAATTTTTAAAGACATAAATTAAGGGCACATGAGTGAAATGCGAGTCTATGTACCGGCGTTACCGTAGAACTAAAATTCGCAGTTACCTAATTGACTACAAAGTGCTTCGTAATCGCATCAATCTCAAAGTCAGAGCTGCTAAACGTGAGTTCTATGCCCGCAAGCTTAATCCTGACCTAGGTTCGAAACGACTTTGGTCTAACCTTCGCTCACTTGGTGTTCATTCTGCCGTATCTGAGCCTGTTGATGTTGAGCTCCTAAACTCATCATTCATTCTCTCCGCCGAGTAACGATAGTTCCTCTTTCTCTAATTCCTCCACCTCTGACTCGCTTAGTGATGGTTTTTACTTCCCCTGTGTTGATTCTTTAGAAGTTCTTGAGTCTCTAGTCTCTATCTCCTCGAACAGTATCGGCTTTGATGGAATTTCTCCACGTTTTCTCAAACTATTGTTTCACTGCATCTGAACTCCCTTCGCTCTGGAAAAAAGCCATTGTGATTCCTTTACCTAAAAGACTGTCACCATCTGATATATCGGACTTTCGTCCTATTAGCATCCTTCCCTTTCTCGCCAAAGCTTTTGAAAAAATTATGTTTAAGCAAGTGATGAGCTATCTGGATCTCTAAGGCTTTTGACTCGGTTGTCCATCCGCTCCTGTTGTCCAAACTTAATCAACTTTATCATTTCTGTTCCTCTGCTACGCGTCTTTTCTCCTCTCTTCTTTCCGATAGATTTCAATGTGTTCGTCACAATGGCATTACATCCTCCCTTCTGCCCGTGCGTTTAGGTGTTCCTCAAGGCTCGATACTAGGTCCTCTTCTTTTTTCCCTGTACATAAATGATCTTCCCTCTGTCATTGACGGCTGTTCTTTCCATATGTATGCTGATGATCTTCAGTTGTATAATTGTTTTCCTCCTAGTTATATTGTATCCGGTACTGCTGATATGAATAACATTTTATCTCGAATCAGTGAATGGAGCTCGAATAATTTCCTCAATCTTAATCCTAGTAAATCCCAAGTACTGCTTATCAGCCGGTGTCCTCTGTCCTCTGAATGTATTCCTAATCTATTCATAGGTAATGTTCCTATTCCTGTCGTTGATTGTGCCAAGAGCCTTGGGATATTTATTAACTGTAAGCTTTCTTGTTGTAATCATGTCTCCTCCATGCTGTCGAAGATTTATGGTACCTTGCGTAAACTGTGGCTGTTCGCTGATCTGCTATCACCTTCTATTCGTGCCAAGCTTGTGAAATCACTTATTCTGCCGCATTTCCTCTATGGCGCCCTTGTATATATTGCTCTTGATTCGTCCTGTCAACAACGACTCAGGGTCGCATTCAATGATTGTCTGAGATTTGTTTTCCACCTCCGTAGATTTGATCATGTGTCAGACTTTCAAAATTCATTACTGGGATGTGGGCTCTTTCATTTTCTTAATGTCATAACACTAGCTCTCCTACATAAAATATTTTACTCTAAACGTCCTTGCTACCTCTCTGACTTCCTTGTCCCGATGCAGTCCTTGAGGTCATTAAATTTACTTATCCCTTTTCATCGTTCCTTGGTTGGTAGTCGTTCCTTCTTTGTGCATGCGATTAGACTTTGGAATAGACTTCCTCTATCCATCCAAAAAATCAGCACAGCCACGACTTTCAGAAAACAGGCATCTATTTTTCTATCCTCTCTTCCTGTTTCACTCTAGAACTCTCCTTACTTTACCTACCTCTCTCGAATTTCTTATTTTTCTCTTCTTTTCATCTCTTCGCTCCCTTATCTTAAGTTAGCTGTAAGAATTTTGGATTATTTACCGTGTAATGTTATGTATAAACGACGTTATAAACGACATTCTTGTCAGCGCTCTAGATAGAAGAACAGGTGGCATACAATGGGGATTGCTAGACCGCCTTAAGGATCTCGACTACGGGGATGATATCTGTTTGCTGGCCCACAGACACCAGGACCTCAAAAACATGTTAAACAAATTGGCAACAGAAAGTAGCTCGGCGGGCTTAAGGTTAAATCCGACTAAAACAAAAGAAATGCGGATAAATGCAAACACCCTTGAACGGACAGCGCTAAATAACCGTGACGTGGAACTGGTAGACAAATTCTGTTACCTCGGTAGTATTATTACCGAAAACTTCGGTACAGAAGAAGATGTCAGTTCCAGAATAAATAAAGCAAGAAGCGCATATGCATGCCTGTTTCACATATGGAGATCAACAGAGATCTCAATTAACACCAAATTGCAGCTGTTCAACTCCAACGTTAAGGCAGTTCTTTTGTACGGTTGCGAAACATGGATAGTCACCCAATTCATCACAGGGCGCCTACAAGTTTTCATCAACAGATGCCTAGTCGTATCCTAAAAATCCGCTGGCAAGATAGAATTTCAAATGAAGAACTATGGCGCCGTGCCGGCCAAGAAAGGATAGACGACCAAATCAGGCGAAAGAAATGGAATTGGATTGGCCACACCTTGCGACGCGAAGACGATAATCTAGCCAAACAGGCCCTTGACTGGAATCCGCAAGGATCCCGTCGAGTCGGAAGACCTAGAACAACGTGGAGGAGAACCCTATTATCAGAGGCCGCAACAACCGGGAGATCCTGGTCAGAGCTGAGAGCTGTCGCGCAAAACACAGTCCGCTGGAGGGCAACTGTTTCCGCCCTATGTCCCATGAGGGATTAAAGGAGCAATTAGTTAGTTAGTAGTAATGTTATGTACTTTAAAAGATTGTAATCTTGTGTACTCTACCTAATAAATAAATAATAATAATAAATGATTTTTATATTGTTTCAGTTAACAATAGTTTATAGTTTTACATGTTTGTTAAATGTAATTGTTCTGTTTTTTTACTTATTTTTATAATGAAGTTATTTTTTTTACACTATTTTTATAATAAAGATAATTTTCTCAATATAGAAAATATAAAAAGTATATAAAACTGTCTCTTTTTTTCATAAAATATAGTATTCCAATATAAAACTTTTTTTGACGTTTAAGCTTTGACAACACTGTAATTTTTGACAAGCAGTAAACAACACTGCACACTGCATTGATTCTTTTTCAAGCCAAAATTGGCACTAATGGAAATGTCGATATCATTATTACATATTCATTTCAGTATTTGTTTGAAAACATTTCTTGTAGCCCAGTCACTTTATACATGAATCTCTAAAAAAATCCAACTAGAGTTTACAGCGGGATTCTTTTTATTTTGGGGTCCACAAATAACACTAGTTTACACGAAAAATGTACCTCATGAAAAAAGTGTTTTTTAACCTAATTTGGGGTCGCTGAAAACGAAAATGACGCTCATTTATTTTTCCAAAGAACCGTTATCGAGAAATTAGCAAAACGGCTTTTTTCCACTTTTTCCCTTTATTGCCAGATTCTCTAGAACCAAAAAAGCTTAGCTTAAAAAATGCACTCTTTTATGCCGAATACTCCAACCTATCTAAAACTGTTAAAGTTAAGGTTCTACCCTGCCAACTTCCAGAGTAATGGGCCATCAAAGTCAAAATTTTGATTTTTTTAACAAAAATATCAACTAAAACCACCCTTTTCTGCAAAAAATACGTAGTTAACCATTTTTTTTCCAAAATTAGAAAGCTTGGACAATTTACTATGAATAATGTCCAAACAAATTTTATGCCATGACCTTTATTTTTGAAGTTATAAGCAATTTTGATGTTAAAATTGGCCCTATTTTGTGCTCCTTTACTACTTTTTTTCACCTAAGCTTTGTCGAAAAGTACCATATAAAGTCAATTTTTAACCGACTGATGCCGTAACACAAAAATTGCCCGTACATTATTCATAGGAAATTGTCAAAGCTTTATAATTTTGGAAAAAAATAATGGTTAACTACGTATATTTTGAAGATTTGATTTTTGATTTTGAAGTTGATATTTTTATTAAAAAAAATCAAAATTTTGACTTTGATGGCTCATTTCTCAGGAAGTTGGCAGGGTAGAACCACAGACTTAACTATCTGTAATACAGATGTTCCGCTTCATACAAAATTTTGGCACCAGCAAATTGCTGGGTAGGATTTGTTTCGATTCCTAAGGCGAAGCTTTAGAATACACATTCCACAAAGCTCTCCGCGCATTTCCCCAAGTTTTCTGTTGATAGACAAAGGAAGAGAGGAAGGGCATGGTGGCTACGGAGCTTCATTCCACACGGACGAAATGTATTTTTTCGCCTGATCCACCCCTCACTCACTTTGCCATACCAGCCAGGCAGCAGACGACACAATTTTTTTTGAATAGCCAAGTGCTCACGCACAGGATGGATTTTTTTGTTAATTGAGGAGCCGGATCAAAGAACCGCACTTTCGCTCGTTCGACTCCAAAAAAACGTAAAATTAGCTCGAAAAAAAATTTTCTTCAAATAAAAAAATTAAAAATACTTATTTGTTTAGAAAAAAAGGCGCATCTTTTTGTTTTATACAATTTTTTTGTGGCATCATTAGTTTTTAAATAAACAACAAAAAACCGATTTTTTTTGAAACTTTTTTTTATCTTTTTTTTACTTCTACTCGTCATAACTCTCTTAATAATTATTCAATTGATCTGAAATTTTTTGTATAAACTAATTACACGTAGCTTTGAATGTGAGACAAATTCCGATTAAAAAATGACATGTCGTTTGTTTGTTATTAATTTTTTATTTCGCTGCCACGTGCGTCGCGCATCAGATTTTTCAACTTCAAAAAGTATCGACGGAATTTTTGATTTCAATTTGCTATAAGCGGCAAAGTTGTTTATTAAGGTCTTATAAAGTTTTCTAAAAAATTTCGATGAATTTCATCATCATGGTGCATAGTTATAAACAAACAAACAAATAAGTATTTTTCATTTTGTTATTTGAAGAAAATTTTTTTTCGAACTAATTTTACGTTTTTTTGGAGTCGAGCAAGCGAAAGTGCGGTTCTTTGATTCGGCTCCTCAATTGCCATTGTGGCAGGTCATGATTTTGTTTTTTTGTTGTTTTCAGGCATACAATGATATTTCTCCGATGAAATGGAATATTCTTTCTTTCCGCTACATTTCGGATTTCCCGGCCTAAGATTTCAGGTGCGTGGGACATAATCTATTTGAATTGTATTTGATTAGCCAAGACCTCAGGCGCAGGGCACCGCCGGATGGGTTTTTTAATTTCCAATTTTTTATATGGTTATTTGAAATGGTGAATTGTCGCAGGTCATGATTTTGCTTTTTTGTTGTATGCAGGCATAATATTTTTCCGATGAAATGGAATATTCTTTTTAGATTACTTTTCGTATTTAAGGCATTATGCTACATTTTGTTTCCGGCGGCAGATTTCAGGTGCGCGAAATATAATTTATACTTCGGAATCGAATAAAAAAAATGTTTTACAAATTGAATTTATGTTTTTATTACTTGAGCTTATAAAATTGACCAACTCTAACTTAATTCTATATTAATTATGCACCTAGCAGGTGAAGGCTAATTATGCTGATTTCTAGACAGCGAAGTGAGAATAGACAGAGGAAAGTGACGAATATTTTACTTAAAAAAGATTTTTCGGTTAACATTATAGTAAGTATTGCATTTAAGTGATACATCTATTAAATTTTCTGAGAATAGAGAGCTAAATATGTACAAGAATGCCTACCAGGGAAGTGAGGTTAGTATAGAAAAAGTACTCGAGCAAATGTTAAGTCTTATTAATTTTAAACATTATTTCTTTCCTAGTCTGATTCCCCAAATTACATCGTCAACTTTTGCTCCTTGTTTTGCACAATATTTTATAAAACCCATAGGCGCCGGCAGAATTGTTTTCAAGGGCGTGCAAAAAATTTGGTCCGGGGCGCGGGTAGAGGTTAGAATTTAAAGTGGTGTGCCAGATCTACTTTACCGACATGGTTTACAGAATTTGTTTTTCGTACATATTTTTAGTTACGAAGAAAAAAATAGAACTCGCGCTTTGGTATCGTCTTAGAAATTATTTACAGAATGCATTTAATGTTATCAAACTTGGATTCAAAAATCCTAAATTTAAGTTCTGAGACCCTAAGCTCACCGATATTCGGATAAGCTTGAATGCGTTTGTAATCAACTTCAGGAATTAAACATGAATATAACCACAGTACCCGATCCTATTGGCAAATTATCGGAATTGCTCCAATCTCACAGTATTGGCAAGGCAGAAGCGCAGATCAAATCATCCATCTGAAAGTGTAGAAGAATTCTTCACATGTTATATATTTATTCCATGTTCTATATTTATCGCCATCGCAGAAAAGATAATAATTCTTTACGGACATATTTTAACAAATTTTATGTCCGAAGCTATTACGTGGTACATACGAAATGTGGTCTATTCCCAAACGAATCCTTGGAATACGCAGATTTGATTTCTAAGGCAACACCATTTCATCCAGCTGTAGCTGATGCAATCAAGATTGGTCTTACTCTTCGCCAAATCGCCAAAATCACCTCACGTAATTTATGAATGCCCCTAATTAGAAAGTAGCCTTGAGAATTTCAGTTATATTCCGTATTAAATTTTTTTTCTTAAAAACCCCTACCCCACCTCAAATTACCAATTATTTCACAATGAAATTATCTAGGCGGGTGGAATTTTTTTGGAGCCGATTAAGTCTGGAGCCCCACTTATAGATATATACCAAAATATGTATTGAAACTTATTAATAAGAATTAGTGAATGCTTTTTACCTATGTGTTTAATTATGAAAAAAAAAGTTGTAGACTTTAGGCCTGTATGTTTGAAAAAAGTTTTTACTTTTAGTAAAAAGTTTTTACTTCACAGCTGTTTGTTTTAGATGTCGAGTAAAAACTTTATATTTCCCCTCTTACTATTTTTTACACGAGCTCTTAAGCAGAAGTAAATTCTAGTAACTCAGATGGCATTGCATTTTGTTGTGAAATTGTGAAAAATACTACTGTAAACATTTCGAAAGATACACTAAATTTTTACTTGACTTTTACTCGAGAACTGTTTGTTTACTTTACTATTTTTTACTTAACAGCAGTTAACGATTTTTACTGGGATTTTACTTGACTTTCAAACATACAGACCTATTGTCACATCGAAAAAATATATTGAGCTTGAATCCTTACCTTTGTTTTCAGAACAAAATCCGAATATGTATGATCTGAAAACCCTGCGATCAACTTCCACCGACCGGAACCCAAATTAACTTCAACCAATAAAATCGATTATGTCGCGTGCATTACCGATACCGCCTCTAAGCCGCACGTGCATTAGGATAACGTGTTACGATAATACGATAATCCCATGTCCTACGCCCGACCCAATTAGGAAGCTCATATTGCATGCAGATCCAGATCCGGTGGTCTAGACCAAGGGTGGGCAACCTTTTTATAACATGGGCCAGCATAAATATTACCTTTTTTCCGCGGGCCGTAATAGTCATTTGGCACCTTCTTGTGACCTATATTTTTTTAGAATTGAGCCGGACTTGCACTAGGCAGTACATTTGTCCCTTACACGATGGTAAATTTTACTGAGCCCTCAATTTTTTGTCCTACTGTTGGTATATGAGTGTGTACCGAGATGTGATTGTAATTACGTAGTGGAGAGACAAGAGTTTGTTTTGTAATTACGTAGTGAAGAGACAAGAGTTTCTTCTTTCTTACTTCTTTAGGGGCAGTAAAATTCAACTTAAAATGAGGCGAGGTGAGGTGAGGTTGTAAATACGGGAGACATTTGTTATTTTTTTTGCTGCAGTAAAATATCCAATTTGAGCTGAGACGAGGTGAGATTTTAAATACGAATTGGAGAGGCATTTCTTACTTTTTTGAGGCAGCAAAGGTTCCAACTTGAAATTAGGTGAGGTGAGATTGTAAAATATGGTTTTTGGCATTTTGGCATTTCAATCGCTCCTCGCCTAATTTGAAGGCACCTCTTACCAATCCATTTTATAATCGTGTCCTACCCAACAGTAAATTTTTTGTCTGCATTTGAAGTGAAAGATGCTTTAATGGGGTAAATCACACTATCCAACACTCGGTCCTCAACTCAAACAGGTTTGTGTATAATGTAGGTATAATCCTCTAAATATTCATTTTTCTGTCCCTTTTTCGTGTAACGAAACGCGAATGAGATACAGAGTTACTCATAGTTTCCTCAGACCGCCGAGAACGATGTAATAATTGTGTTACGGTGATGGATGGGTGAGTCTGATAAATTTTCTGAGGCAAAATGAGGATATAATAAACTTCCCTGCGACCTCTTGTCTATACAACCGGTTTGTGGGGGGATGATAAAAGAAATGATGCATAGTGTAACTTAGCACAATGGATGTAATATTCAATTTAAACTAGATGACAAACATCGAAAAATACTTTTTTATAATTTATTCTAAACATCTGGCCAGCTGGATACGAACTTGTCGCGGGCCGTAGATGGCCCGCGGGCCGAAGGTTGCCTACCGTTGGTCTAGACGTTGAGCCATGAAAGTTTTCACAATCTATAGGAATCTAGAAATCAGCATAATTAGCCTTCACCTGTTAGGTGCATAATTAATATAGAATTAAGATAGAGTTGGTTAAATTTAAAAACTCAAGTAAAATCATGACCTGCGACAATTCACCATTTCAAATAACCATATAAAAAATTAAAAATTAAAAAACCCATCCGGCGGTGCCCTGCGCCTGAGGCCTTGACTAATCAAATACAATTCAAATATATATTATGTCTCACGCACCTGAAATCTTAGGCCGGGAAATCCGAAATGTAGCGGAAAGAAAGAATATTCCATTTCATCGGAGAAAACAACAAAAAAACATAATCATGACCTGCCACAATGGCAATTAACAAAAAAATCCATCCTGCGCGTGAGCACTTGGCTATTCAAATAAAATTGTGTCGTCTGCTGCCTGGCTGGTAAGCAATGTTACCGCAAGATGAATTTTGAGAGTAGTAAAATCTACTACCTTTTTGAAAAAAGAGGTAGTAATTTTTTTTGATTTCAAATCAATTTTAAAATACCCCATTAACACTATGAACACGCATATAATTTTATCATTAAGAGTATTCATGTTATTGCCGTATTTACAATGTATTGACATAATCAGCGTAAAGTATATGGGTTTTAATGTGATATCTTAGTTCATCTGCAGCCAAAATAAAGTTTACTGTTTGTACCTAAACGGTTTGTTTTTTCATTTTTAATCCCATTGAGTTTGGAAAATGCACACTCGGCTGCAGTACTATAGCACTTCAAGGCGGACACAAATTTACAAAGATCCTCGAATGAAAATTCTCCTACTGCATTTTTTATCTTAGATATTTCATACCAGTATTCTTCGATGGGCAAATTGGAAGGTATATCATTAAATGTTTTAAGAAGCCTCCACTCAGTGCAAATTTGTTCCACATCATAATTTGAGGCTTTAACTATATGCGAAAACGACTTAACCAAATTGGCGATAGATGGGTATTCAGGAGATTTTTCCCATTTCTGGATTTAATATTTGTAAATTTCGAATGCAAAATGAACCAAAGTAACAGAATGGAATGGAAACATGTTCCTGACAGCGACGAGCTGCGACCGATTTAGCCATAAATAAAAAATATTAGAATTATAAAAAAAAGGTAGTAGAATGATAACTTGAGGTAGTAGTGTAGTAGATTATCAATTTTTTTTAAAAAGGCAGTAAAACTACTACATATGTAGTAGAACGGTAACGCTGCTGGTAAGGCAAAGTGAGTGAGGGGTGGATCAGGCGAAAAAATACATTTCGTCCGTGTGGAATGAAGCTCCGTAGCCACCATGCCCTTCCTCTCTTCCTTTGTCTATCAACAAAGAACTTGGGGAAATGCGCGGAGAGCTTTGTGGAATGTGTATTCTAAAGCTTCGCCTTAGGAATCGAAACAAATCCTACCCAGAAATTTGCTGGTGCCAAAATTTTGTATGAAGCGGAACATCTGTATTACAGATAGTTAAGTCTGTGGTAGAACCATAACTTTTACAATTTTAGATAGGTGAGAGTATTCTGCGTAGAAGAGTGCATTTTTTAAGTTAAGCTCTGCCGAGAATCTGGCAATAAATGAACAAAAATGGAAAAAGGCCGTTTTGCTAATTTGTCGATAACGGTTCTTTGGAAAAATAAATGAGTGTCATTATCGTTTTCAGCAACCTCAAATTAGGCCAAAAACACTTTTCTTATTAGGTACCCGCAATTGAGAACAAATTTGTAAACTAGTGTAATTTTCCAAAAGTCCATAAAGCCAACTGACCTTCCACTCAAGTAACGGAGGGTCAAAGGTAACGAAAATCTTTTCTCAAGTATCTCGTAAAATATCGGTTTTACGTAAATTTTGGCTAAGTAAAATTTGTTCGTGAGCTAAATCTGCATAAAAATGTTCTATACATAATTTACCCTAACCAATAGTTTTTGAGAAATTTGTGTGACAAGCTGTATCCTTTTTAGAATATAATGAAATAATTGAAAATTAAGTTCATTGAAATTTATGTAAATACAAATATTTACAAATTATGAAATTTTAATTGTTGATACATACTACAATTAATTTGAAATTTGCAGTTATTTCATAGTTTTAAGTTTTCACTTTTGTCGGTAGTCCCAATGACTATGACTGTTAAATTGGTCGTAAATAAACCATATAAGTCCCAATGACTGCCTATGTATTTTTTATATTTTAGATATATAAATGGATGTTTAGATATAAATTTCGTAATATTGGATAGTTGTTCTTATTAATTTTTTATCAAAACACTGAAAACTTTATGAAATATTGAAGGGGGTGCTTTAGTGTTGCCCAATACTGTACATACAAAATTTTAAGTATCGATATCTCAAAAACTAAGCTCGATATCGAAAAAAATCTGCTTTATATTTTCATGTTATTTAGGAGTTCTATCGAAATTCATGGTCAAATCGCGCCGGTCGTAATCTCCCCTGTTACACGACTCCCTTTTACTCTATTAATATCTCAAAAACTAAGCTCGATATCGAAAAAAATCTGCTTTACATTTTCATGCTATTTAGGAGTTTTATCGAAATTCATGGTCAAATCGGGCGCCGATCATAATCTCCCCTGTTACACGACTCCCTTTAACTCTATTCTCCTAAAAACCGGTTCCACATAAATTGAAGGAATGCCCGTATGTGCCTCCTCATTGTAAGCTATTCTGAATTCAATTTTAACATCAACTAAATGAAAAACATATGTGCCAACATAACAGCAGATAAAAAACTTTTGGAAATTTTTTCTTACCTCTTCTACTGGAAAATCATAGCACTCAGCAATTTTTTTATACAAGTCCTTAACACTGGAAAACCCGGTTATTAAACCTGTAGGACTTCCATGAGCTAACTGGCAGTGAAATACTAACTGCGGTTGTGATACACTAGATTCTGTTGAGGGTACTAACTTTGAATTACTCATAGTCCCACACTTCTCACTACTTTCCCAATTATTTTCATTTTCGGGGAAGCCTAAAGATCTATTTGTTGACTTTCTACTAAATAGCGGCATCACTTCAGGAACAAATTAATACTTTCAAATCAAAAATAAATGTAAATAATTATTGACAGCTGAGAAAGCCAATTCTTACGGCACTGACACAACTAAAGAACAAAGAAGGAACAGAGTGGTATAATCTTATACCATGTTTATAAAGGGAGTTGCACTCCCGGATCTTCAATCCGAAGTGAAACTCTCGATTCGTTAAAGCCCCGTATGCAAGGCTCAAGAAATTCTTTGCCTATCTAAAAACTATGCAAAAAAAATGGGTAATGGGCCAACGCACACTGCGCATAGTTATGGCACATAAAACCGGTTTTATAGAAGAGAGAGAGGGAAGGGAAGGAAAGAACTTAACGAAACAATTTTCACGCAAAATCAAAAGCGTGAAAACTAACACATGCATATTATACTTCTTCTTATGTCAAATCTTCTTCTTTCTGAGCTCAGCATTTTCCCTCTGAAATTCTTTAATTATTCGCTTTTTGTTCATCAACCTGTTCAAGTGGTCTGAAAATTTTGTTTTTTTTGTGAACATATTGAAAAGAGTGATATTAAGAACTTTTTGTGGCGTTTTTCTATTTGTCAACGAAATGAAAGCTATGACAACTAATTTTCATATGCACAAATAAATTTAAAATTTCCTGTAAAGATTCAAGGTTACTACACAAGATGCTATTACCCCGTCTGCGTTCCGAGGAGTGTAGTAAAACCGGTTTTATGTGCCATAACTATGATCTGGTGAGCGTTGGCCCAATGGGCATATTCACACAGTGCACATTCATGGCGTCTAAAACCGGTTTTATAGATGAGAGAGGGAAGGGAGCGGAAGAACTTAACGAAACATTTTTCACGCAAAAGCAAACGCGTGAAAACTGGCACACATATAAAAAGTTACTTCTATCTCTTGCATTCTCTAGCTCTGTTTTTCTCTAACAAGTAAATTTCATCTGCAATACATTTAAAGGTTCCTGTATAGCATTCAAATTTACTACACTCATTTACGCCCCGTCTGAGTTGCTAGGAGTTGAATAAAACCGGTTTTACTCACCACAATTATGGCAGCGTGTGAATATGCCCAATGGGCCTATTCACACAGTGCACATTCATGGCGCCTAAAACCTGTTTTATAGATGAGAGAGGGAAGGGAGCGGAAGAACTTAACGAAACATTTTTCACGCGCAACCAAACGCGTGAAAACTAGCACACATATACTGTGTTTCCATGAGCCAGGGTAGAGTTTTCGTTAAGTAAACAGAAAGCTTTTTCTCTCAAGATCACTCGATGCTGTTTCCATGGCCGTTATGGGTTAAAGTGACAGATACCTAATTTTACATTGCGTCGCCGTTGGTATATGTGCAGTAAACGATACTGAAACACACACATATGCAAAACCCGGCTTAATCGGACTGGCTTCGTTGAGTTTACTTGGATTTAACGACACTTTACTCAACCCCGTTTCCATGGGCGCTTAATCTGAGTAAACTCAGGATAAACTCTGCATGGAAACACAGTAATATAAAAAGTTACTTCTATCTCTTGCATTCTTTAGCTCTGTTTTTCTCTAACAAGTAAATTTCATCTGCAATACATTTAAAGGTTCCTGTATAGCATTCAATTTTACTACACTCATTTACGCCCCGTCTGAGTTGCTAGGAGTTTAATAAAACCGGTTTTACTCACCACAATTATGGCAGCGTGTGAATATGCCCAATGCATGGAGAATATACAAGGGGTGCCTTCCATTTAGACACAGAGAGACACAGTGTTACACTGTGTCCGACACAGAAGTGTTCCATCAACGACACAGCTAGACACAGCCGGGCACAACTAAGACAATGCTACCAACCCTCGCCAATTGAAATGTGATCGTTAATTTATAATTACAACAATATTGTTTAATTTTTAAGATTCCCAGCATTTATAAGATCCCGGGTGATTAATTTAAAGAAATTATCAACATCAAATTTACGATTTACTTCTCAAACAAAAATAAAAACGAGGAAAGTGCGCCGTGGCGGATTTTTCATGAACTTATGTGTTCCATTTGGGCTTACACAGAACGACACAGAGCGACACGTTGTGTCGGACACAATTGTCTTTCTGTGTCTAAATGGAAGGCACCCAAAGAGACAAAACTCTTACACAGCGTCTCCACTAGCCATGGCCATGGCCATTTCCATATGGCATGGACCGTGTAGACCTTAGAATACAAAACTACAGGAAGGGCCCTCGGAGAATTTTAGCGTAGTGAAATTCAAACTGCACACTTCATTGCTCTTTTTTTCACTGAAAATTCACTCGTAACAACTTCTAATTGACAAAAACAAATTCTTTAAACTTTCTTTCTTCTTTTTAATTAGTTTTGCGAAAAACTGTAAATGCATTTTATAGAAAAACTCGTTTTAAAGAAAGTGCCGCGGGAAAATTTGACAGTTAACTAACAAGAAATTGTACCAATTTGACAGTTGTCTGATAGCGATTTCACTACGCTCCCATACACGGATTTTATACCCGAGGGCCTTTCCTGTAGTTCTCTATTCTAAGGTGTAGACCCTGAAAGTTGGCCATATTGATGGCAGATCTTATGGCAAACTCGATGGAAGCCATTATGGCCGGCCATCAAATCTGCCATGAATTTGGCCATAATTTGACGTTTGTTCACACAACTATGGCGGAAAGTTTAAAATTTAGTTTGATTCGGTGTAAATACATGTACGCATGTTTATAATTCTGAAAATATTTTTGTCTCGATAACATTTGTGAAAATGTGCCATTTTTTCCATGAAAATTCATGCCATGAATTGCCCACCACCATAACATTTGACAGCTCAAGCCATAAAATATGGCAAAGTCGATGGCGAAAAATATGGAATGTGTAGACGCAGTGTTATGGGGAAAATGACAGGAAATGGATGGGTAGAAGAAACTAAACTTCTAGTTCATTTTTGGCCACAGATGTCACCTTTGTCCGATGTACCCCACATGAATTTAATAAAAATTCATTGGAAACATCAAAAATTGATTAATTACTAATAATCGCATTGATATAAAATCGAATTAAGAAGCTGGTAAACAGCTGTAAGCTGCTAAACGTAAAATATATTAGTAATAAACGAACTTTACCATGAACCGGATAAATACAATCGGCCATGTTTTTTGGGGTACATTTGAATGCAGCGCCACCAATAATCAAACGAAAATTGACAACACGGAGTTTTGTCTCCTTGTATAGCCTCCATGAACAAATGGCTCAGAAATATTTTCTGGAGCCATTTCTGTAACCGGTATGCCAGAGTCAAGAAATTCACACCAGAAATATCGTGTTTTTTAGTGGCACGCAGATGTCGCTTTTGATCAAATTTTAGTTTTTCCTCCAGAAATAAGTGTCGATTCATTTATTCCTTGAAGGATTTTTAACGGTTCATGAGTACATAACATATCAGCTGGTTTTTTAAATTGAAAGGAACTTTTCGCAATACTAAAAATAACATTTTATTAGATTTTATTATCATTTTTTTATATCTTTTTTAATTCCTTGTTAGTTAAAACAATTCCATTAATTCCAAACAATCATAAAACAATTTATGTAATGTTCGCAATAAAAAACTGTCAAAATTTCTGAACTGCTGTTATTTTTTCTTGGGAAATAAATGCAAAAGTTTTCTTGAGCAAATTTCTTGAACCTTGCATACCGGGCTTTATAAGCAATGGCTGAGAAAATCCAAAATATTTTCTGGGTAGGTGGCAGCTCCGAGCCCAAATTAAAAATGGCAACAAACACAAATCTAAACGCAATGTTAAATTTAGTGTATTTAAAAAAATCTGTAACCAAAGGAAAAAACTATTGTAGCAAAATAAAACACCCAGTGGGCCTATTCACACAGTGCACATTCATGGCGTCTAAAACCGGTTTTATAGATGAGAGGCGGAAGGGAGCGGAAGAGCTTAACGAAACATTTTTCACGCAAAACCAAACGCGTGAAAACTAGCACACATATAAAAAGTTACTTCTATAGCCTAGTTCTAAGTTCGGTTCTAAACTAAATTTTAGCGAGTCTCTAAACTTGTACCCTTTTTTAGCAAGATAAAATTTGACAGTGTAGAATTGTAGAGAAAGTTCTTATTAACGGACAGCAGAAATAAAAGCTTCAATTTAAGAATTTTCAAAGTGTGATAAAAATGAGTAACGATATCGACAATCTTATTATAAATGCCGCAGCTCATTTTGTAAATATATTAGCTGAACATGAAAAAATTTCAAAGCGCGCCAAGATACACCCTTAAGCTAAGTATGCTGTTCTTAAGTACGGCGGTCAAGAAAACTGCTCTTATTATTTCTCGACCCCGGTACAGAAAATTTTGACAAGTGAATGCGAAGACTTTTTTTCTTGACTAAAATTGACATTTGACATTTATGTGTAGGAAAATAATATCTGGCTGCGGGAAATGTTTTTTTAGAGTCCTTCCGCATAATAAAAAGAAGGAATTTTCTCAGAAACGTATTTTAAAACAACACTTAAATAATGAATAATCGCTTAAACTGTCCTTTAATTATATTAAGCTCTATAAAAACTATAAAAAAAATAATGAAAACACTTCCCGCGGCCAAATCTATTTTCCGTCACAAACGAAATGTCAATTTTGGTCAAGAAAAAATTGTCTTCCCAATTTTTTCTTTACCGCATCAGAAAAAGGCTCCATCTACGTGTCAGAATAGTACTAGCACTTTTCTTGAGCGAACAGCGTACTGGGTACAGAAATTTCTTGAGCAAAAATTCCTAGAGCATTTCTTGACCGATTACTTAAGCGTTTTTTTACATAAAGTTTATATGGGGAAATTTTTCTTGACCGCTGTACTTAGGAACAGCATACTTAGCTTTACTTACGAGGGAGGTCTGAAAAAGGGCGGTTTATAAAAGATGTAAGTTATCTTTTGATTAATAAACTTTCATTGATAATCCATTTTATAAATTATATTGTATAATTATAGTTTGATGACCTAAGAAAATGTGGGTCGAAGTTTAAAGAAAATTTTCGGATGGATCCCGCTACTTTCGACAAATTATTATCGCTGATAGAAAAAAATTTGCAGCCGAAAGCAAACACTCGGCCATCAGACGGAATAACCCCAAAAGAAAAATTGGCGATTGTTTTGGAGTAAGTATTTTTAACATTTAAAAATATTTTAACTGATCAAATCTTAATTTTAGATTTTTTGCTTGTGGCACTCTGCAACGTCATATAGCTTCGGTATACCGAATAAGTAAGCAACATTTCGGTAAAATTATAGAGCAAGTATGTGACGCAACATGTGAGGCATTATCGGAATACATCCCGATTCTAAACTCAAGCCAAAAAATGGTGGATATTGCTAATAATTTCCATTCGAAATGGCAATTTCCAAATACTGTAGATGGAAAGCACGTAGCCATCAAACGCCCTAGAAATTCTGGAAGTTTATTTTACAACTATAAGGTATATTTCATATCAATATAAAAATTAATTTCATTAACCCTTGGATTCAGGAACCGTTCGGAGGCGGTAAGTGCCAGTATGAGGTCTAGCCAGACCTCATATAAAATGTATGGGATATGAATGGCCAAGTGTGTCCGTGCCTTTGTGGCTATGATTATACATACATTACATATATGCGTCTCTAATGTGTATGCATAAATAGTCAATAAAAAAGTCTATTGTTTGCATTATTACGCTACATTGTGACATTGGGAGCATTTATATGTTGTTTTTGCATGAGCTAAGCAGATCTATTTGCTGCATTCTACGTTGCTATGCACCATCTCGGGTCTGGTGCAAAAGGGTCCACTAGACTTACGGCTACGACGACTGATTAGTTGCTCATTTGGACGAATATCCCGTGAGCATCTGAACCATGGGTCAACGCCAGCCTTGTTCATATTGTAATCCAAAATTTGTATTGGTTTGGCCGATTGCTTTGTCGCGTCTACTTGACAAGTATAGTTCTTGGTGGAAACTACTAGTACCGGCTTTCGGCATCGTTGTCATGAAAAGCAAATACAGTCGATAAAACTGCTCGTTTCGGATCGATAATTTCAGGTGGCAGGAACGTTTTATTCTTGGCGGACAGTGCCCACATTCCACAGGCCCTGATGCATCAAATATATTGCCAAATCATACGTCGAGAATAAATTGTAAATGGTACAGCCGGTGTACATATTTTTCAACGAGATCTAATACCACGTTTTGACCTTGATTGGTATATATGATGCCCTTCAAGGGGTAATTGGTGATTGAGTCACAGACCCACAACACCTTGATGCCATACTTCACAAAGCTTACTCGGCATATACTGAGTGAACCGAGTCCGCCCGCGATAGGAAATAGTTGCCCATCAACGGTGAGATTAGCATGTGGGATGTAGGATCTTTCCAAGTTGAACAACAACATTAGCCAAACATCATCGATTGCTGCCGATTTGCTGGTAAGAAGGCGTTCTGCACGAATGTTGCCACTATCGAAGCGGATGTATGTTGTTATTTCTCGATCGCTCGAGCGACATGGTGGCTTTGTAGATATCAAAATTGTAGTTGGCCTACATTCTTTTGTTGGCTGCGAATTGGCGTTGAAAACACCAACAAACAATACCAATACGATAAAAGCATATAATTCTTTCTCGGTTATCTTTTGCCATACACTTTGCGCACTCTGTGGATGCTCTTGATTCCATTTAGCCCCTGCCTGCTTAGCTCTTAGCTTAGCTCTAGCGGTTGGTTTCACGCAAAATTTGACTGACAATTTCTTGCGTGAAATAAGTTTTGAAAAAGGCCATTGGATCTGGTAAAAATCTAGTCAAAGGGTCTGCGCGAATCGCTATTGGTCGATTGTGCACGCGTGTTGGGCCAACATTCTGCGGTGGGTTTTTGTTCCACAATGTACCGTGGTTCGACCGCATAAAGTCACCAGGTACAGCGACACCATCACTTGGAACAGTCATATTTTATATGAGGTCTGGCCAGACCTCATACTGTTGTATTCACGAAATGACATAAAAAGCAAAATTTATCAATGCTAAAACAATTTTTTCGAATTTTTCGTTGTTTCCTTTGGTTCGTCTCGTCGTGCCTAACAAAGTCATGCAATCATTCCGCTCTACGCTACCATACAAAAAAGTCGCACACACTCAAAAAGTCGAAAGGTCTAGCCAGACCTCATACTGAATCTTAGGGTTAAACAAAATCTTATGAATTTTAGGGATTTTAGGGATTTTATAGCATTATATTGATGGCAGTAGCAGATGGAAATTATAAATTTATATATGTAGACGTTGGTGCTTATGGAATCGAAGGGGACGCAAGCATTTTCGCTGAAAGCACTCTTGGAAAATCCCTTTTCAAGATAATCTGCCGTTTCCGAACGATGTTTCTCTAGCAGCTAACAAGATCCCATATTTTTTCGTAGCAGATGATGCGTTTCCACTACATAAACGCATAATGAAACCATTCGTTCCAAAAAGGGGACAGCAATTAGCAGAAGATGAATTAATTTTTAATTCTAGACTGAGCCGCGCACGGCGGTGCATAGAAAATTCATTTGGAATTTTGTGCTCCAGATTTTATTGTTTAGCACGCACAATGTTTTGTAGCCCTGATAAAGCTCAAAAAGTGATTACTGCTTGCTGCTATCTCCATAATTTTCTGCTTGATGACAACAAAGACATTTACTGTCCCAAAAATTTTCCGGATCGCTACGATGAAACGGGTCAATTAATAGAAGGAGAATGGCGTAAAAAGGTACCTCAAAATTCGCTTTATTCTACTACATTCCGATGTACACAAGGAAGGCATCCAAGTACAGCAAAGTTAATTCGTGAAAAAATTAAATTATATGTTAATTCTCCATGTGGATCTATCCCGTGGCAAAGAAAAGCTGTGCATTTAGAATAAAAGTGCGTTAAGCCTTATAGCTCGAGGTACATAGGCTGCCACAAGCAAATTATGTTTAAATAAATTAAGTTTTGGCGCGCTTAGAAATTTTATGTTATCCGGTTAATAAATTTACAAAATGACTTCTACTAAGGAATGGAGAGCACTGTCTGCGAAGAAGAAAGCAAAGGGAACTCCACAAATGTTCGATTAAAATATTTTTTCAATGCGATTTCCTTAAAAATGAAACACCTACAAACTTTTCTTATTTTTTTATTTGTGCATTTCTTTACTTTCTTTCATAAATATATAAAGATATAACAATATTTATTTTTAAGTACTAGAAAAAAGAGAAAATTTAAAATAAACATGTTCTTACTTAACAAAAATAAAACAGCCGTTCTTTTTTTAAAAAAAATTACCAATCTTCTGGTTTATTACGTGAACAACTTTTACCTAATCCTCTGTATTTCTTCTTGGAAAGTTACAGAAACATGTAAGTGTTTGTCTTTCGGGTTGGAATATATGTATGTATATATTAAAAACAACTTTCGGCAACTTTTAAGCAGGTATCAATCATTGGGCGCATCCAGTGCAAGATGCCCTTCCAAACTTGCAACCGCATTTGCAAATTTAATTTCAATGCCACACATTTCGGCATTCAAATTGTCGCGTTCCTCTTGATCCGCAGCAATCCGAATCATGTTATTAGTTGCTGGCTCGAGCTCGGCGTATTTATCTTGACCCATGGCCAGCCGAGCGCGAGCCGTATACAAATCCGACTTCGCCAATTCTGGGGGATCCACAAGCTCCATCCAAATAGCCCCATTCTGTAGAACAATTTTTTTCTCCAAATATAACCAGGAATCACCGCTATTTGGTGCGCAGGCTTTCCTCTATCTCGTTATACAAATACAAATTCACCATTAGAGGTGAATTTTTTTACATTTTCTTGTGACTGGGTGCTTAGAATACCAAAACAGTTGATAGTATCAAGAATAGTGTCTCAAGCTTTCAATCAGACGCGAGAGTCTCAAAAGCTTATGATTTATGATTGGTCATAATTTAGAATCGGGGGTAAAACGCCTCCAAAGTGGCGGCGGAAATTTTGAATCTTAACAATACAATTCTCTTATATTCGTAGCGTTTCGTACAATGTGCATGTAATTCAAGCTGTTTCAAATGACCCGCACAAATTACCGTGGGCTTGTAGTCTATTAATAAGCCAACGAGTTTTTATTTAAATCGAAATGTGTGAAACTGGAAAAATGGGTATTTTCTTTAAAAAAGAGAAAGCACTTTACGTTTTACGGTACATTTAAACTGAAGCCCGTATGAGTTTTCTTTTAATTCTTATATAAATACGATCCTTGTTAAGCCTACTTTACACTATCTGAGAAAGTCATATGATTTGACATATGCTTTTTTATCACGGTATACAGAAACAAGGTAATGTAAAAGAGAAATGTCAGTTGAATGCTGACGTCACTCGGCAAGTCTTCCCCATACAAAATCGAAATTGTTGTTGTTGTTTTCTGTATTAACTTGCCGGGTGACGTCGGCTTTTTCTACGATATTCGTACGATATTCGAGCTGTCAGCCTCTTTTACACTACCTTGTTTCTGTATACCGTGCTTTTTTATCACGGTATACAGAAACAAGGTAATGTAAAAGAGAAATGTCATTTGAATGCTGACGTCACTCGGCAAGTCTTCCCCATACAAAATGGAAATTGTTGTTGTTGTTTTCTGTATTAACTTGCCGGGTGACGTCGGCTTTTTCTATGATATTCGTACGATATTCGAGCTGTCAGTCGCTTTTACACTACCTTGTTTCTGTATACCGTGCTTTTTTATCACGGTATACAGAAACAAGGTAATGTAACAGAGACTGACAGCTTCGAATATCGTAGAAATTTCGTGCCGAGTGACGTCAGCACTAATGTAGAAACAACAACACAACTCCGATTTTATATGGGAAGAGCGTGCCAAGTGACGTCGGCACTCAAATGACATTTCTCCATTACATTACCTTGTTTCTGTATACCGTGCTTTTTATCACGGTATACAGAAACAAGGTAATGTAAAAGAGACTGACAGCTGCGAATATCGTAGAAAAATGTGACGTCACCCGTTGACCTAATGCGAGTGAACAACGAGTGATTTGAGATATGCTTTTTTACCACGGTTTACAGAAACAAGGTAATCTAAAAGACTCAATATCGTTCTAGTGCGATGTCACTCGGCAACTCTTCCCATATAAAATCGAAACTGTTGTTGTTGTCGTCACTAGGGACAGTTACGTGGTATGAAAACTACTATACTTTCGGGTGTCCAAAGGACAAAATAAATATATATATATATGGGATCGTCGAGATAGGGGTTAAAAGGGTGGGGCAGCCATACGAGAGGGCGTTAGCGAAGTCAAGCAGCCATGCTTACTGCCTCTTGGGATACAGGGGGAATCTGAAAAAGAATCATGGCGTACTTACCATATTTGGGGGGCAAAACCTCCCCTAGGAGCGCCACATCCCTCGAGGCGTCTACTCACGAACCATCACGGTATACAGAAACAAGGTAATGTAACAGAGACTGACAGCTTCGAATATCGTAGAAATTCCGTGCCGAGTGACGTCAGCACTAATGTAGAAACCACGGTATACAGAAACAAGGTAGTGTAAAAGAGACTGACAGCTCGAATATCGTACGAATATCGTAGAAAAAGCCGACGTCACCCGGCAAGTTAATACAGAAAACAACAACAACAATTTCGATTTTGTATGGGGAAGACTTGCCGAGTGACGTCAGCATTCAAATGACATTTCTCTTTTACATTACCTTGTTTCTGTATACCGTGGTAGAAACAACAACACAACTCCGATTTTATATGGGAAGAGCGTGCCAAGTGACGTCAGCACTCAAATGACATTTCTCCATTACATTACCTTTTTTCTGTATACCGTGACGAACCATTACCTGTCAATTATTAAAAGACCAAAAAAAAAGCAACAAAAACAAAACCAGCCGAAATTTACAAAAAAATTAAACCAGTTTATTAGAAAATTCCCGAGTAACTGACGGACAGAAAACAAAACAACAATAAAAAAAACCACACCGATAGTTGTGGTTTTTCTCAACCCTTCTTTTGGGGTCTGATAACAAAAAAATTAAACACCAAGACTGACAAAGATTATTAAATTACCTGTTTTACGATTATTTTATTTTTATCGGTAAATTTTTCTATTCCCGGTTTCTAATATGATATATACACTCCCCACAACAATTAGCGGCTCACCTAATTTTTTTGAAAAATTTGGCATTTTTTGATTGCCCATATCTTGGGCAAATTCCACTCAAAAAAAACAAAAAAAAAACCAAATTAAAGATTGGATCCTCTACTTTTTTTATGACTGATTGAACAAATTTTTTTTTCAATGCAGATGGCGCTGCTATCGAACAAAGAAATCGCTAAATTTCGTAAATTTTTTTTTCGTGTTTAACAGGCACAAACTTTTTTTGCGCTCTGAAACATGCTAATCTGAGTTCAGAAACATAGAATTCAAAGTTTTTCCAATAAATACACTGTAATAAAGTTTAATTTCAATGGAAATTCGCGAAGTTATAGGCTTTTCAAAAAAAAAGGTAATTTTCGCGTTTTTAAGCCAGAATTTCAACATATTGCGATCAAATTCAATTTTGTTCAGCGTAAAAAAAAGTTTTTGGTTACATTTTTGAAATTCTGACATGAGAAATCTTAATGTCGAGTTGTAAAACTTTTTTGACTTGAAAAAGCGATCGTTTGAAAAAAACAGTTTAATCAAAATGGTTAAAGTAAACTTTTATGAAAAAACTTTGTTTTTTCGTTTTAACCGCCGGCGTTTGCATTACCCAGAGTGTACCACGAGGAGGTCGCACGGTCGGATTTACACTCCAAAAGTTTCTTTTTGTTTTTTTTTTGGTTTTTTGGTTTTTTTTTTAGTTTTTTAAAATTTTGTGGTTTTTTTTGTTTTGATTTTTCTTAGAATTTTAATTTTTGTGTGGGTGTGTTTGTTTGGTCGTGTGTCGAAAAAGATGAGATCGGTCTGTCAATTCATAGTGGTGATCAATAATGAGTGTTTCCACCGTGTTTTCTGACGACTTCCGCCAAGCGTTCTTGCATGTTGATACAATTTTGTATCAGCTCCTGTGGAAGTGCGTCCCAAATTTCGAGTAGCCTCTCGAAAAGGTCGTCCAGATTAGCAGGCTGATTTGGCAGGTCACGAAGACGACGTCCAAGCATGTCCCACACATGTTCGATCGGATTCAGATCCGGGCTTCGAGGAGGATGTGGCAGGACTTCGATGTTTCGTCGCTGAAGGAACGTGGTTGTCAATCGGGCATTATGACAGGTGGCATTGTCTTGCATTAAAGAAAATGCACGCCCGACCCTTCTTCGAACAAGCAGCACGTGAGGCTGCAAAATTTCGTCGACGTACCTCTGGGCGTTGACTCCAGGTGGTTGGACGAGAACCAACTCAGTACGACCGGTGATCGAAATTCCTCCCCAAACCATAACTGAACCACCTCCGAACGCACGATCTTCCGCCATGAACCGCTGATAGAAACGCTCTCCTCGTCGACGCCACACACGACGTCGACGATCGTTACCGTAGAGGCAGTATCGGGATTCGTCGGTGAAAAGAACATTCCTCCATTGACGATTCGTTCACGTACCATACGTTCGAGCATAGGTAAGGCGCGCCCGACGATGTTGAGGAGTGAGAGCAGGAACTCGAGGTGGTTGACGCGATTGCAATTCTCCTTCGTGTAAGCGATTGCGTATCGTTTGATTGGAGACGCGATTTCGGCCTGTGCAGTCTCGATGTTGATTCTGCAGTTGAGGTACGGTAACGTATGGATCTCGTCGAGCCGATCAAACAATTGCTCTGTCAGTTCGACGAGTTGTTACGCGGCGCCGTCCCTGACCGCGTCGACGACGGAAGCTGTTTGTGTCCATGTATCGCAACCAAGTTCGACGAACACAGAATAAACTGCATTCACTCTTTGCGAAATTTCTCTGTAGCTGCAACCTTCTTGACGCAAAATTACAATTTGAGCTGCTAAAGCGTCTGAAACATTTCTCGGCATGTTTGAATTCCAATCTGTAAAAAGGTAAACAAATGTAAACAAGTTATCCAAACATAATTTTTTGTTAAAATCCTCAAAAATTTGTACTTTTCTTTATCCAAACACTGAAAAACGGCATCTAAATTTGAAATTGAACCGAATTTTTGTTTTTTCTTGTATACAAATTGAAAACAATAACAGTTTTGTTGTTTTGTAGGTGAAAGAATCTGAATTTGATTTTTTACAGTGTTATCAACATAACAAAAACCAATACTGAAAAATGTATACATACATTGTTGGCAACACTGTGAATAACAATTAGGCCGATGTTACAATTGGGGCTTTGACTTTACTTTGACTTAACTTCGGGCTTTGATTAATTAATTTTTTTTAATGTTGTTCGCAGTCTATAAAAAATACCCGGAATTCAAAACCGTTCCTTTCGCTTTAAAAAGTGGTTTTCAGTTCTTTCACATCAACTAAAGTTGGATGCAGGCGGACGAAACTTTGAATTTTCTTAAAGCCGGACTACAGTCGAAATACAGTCGCATTACATTACATTCCGGGTATTTTTTATAGCTGGTAAACGTAATATATATTAGTAATAAACGAACTTTGCCATGAACCGGATAAATACAATCGGCCATGTTTTTGGGGTACATTTGACTGCAGCGCCATAGCCTCCATGAAGCAGAGGTAGAGAACTCGCATGGTTTAACATAAATATTTGTAGTTAATGAAAAAATGCATTATAAAAGGGAAATAACATCACTATTGCATTTGTTATTTTTTTAAAAACAATTTATTTTGTATCCATCGTCCAAAAACGAATATAAACAATTTTAATTTACAAAAGTAACTGACGTGTTTACATGTCAGTGAAAAAAGGTTTGGCAGCAATGTAACGAATTCGTGCTATGAGAATTTTCTGATGAGCAGTCCATTCTATATGTCAGTAATGTCAGCGCATAACACAGCCGCATATGTGTTTACACTGCCATTGTTCTCGTTTTTGATTTAACATATGTGGTCATATGACTTTCTCAAATAGTGTGAAAAAAGCTTTACTTGACTGTCATCAGTTTCAAAAAAGGCTTTTGCGACATCACGTAATATGGGTGCCTTCCATTTAGACACAGGGAAGCACAGTGTTACACTGTGTCCGACACAGAACTGTTCCATCAACGAGAGAGTTAGACACGGCCGGGCACAACCAAGACAACATGGAGGCTATACAAGGAGGCAAAACTACGTGTTGTCAATTTTCGTTTGATTATTGGTGGCAGTCAAATGTGCAGTCAAATGTACCCCAAAAAACATGGCCGATTGTATTTATCCGGTTCATGGCAAACTTCGTTTATTACTAATATATTTTACGTTTACCAGCTTACAGCTGTTTAGCAGCTTCTCAATTTAATTTATATCAATGCGATTATTCGTGATTGATCAATTTTTGATGTTTCCAATGAATTTTTATTAATTTCATGTGGGGTACATCGGACAAAGGTGACATCTGTGGCCAAAAATGAACTAGAAGTTTAGTTTCTTCTACCCATCCATTTCCTGTCATTTTCGCCATAAGAGTTTTGTCTCCTTGTATATTCTCCATGCAAGACAATGCTACCGGCTTAGAATATAGAACGCAGTGAAATTCAAAAAGACACATGCCGGGTTTTTTTAATCTGTTCTATTCTGCTCTGGCCTGGAACATTAAAAAAACGGCAAGGGAAATTTTCATTTTTATTTACATAAATTACGGCTTTGGGCATTTTATTTTCTTTTAATATTGCATAAACGTCGGTCTTATTTATCTCTCCATTAATTTTTTTCGTTTTTCATTCAGTAAACAAAACATTTTACTTTATTTGTTAACTGTCAAGTTAAAAAACGTATGTGAGAAAAGGACAATTTAAAATTTCCCTTTGTGCTGGATAGTGTTCTTGATAATTATCGGGGACAAGACTTTTGTATGGAAGCTGTTCTGTTCTGTGCTGGAACAGATTAAAAAAACACCCCTACAGTGTTACACTGTGTCTGACACAGAAGTGTTTCATCAACGACACAGCTAGACACAGCCGGGCACAACTAAGACAATGCTACCAACCCTCGCCAATTGAAATGCGATCGTTAATTTATAATTACAACAATATTGTTTCATTTTTAAGATTCCCAGCATTTATAAGATGTCGGGTAATTAATTCAAAGAAATTATCAACATAAAATTTACGATTTACTTGTCAAACAAAAATAAAAACGAGGAAAGTGCACCGTGGCGGATTTTTCATGAACTTAAGTGTTCCATTTGGGTTTACACAGAACGACACAGAGCGACACGCTGTGTCGGACACAATTGTCTTTCTGTGTCTAAATGGAAGGCACCCACCAACAGTCGCGAATTGAAATATGATCCTAAACTAATAATCTATAACAATATTGTTTCATTTTTAAGATTCCCAGCATTTATAAGATGTCGGGTAATTAATTTAACCTTTAATTGCCGAGGCGGTGTCACGGTGACACCGTGCGGATTGGAACAACAATATTTCAACAACTATCAAACTTATATAACTGTGTCTTTCAGTAGCTGCTTGTTTTGACTCGATCTTTCGTTAGTTGATCTCGCGCAAGCGGCAAGTTCACACTTGTTGCCAATATCGGGCCTCTGGTGCTTAGAATATAGAACTACAGGAAGGGCCCTCGCCGAATTTCAGCGTAGTGAAATTCTTTTTGAGTGAGTGCTCACGTTTTAGTGGTTGTTTGTCCATTACAAGCGGATAAAGCGAATGGAATAGAGGAGGGGCAAGAGCGAGTTGAAATAATCAGTTAACTAAAATAAAATCTTGCCCTACAAATGAACTTTTTACACGCCGTCACTACGCATTCTAATCAGCTGATCCCCTTGAATTTTGCGTGGCATTAGTTAATGTACACAAAGAAATCCAAGAACACAAAATTTACATTATTTAAGTATTTAGCTCAGTGATTTCCATAATTATTAATGGAAATATGTAATATATATGTTTAGGAAGTATTTGAGTTTACCCACTTACCTGAAAAAGGATTTTCCTCGCGGAATTAGCGAATTATTCCTACATCCACAAACTGCACACTTCATTGTTCTTATTTCACTTAAAATTCACTTGTAACAACTTTAATTTCATTGAAAACAAATTCTTTGAACTTTTTTTCTTCTTTTAATTTAGTTTTGAAAAAAACTGGAAGTAAATTTGATAAAAAGCACTCGTTTCAAAGAAAATGCACTACCGAACGCGAGAAAACAATTTACAATTTGACAGTCAACTAACAAGCAAATAGCCCAGTTTGACAGTTGACTGATACCGGATTTCACTACGCTCACGTACAGGGATTTTACACGCGAGGGCCTTTCCTGTAGTTCTATAGTCTAGGCTATGGTGTCACCGTGACATACATATATCTCCAATGGGCCCAAAAAGTGTGCCCGATTTGTGCCAATGAAGCTATTGATTTATAAAATGTTTATTTTTCCTTGTTTATCAGAAGTTTATTTTGTTAATTCTAAAAAAAAGTTATAATACCTAGATATTTTAAGATTTTTCTTATTCGTCATGAAGACTGATAATTAAGTTCCTTAAAATGTACCATTTTGGTAATTTTGAAATTAAAAGCATTTATGATTTATTTTTGCTGTTTTTATTACTACATATAAATCTTGAATAATTAATCTTTCAGATAATGCAGGGTTTCACAACTTTTTTTTAATAACGATTAACAAAAATACCGCTTAAAGAAAGGTGTCACCGTGACGTAACCTCAGCAATTATGTACCAAAACGTAGGGTCGGTAACTAAGGGTTAAGGAAATTATCAACATAAAATTTACGATTTACTTATCAAACAAAAATAAAAACGAGGAAAGTGCGCCGTGGCGGATTTTTCATGAACTTAAGTGTTCCATTTAGGCTTACACAGCGACACGCTGTGTCGAACACAATTAGTAGGTGAGCTGGCACTTGAAAAAATCGTGTCGTCCCAACCTTCTGCCGTTTGGTATATAAGCTTTTGAAGTAATTTTAAGCATTTTTTATAATATGACATTTTTTCGGGAAGCGGACCCATTTCGAGTTAGGGGTTTTGGGGGGTAAAAAGGGGGTTAAAATTGAAAAAAATTTCTGCCGCTGTGTATGTAGGTTCTACTAGAGCTAAATAACCGTTAAATACTAGTGGCAGAAATTTTTGACTATTTGCTAGGGTGTGGGGAGAAAAAAAGCAACTTCTGCTAGGGGGTCGAAATGGGTCCACTTCCCGCAAAAATGTCATATTATAAAAAATGCTTAAAATTACTTCAAAAGCTTATATACCAAACGGCAGAAGGTTGGGACGACACGATTTTTTCAAGTGCCAGCTCCCCTACTAAATGGTCTTTCTGTGTCTAAATGGAAGGCACCCTATGATTATATGCATACTTGAAGTCGGCTTCAAGTAGACTTGAAAGTCATGTAACCTCAGATCGACTTCAATACTACGTATACATGAGGAGTTGAATAGTTCAGTTGAGGTTGAGTTGAATTTTCGACAATCGACAAAAATCACAAATAAAACACAGAGATGCTACTGTCAAATAAATTCAACTACTCAACTACTGAGATCGCGTCTATATGCATAATTTCAACTCATCCCAGGTAGCAGAGCTGAGTCGAGTTCAGTCGACCCTATCTCAGCTCGACTCTCGCCTACATGCATTTGAACTCGGGTTCAACCTGGGTTCAGCTCATCATTTATACGTAGTACAAGTCTACTTCACTCAAGTCGAACCAAAAAATTTGTCGGATCGACTTGAACTAGCCTTGTAACCCCTGGTTCACGGCTTGAATTTTGAAATTAATTCTCCGTTGATTGTGGAATTCACTTCCTGTGCACACTTAATAAATTTATTTTCTTTATATAAGCTGGACATAAAATTGTTTCTTCCATCACGTGTTTCGCGGCAAATTTATGCGAAGTGTCAAATATATTTCAAGCCAGCTTGAAGTCAAGCTTGATAAAATATGTAAAACAAAACAAGAATGTAGATGTAAGCATGCAATGAATAAGAAGAAGAAGCACGCAGTTGAATTTTTGTCTGTTGCAATATTGTTTTGTTTGACGTCAAATCGCGATTTCTTGTAACAATGAGCTGTTTTAGACGGTGCGCTCCAGCGCATGTGCCTCACGAACGTTTGGAGATGAAGGGAGGAGTGGGAATGAAGAGAGGTACAACCCCACTTCTCCCTTCATCCACAAAGTTCGTGAGGCACATGCGCTGGAGCGCACCGTCTAAACCGGCTCAATTAAATTGTTGTATTAATAAAGAATCTTTGGTTGGTGATGTAATCTTAAATCGTGAGTGTGATTATTTAATCCTCTTAATCCCGATACCTCTCAAATTTTTATCAGGTTATGGGCCCAGATATCGCATTATCCGAGAGTTATCAAAAATTTTGTACCGTGCGGCCATTTTGAGAACACAAAAAAAAGTGTATTGTAAAGGACAAATACCTAATAACACCATTTGCAGGTGATAATTTTAGTGCGTGGTCATTCCGAATTAAAAGTGTACTTAGAGAAAGTAAAGTGATTAAGGCAATTGAGGAGGAGACATGCAAGTGTTGAAGAGAATGCGGACAACGAAGGAAAAGCCCAAGCCCTATTAATAGCTGCTGTAGCTGATAGTCACCTAGAATATTTGCGAGGAAAAGACTCAGCATACGTAATGTACAAGAATTTGGAGGACAACTTCGAAAAGAAAGTATTAGAAGCAAATTATTTTTAAAAAGAACATTGAGTGAGATGAAATACAACGTGCAAGAAAAACTAATTGAACATTTCGTTAAAATGGAAGAAATCTTTACTCAATTGAAGAATGGAGATATTGAGCTATCAGAAGAAGAAAAAGTTAATTATATTCTCCTATCGATGCCGAAGTCGTATGAAAACGTGACAACTGTTATAATAAGTATCCAAGTACAAATATCACCGCTCGCTGTAAACGCGCACAACACAGCTTTTACGAACCAGCCTTAACATGGAGCTGTCACTTTACTTAGCTGATGTTTCGCACTCACATATGGAACTTCTTCGACCTTTTAGACGCTCAACAGTCGTGTAGTATTTTGTTTTAATATAATATAATTATCTCGAGAAATGTTATAGAGATTTATTATCAATAAACGTAACATCTTTGTATTTGCAATTTAACTAAGTGTAATTATTCTTTTAGCCATCCCACCAAATTTCTAACACGTTATCAGCACGAGGTTCTACCGGCTAAAAGATTAAAAACACAAGCCAATCAACAAGATGGCGGGTCGAAAGTCCAACTTGGAGCAACTTACAGGAAATGAAAATTTTGCGGTCACATTGGTCCGATTAGGTCACATAGGAAATAATAAACTGTCCTTGCTGAGAAAAGATTTCCCTGAACTTAACGTCAAATTAATAAAGGACTGTGAGGTGTGCGCCGAAAATAATTTCACTAAACCGCGATTCAAGAAAAGACCTGCAACCACAACCAAGCCCCTCGAGGTAATATACGCAGATTTGTGTGAAACATTTCATCCGAGCGACGACGGTGATCAATATATGGCGGTGATCATCGACGATTACAGCCGTCATTGTGCAACCTTTTGCATTAAACAGAAATTGGATTTCTACGATGTCTTTTTATATTACGTCAGCTGGGCAGAACGTCAAACAGTCCAAAAACTGAAAACACTCTTCACAGATAATGGAGGAGAATTTCTTAACAAAAAAATGAAAAGGTTCACTGATGAACACGGAATTGTACACTTAACGACAACACCACATACACCACAATCGAACGGAGTCGCAGAAAGGAAGATTCGGTCACTTGTGACAATGTCTCGCTGCCTGATTAACGAATCCCAGTTACCACGCAGGTTTTGGCATTTGGCGGTGACGTACGCAACTATCCTGCAAAATTCATTACCTCAAACGATTATTCAAGGTAAAACTTATAAATTATTCTTAGATAGAGACTCCAAATATAGGAAGTTACATCGTTTTGGTGCTATTGCCTACGTTAAGAAGAATAAATTCCAGAACAAGTTTGACAGTCGTGGTACCAAAATGATGGTGGTCGGATTTCAACACCCAAATAAATTGAAATTACTGAATCCTGAAACTGGCGAAGTGATTTACTCAAGAAACGTCCGAGTTTTTAATCACACATTGTACGAGCAGTCAAAAGATTCCGACGTTAAGGAGGTGTACAAATCGATAGGAAATATAATAGCAAGTATAGATGACGTCGATGGCCAGTCACTTCAAGTTGAATCAACCCTGGACCAACCGGTAAATTCTGAAATTACCAACCCGTGCGAGACTGAGTCCGATGTCCAAATCAACGAGAATCGCCCCAAAAGGAATGTTAAATTGCCACTGCATTTGCAAGATTACATGTGTTACAAGACAATTACCATACCAGAGACATACAAACAAGCAATTAATAATGAACATTCAGAAGACTGGATCCAAGCCATGAACGACGAATTCAATCAACTAAACAGATTAAATGTCTTTCAAGCAGTCAGAGAATCCGACGTGTGCGGTAAAATTTTAAGATCTCGCTGGCTATATAAGATAAAAACCAAAACGGACGGTTCCACCGACAGGTTCAAAGCCAGATTTGTGGTGAAAGGGTTTAGTCAAGACCCGGGAGTAGACTTTTGTGATACCTATGCACCGGTTGCGAGCCACTCACTAGTACGCCTCATTCTATCTATAGCAGCTAAGCGTAAATGGCAAACTCGTCATTGCGACGTAAAAACTGCCTTTCTATATGGTGACCTGAAGGAATCAATACACATAGAACCTCCACCAGGATATCATTCGCCGAACACAGTATGGAAGTTGAATAAATCCTTATATGGTTTACGTCAGGCATCGAAGTGTTGGAGCGATAAACTGAGCTCATTGCTGACTGATGCTGACTTGACACAATCTAAATCGGATTCATCAATCTATTTCGCGCACAATTTAATTGTCCTTGAATATGTGGACGACTTACTCATCTGCGGTAAATTTGAAGATGACATCAACGCATTGCTTACAAGACTTCGTCAATCAGTTGACATTAAAGACTTAGGAAAGGTTTCCAAATTTCTTGGAATTACAGTGAACGAATTTCCTAACGGATACTACATTGATCAAGCTGATTACATTGAATCCATCGCAGAGAGATTTAACATACAGCCAGCAAAATTATCTAAGCCATTGTCGTCGGGCATCACACATTTGTACGAAACCTTAGATGAACCAGTCGACACGGGATACCCAGTAGCGGAATTGTTGGGATCACTTATGTACGTGACAAATACACGACCGGACATCACTTCAAGTGTTTTTCAACTGTCACGCTTTTTACATCCTACTGCAAAGCTCTGGCACGCGGCTTGTCATGTCCTGAAATATCTACTTAATTCAAAAACAAAAAGGCTTCACATTCTACCAGCGGGCAATGATCTGAATTGCTTTTGTGATGCGGACTTTGCCAACGATGTGGTGAATCGTCGATCACATAGCGGCGTTGTAATTAAAATTGGTGATGCAATCGTGTCATGGATTAGTCAAAAACAGAGGACAGTGACACTTAGTACTTGTGAAGCGGAGTTATCAGCTGTTGCGTTGGGATTGACCGAATCATACTGGATCAACAGTGTAGTGGATATAGTAGGTGTACTATCAGAAACACTGTAGAAACCTACTATGAGAAACACTTTGACATAAATTAATTGTAACTTGATTTGACATTTATTATTAGCTACTGTGTTGCAAGTAGATTTGTAAATAGAATAATTATGTAATGAATAGTTTGTAAACGTAGTAGGATAAATTAGTAGTATAAATAGTCGTAAGATTCCTGTATATTCAACAGTATTCCCTGAGACCCAGTCCGGGTCAGTATAGCAGTAAATTGCTTGCGGGATAAATAAATAAATAAATAAAAATATACATTCTTTTTATATTACACTAAATAAGGCAGTCAATAGACGCCACATACAAAGGCTGGTTACACTAGCCTGGTTTACACCAAACATTACATGGCGACCCTGCCCCACGAACTAAAGAAGGAAGCGGGCCCTAAACCGATTTCAATCGAGGAGTACCGGAAGAGGAACAAAAAGCAAGAAGCGAAGCACGACCAAAAAAAGCAGCCAAAGAAAAAGAAGAGAGCTGGAAAAGCGGCAAAAATGAACAAAGAGTTAGCGGAATTGTATCGTTTGGTAGCCGTTGCCACCGATAGAAAGGAAAAAAAATCATTTTTGCTAATGGCAAAAAATTTGAAAAACGAATATTTTGCGGCTAAAAGGCAGGCCAAAAATAAAAATTAATAAATAAAATAAAAAAAAATATATATATAGTTAAAATTGTAAGAATAGATGTTAATTTAACAATTAAGATTTTTTTTCTTATCAGAAATAAATAATTTAAAAATATAACTTCAATGTAAAATAATTTTCTTTTCTTCGAATATATTCACTTTTTGAGCTTCTTGGAATACGAACTAAGAAAAAGAGAAAGGAATGATAAAAAGTAATAGATAAATATCAAAGGGAACGTAAAATACCTGTTAGTTTGCGCTAGAGCAAGATAAAAATAAATGACAAGCTAGAAGAAGATGAGAGGTTAACAGTAAGAGATAAGAGTCAGATATATATAGAAAGGTATGAAGAATTAAAAAAATATAATAAAGAAAGGAGTACTACTATAACAAAAAAAAAAAAAATACTAAGAAGTAAGGATCATAGAGGGATTTAAAAGAAGAGAAAGTAGAAATATAATAATTTAAAAAGGAGAGAAAATAGAGAGAGGAATTTAAGAAAAAGAAATATATACAGAAATAGATAGTAAAATGGCATTTGATATGATGATTGCAATAAAGCTGATCCCAGAATTTGATGGAGACAGCAGCAGATTAAATAATTTCCTAAATCTTGTTGAATGTGTAAAAGACACACTAGCAACAGAGGAAGATGAAGAAAAATTGATAAACTTTGTAATAAAAACCAGAATTAACGACAAGGTGCGAAATAGATTATACAATGAGACGACACCAACCAATTATGATGATTTTAGAAAGATATTCTTAAGATTATTCAAACCAATGGTGAATCCACTGAAGATACAAACAACCTTGGTTAGAGCATGCCAGTACGATAGATCAGTAGAAGAATTTGCATATGAGATTGAAGCTTTAACGGCAAAACTGAACGCATCACAAATATCTGAGCAAGGCGAAGAACATAGAAAGATAATAGTTAAATTAAATGATCAACTTGCTCTGAATGCTTTTAAGTCGGGTTTACGCAGTAACATAAAAAGCATAGTATTTGCAGCACAACCTAAGACGATGAATGAAGCTGTACAACTAGCGACCATGGTAGAGGCCGACAACGAACAACCCAAATATGAAATGGTAGCAGAAAAGATGAGGAAAGCAAATTGGTCTAAATGGCGATTTGAAACAGCGAATAATCATGGGAATAACAATTATGAAAGATGGCAGAACAACACATTTGACCCTCATAGAAATAATAACTGGAGGTACCAGCAGTACAGACATTCGAGGCAAAGATGTTATAAGAATGAAGAAGTTCAACAGCAATATTCAGACTATCGAGGACAAAGAGAATATGAAAATCAGCAAGGGCAAAAAGAATGTTTGAATTATCAAGAGCAGCAGAATGAGTTTTACAGTGATGATAAACGAGCAGAAATACAGAATAAACCCAAGTATAATATAAATAAGATAGATTCGGAAAAATGCATTGCTATCCCCAAAGAAAACGAAGTGATGGACGAAGAGGACAGTGTAATAAAACATTTTAACATATACAGGATAAGTAATGAAAAACTAACAAACTATGTAAATATCGAAACAGATGCAACAGCATGGTGCATAGACACGGGAGATGATACTTCCTTGATAGAATGTGATAAACTCGCAGAAGATACGCTAATATGTAAGGAAATAAGTAAAATAAAAGGAATTACAGATGAGCCAATAGACACAACTCAAACGAACACAGATATGACAGTACCTACAAGAATACAAATAATTCAGGACGCTAAATTAGGTATAAAAGAAGATAGAGTAATATTTAATGAAGAAACAACTGATGAAGTAATACCACAGCAAGAGGTAAAGCATATAAAGATAGTAAAGGTTAAAACAGAGGGAATAAAGAATAGAAGCACAAAAAGGAAGTCACCTGAAAACATAGATATTAGAAATGATTTGTCTGATCAACAATTCATCTACACATGTACATCATTATCTGAAATCAGGAATACGAAAGTGCTAAAATTTGTAAATAACGAGATACAAAGAAAAAAATGTAATAATAAAAATGTAAATATAGCAAAGGAAGAAGTAAGGATTGAGTATAACGATAATCTAGATCTGAATTTAGGTTCGAAGTTGGAGGAACTATCATTCGTGATGATAGAAAATGGGATAAGAAAGCTAGCGTTATCATCAGAGGAGGAATTATTGAAAGAAATAGGAATAAAGGAATTGAAAAAGAGTTTCAACATGATACAAAAGAAGATAAAGAAAGGAAAAGAAAAATCCATAATATTCGTGCCACCAGGACGAATCGAAGGTGAAGAAGAACAAAAGAAGAAAATAAAAGAATACAATGAGAAAGAGGATATAGGAGGACAGAGTAGTGTAAAACGAATAATAAATAAACTTGTAGAAAGATGTTGTTGGAAGAATCTAATTAAGATGGTTAAAGGTTATATGAATGATTATGAGAAATGCAAGAGAAATAAAATAATAGGACATACAAAAAAATTAGAAATTCAAATTACAACAAGCTCAAATGTTTGCGAAAACCATAATAGAGTAATCAAAGTTAAAAAGAAAAGAAAATTATAACAAAATACCCTAGATATGTAAATATAGATGATAAAGTAAAGATTAAGACAGATAATAGAAAAACATTAATCACAAAGGTCCTTTATAAGGTACACACCATATGTAGTGGTAGAAACAAATAATGTTAATTCTAAGATTAGACTAGAAAATAATAAAATAAAAGAAATACACAACAATAGATTACTTAAATATTAGCATAAAAATTTTCTTTGCTTCAATAAAAAGAAAATTTTTTCCCCAAAGGGAAGGGATGTAGTGGATATAGTAGGTGTACTATCAGAAACACTGTAGAAACCTACTATGAGAAACACTTTGACATAAATTAAGTGTAACTTGATTTGACATTTATTATTAGCTACTGTGTTGCAAGTAGATTTGTAAATAGAATAATTATGTAATGAATAGTTTGTAAACGTAGTAGGATAAATTAGTAGTATAAATAGTCGTAAGATTCCTGTATATTCAACAGTATTCCCTGAGACCCAGTCCGGGTCAGTATAGCAGTAAATTGCTTGCGGGATAAATAAATAAATAAATAAAAATATACATTCTTTTTATATTACACTAAATAAGGCAGTCAATAGACGCCACATACAAAGGCTGGTTACACTAGCCTGGTTTACACCAAACATTACAACAGATTGTGCAACGAAATTGGACATAAAATAGTTACACCAATCAACGTGTACACCGATAATGCACCTGCTATTCAGCTCCTTGAGAACAAAAAGACCAAGCTACGCACTAAATACTTAGCCGTTAAATGTAGATTCATACAGGAAATGATGCAACTTGGGAAGATCGAGTTGAGATACATCAACACCAAGAGTAATCCGGCGGATCCACTGACTAAGCCACTAGACTCATCACAGCGTCTCGTCGACATCTGCCTTGGATAGGCGGTGATTGTTATAATAAGTATCCAAGTACAAATATCACCGCTCGCTGTAAACGCGCACAACACAGCTTTTACGAACCAGCCTGTAACGGACGCCCCGGCTTAGGTGGAAGGTGCCTCCTGTCGCGAAATTCCACCACCGAATCGCAACCCCCAAAAGTACGTCCTCAGGTCCGAATATCTTCACCATCTAGTGTAACGTTGGCAACGAGAATTAATCGTTCTAAAAAAGTTAAGTCGCCACCTAAACCAAACTATCAAAGTAATAATTTGATTGCAACCAATCAAATTCAAACTTCCCAGCAATTACTATAAACACATCAACGTAATAATATACTTGGTATCATTAACCCAGATTTCCCAAGTTGAATATACCATCTCCAATTCCATCAGAAACCACAATAACACTAATACCCTTGATAACAGCAACAACAATGAAAATAACGATCACTAATGAAATCAACTACCTATAACCCACCAGGTATTAAGATTCGAAGTCCCTACGAAGCCAAAATCCTTTAAATCTGATAACGAAGTTTTAGCTCGCTGGAGAAATTAAGCCATGAAGTTTTCGCCTAAAAGTACAAATGTCAGTAACCGACCCACTGGTAACCCCAACCACCCGCAATCAAAACCAAGCATATCGCACATACAACTACAGCCATACACTAAGGCTGTTAATAGGCAGACTTTTCCCGCCAAAATGCAGCAGCTCCAACAAATCTGTACAGGGCAGATTTTTTTCTCATGGCCAAAAACGCAACAGAATAGGCTAACGGCACACGCCTGGATTTTTGGCTGGCGGAATTGAGGAGCGATGCGGAATGGGGAGTTGATCAGAGTTAGTTATCGCGAGTGGTTGATTTTGGTTGGTTTTTTTTAAAGAAAAGTGCGCGGAGATTAACAAAAAGGAAGAAAAAAGGAGAAGAAAAACTGAACGAAGGCGAGTGGCCGGGAAAGCGTGGCCTGGAAAAAAAACCAAACTAACAAAAGGAAATTTGAGGTGATCAAAGAAAAACCAAAGGTAGCTGTTGAACCCCGTGGATACGTAAGCGTGAGTTGCAAGATCAGGTATAATATGAATTACAGGTAAGCCCGTGGATATGACTATATATATTTTTTTATGAAAAGACGAATTCTGAGATTTTTTTTTGTAATGAATAAGCTCCGTAGGTTAGAGAAAACAAAACAAAAGAAAAATTTGAGAAGTAGCCAATGCTTGTCAATTGGATAAAATTGGATTTTCGCGACCGTGGAGGAAAATAGGCAACAGAAAAACAGAAAGATTTTTCGTGAGAGTAAGACGGTGATTGGAGAAGTACTTGGTTAGTAAACGTGGCTCGGTGCTTTTGTTTGTTGATCCCGTAGGGCTAACGGTTGAGGTGGAGATACGAGGATAAATGGTGAGTAAAGCCACGAGGTTTTCTTTTGATAAAAAAAAAAATATAATAAAAAAAAAATGTGCTAACAAAAGGATAGGGAAAGTGTGAACCACGCAGGATATTGTTGCGGCTAATAAAAACAAAACGAAAATAAAGAAAAGAAAGAAAAGTTACAGACGATCGTGACGTGACAAATAAGGTTGAATATATCTGTCGCGGATGTTAACTTAACAAATTAAATAATTAAATCCGTCAAGGCCCTCAAATAAGTCTATCGATATGAGTCTGGTTCGCGGCTAGCATACTCATATATTCCAAATATAGCAACGAAATAAGTGTATAAGTATCCTATGAAATTAAGAAATTCTATATGGAAATAAATATACTAACTATGTTGATAGCTACCAATCCTATATTGAGGTATAATTCCTAATTCTATATTGAATTAAAAATAAATGATTCTATATCGATTGATATATACCAATCCCATATTGAAGTATACTAATTCTATATGGAAATAAAAACTTTATATTGAAATAAATATGTTAACTATATTGATAGTTACCAATCCCACATTGAAGTATAATTACTAAATCTATATAGAAATAAAAATAAATAATTCTATATCGAAATAAATGAATTAAACTATAATGATAATTACCAATCCTATATTGAACTAGCATTACTAATTCTGTCTGAAGTGGAAAGGAATAGTTCTATGTTGATTGATAGTTACCAAACCTATATTGAAATATAATTACTGATGCTATATTGAAAATAAAAATAAATGATTCTATATTGATTGATATGTACCAATCCCACATTGAAGTATACTAATTCTATATGAAAATAAAAACTCTATATTGAAATAAATATGTTAACTATATTGATAGTTACCAATCCCATATTGAAGTATAATTACTAAATCTATATAGAAATAAAAATAAATAATTCTATATCGAAATAAATGAATTAAACTATAATGATAATTACCAATCCTATATTGAAATAGCATTACTAATTCTGTCTGAAGTGGAAAGGAATAGTTCTATGTTGATTGATAGTTACCAAACCTATATTGAAATATAATTACTGATGCTATATTGAAAATAAAAATAAATGATTCTATATTGATTGATATGTACCAATCCCACATTGAAGTATACTAATTCTATATGAAAATAAAAACTCTATATTGAAATAAATATGTTAACTATATTGATAGTTACCAATCCCATATTGAAGTATAATTACTAAATCTATATAGAAATAAAAATAAATAATTCTATATCGAAATAAATGAATTAAACTATAATGATAATTACCAATCCTATATTGAACTAGCATTACTAATTCTGTCTGAAGTGGAAAGGAATAGTTCTATGTTGATTGATAGTTACCAAACCTATATTGAAATATAATTACTGATGCTATATTGAAAATAAAAATAAATGATTCTATATTGATTGATATGTACCAATCCCACATTGAAGTATACTAATTCTATATGAAAATAAAAACTCTATATTGAAATAAATATGTTAACTATATTGATAGTTACCAATCCCATATTGAAGTATAATTACTAAATCTATTTAGAAATAAAAATAAATAATTCTATATCGAAATAAATGAATTAAACTATAATGATAATTACCAATCCTATATTGAAATAGCATTACTAATTCTGTCTGAAGTGGAAAGGAATAGTTATATGTTGATTGATAGTTACCAAACCTATATTGAAATATAATTACTGATGCTATATTGAAAATAAAAATAAATGATTCTATATTGAAATAAATAAGTTAACCTATAATGATAATCCTATATTGAAATAAAATTACTAAGTCTATATTAAACTAAAGTTACAGAGTCAGTCTTTAATTTTTCGAGACGGACGATCGGTTGTTGGGTATTCTTATAGAGACTCCGATTCTTGGGAGTCGCGAAAAGGAAAAATCGCGTTTTTTTTTGTTATTTTGCTTTTGGGAGTCCAAGATTCGTCCTTGGGGAGGACGGGAGGATTTTTTTTTGTCTGCCGTTGAGAGAAAGAAAGAAAGGAAATTATGGGTTTCTTGTATGGAAAATCTCCAAACTGCGATAATTAAATCGTGTCGGTGTTGAATTTTTGTGGGGAGCGGAGTTCCTGGTTTTTGGGAAGAACAAAATAAAAAGAAAATTTTTTTCGACAACGGTAATCTGTAGGGATAAGGAAAGTTATTAACGATACGCAAAAGGAGAAATTAATCTTTACGTTTATAACAATAATTTTTTTTCGGTTTCTAAAGTTTTTTTGTGGGATATAGAGATCACATGTTAACAAATTCAACAGGAGAACAAGAAGAAGAGATAATAGATGAGAAGAGGATTCGAAAGAAACCCAGCTGGCACGATGATTATGTATTGAATTTTTCTGATGAAGATGAAGAAGCATATATAGCCTATTGTTTATTAACCCAAACGGAAACTCCAACATCATATGAAGAGGCGATTCATGAGAAAGAATGGAGAGATGCAATTGAGACAGAATTAACTGCATTGATTAAACTCGTGGAAAGAAACGAAACTTCCAGAAAACAAAAAGGCGATAGATACGAGATGGGTATTTAAAGTTAAGGAAGACGGTACTAAAAAGGCCAGACTTGTTGCAAGGGGATTTCAAGCGAAGAAAACAGATATATTAGATATTGTATATTCACCAGTGGCTCGAATGTCAACGATTAGAATGATCATATCAAAAGCAGTTAACGAGGATTTAAACATTCACCAACTGGATATACCCACTGCATTTCTAAATGGAAAACTCCAAAACGATATTTATATAAAAATTCCTGAAGGTATAAAAACAAGAAAGAAGGACATGATGTTGAAACTAAAGCGGGCTCTTTATGGATTAATTGAAGCTTCAAAGTGTTGGAATGACACATTCAACGAATATATAAAACAAAAGGGTTTTGAAAGGTCAGAATATGACTATTGTCTGTATTATAAAGAGGATTGCTGGATGCTCATTTATGTGGATGATATACTGATTATTGGAAAAGATATATCAATAATAGAAGATCTAAAATCACATTATAAGGCTAAATACCTCGGACAAATGAAAAAGTTTCTGGGAATGGAAATAGAGAGAAAAGAAAATAAGATAATTATTAAACAAGAAAAACTGATAAACAAGAAAATACTCATCAAATATATTGAAACAGAAAAAAATATTGCAGATTTAATGACAAAAAGTTTATGTAAACTAAAATTTACTAATTTTGCTAATCAATTACTGGAATAAGATAATACAAATGAACTGTTAAACATACAATTGCAAAGATTGAATAATAAGATTTATTTTGTGAGTTTATGCACGAAAAGAAACGTTTACTTTATTTTATATGCGATTTAAATTTTTCTTAATTGTTTGAAATTAGTTAATAAGGAAAATAAAAATTGTCAATCGAGGAGGAGTGATAAAATATGTAAAACAAAACAAGAATGTAGATGTAAGCATGCAATGAATAAGAAGAAGAAGAAGCACGCAGTTGAATTTTTGTCTGTTGCAATCATGGAGAATATACAAGGAGACAAAACTCTTATGGGGAAAATGACAGGAAATGGATGGGTAGAAGAAACTAAACTTCTAGTTCATTTTTGGCCACAGATGTCACCTTTGTCCGATGTACCCCAGATGAATTTAATAAAAATTCATTGGAAACATCAAAAATTGATTAATTACGAATAATCGCATTGATATAAAATTGAATTTAGAAGCTGGTAAACAGCTGTAAGCTGCTAAACGTAAAATATATTAGTATAAACGAACTGTACCATGAACGGGATAAATACAATCGGCCATGTTTTTTGGGGTACATTTGACTACAGCGCCACCAATAATCAAACGAAAATTGACAAAACGGAGTTTTATCTCCTTGTATAGCCTCCATGGTTGCAATATAGTTTTGTTTGGCGTCAAATGGGGATTTCTTGTAACAATTAAATTGTTGTATTAATAAAGAATCTTTGGTTTGTTATGTAATCTTAAATCGTAAGTGTGATTATTTAATCCTCTGAATCTCGATACCTCTCAAATTTTTATCAAAGCTCTCAACTAGGTAAGCTGTCGTCGCGGATTAAACTGTCAGTTCAAGTTCAAGTCAAGTCCTCAGTTCGTCATGTAACCTTAGTAACAATCTTTCTTTTCATATACTCCTACTACGTATACATGATGAGTTGAACCCAGGTTGAACCCGAGTTCAAATGCATGTAGACGCGAGTCGAGTTATGATGGGCGACTGAACTTGACTCAGCTATGCTTCCTGGGTTGAGTTAAATCTATGCAGATAGACGCGAGATCAAGTGGTTGAGTAGTTGAATTTAGTTGACAGCAGCATCTCTGTGTTTTGTTTGTGATTTTTGCGGAATTTCGTCGATTGCCTAAAATTCAACTCAACCCCAACTAAACTATTTAACTCATCATTTATACGTAGTATCCTCCATTTATGATTACCCCCGGTCTACACGAGACATAAATTCTCTCTTGACATGTGCCCCTTCTCTTTCGCTCGCATGCAAAGTTAGAAAGATAGTCCCCTAAGTTGGCCATGAAAATATCTATCAAGCGATGGCGATGGCAAGACACCGATTAAGAAAGATTTTTGACATTTGGTAAAAGAGAAATGGCGGTTTGTCGATTTGAAGTGTTTTTTGCGAATGGATGTTTACAATACCTAACCAAATTATTTCAGGACGAGAATAATGAATCAACTGCAAAGATTACGAACGATTTTGTTCACTTTGCCATTTTTTCCCGATGATTTTGGCGCTTTTAAAACAATGTTGCTTCGTTGAAAATTATTTTCAACTGAAATGTCATGACAGAATTGGCCCACAAAAAATGTTCCGTCATATGTCAAAAGGGATATCATACCAGAAGATATATCTCGTGTAGACCCGGGGTTAGGCCCCCATCCACGGTCAAACAAATCATCAAACCTATTTTCGACAAACAACGCACACATTTATGCTTTGTCTTTTGTTGGCCATCAACGAGGGAAACTTTCTTCAAACATCCCGAGCGACAATTCCTGTAAACAAAACGAACTTTCATTTGCTTTACATGGCACACATAAAAAATGCACACACACATTTAAGCTGTTTGAAGGAAATATTAAACCAGACGAATAATTTCTTCAAACAGCGGCCAACTTCGAAAACTTGTTTTTATACACGCACACTTAGAATTTTTTCGATGTTGGCCACAAATTTGATGATTTGTTTGACCGTGGATGGCGGCCTATTAGGTTGAAAAGATGCCCTGAAATTTCGACCACCGTATATGATGTGAGTTGAGTTCATTCTGGGTTGAAATCGAGTTTAACTGAGATCAAAACAACCTAAAATTTTTGTGTGAAATTTTCAATTATAGATACTTAATTTTTTTTTAAAAACATGGAAGGTTATCAGAGCGAAATAACTTAGGCAGAGTTCACGGATGGTAAACAAAAAAAACAAATGTCACTTCAACCCAATTACAACTCAAACCGTGTATATGAGACGAAATTTCATCTCGACCGAGGTAGGAGAGCTGGAGCCGTATTTGGTTTCTCGAGTCGATATCGACCTCTGTCGATAAATAAAAATTGGCATTGGGCAACACGATATCGACAACGTTATCGTCTCTTTACGTGTCGATAAATACCCCGTTTATGATTAGGTTGAAAAGTTGAGTGGAGGTTGAGTTGAAATTTCGACCACCGTATACAACTTCGAGTTGAGTTCACTTTGGATGGAATTGAACTGTCATCAAAACAAAAACTCTTTTTGCTAATTCTTTTTCTATATTCTTAAATATTTTTGACTTCCTGTACAGTTTTTCATCAAGGGAATTTTGTTCATAAACGGGGTAAAATACTTTTGACGTTCATTAAAAAGCTTAATTTATGCATACAATAAACTTTTATCAATTTATATTTTAATTAAAGACCCTAGTAGCACCGCTTTATGCAAAGGTTTTGCACAAAATTTGCTCAAATCTAACTCCGCCAATATCCAGAATTATTTGTGCAAATGTTTTGCATTATTTTTTTTTCTGAAAATGAACTTATAAATTGAAAGTTTAAATGGAAATATAGGTCAATTTAACCCTTTGACCGATGCCCTGGCTAAAAACTATCCAAAATAAAAGTTTGCCATAACTTTATAGATAAATCAATCATACCAATATTAAAAATTTGGTGAGATTCTATAAAATTTCGAACAAAAAAAAATTCTGAATATTGCGGAGTTAGATTTGAACAATTTTTGGGCAAATGTTTTGCATGAAATTTGAACACAATTTGCACAAAGCGTGCTACTAGGGTATACGTGGTTTGCCACACTTGCAGTAATATCACACAATTTGATGGTTTTGTATGGTGAGGGGCTTATCTGTCGATTTGGTCGTAATGCCAAATATGAAACTTAGAGAAAATCGAGAAGCTTTTTTTGTCGAGTCGATACTCGAGAAACCAAATACGGCCCCGGAGTTGAATGGACCCAGTTTCAACTATTCTAGTGCTGTGACCATGGAGGCTATACAAGGAGATAAAACTCCGTGTTGTCAATTTTCGTTTGATTATTGGTGGCGCTGCAGTCAAATGTACCCCAAAAAACATGGCCGATTGTATTTATCCGGTTCATGGCAAAGTTCGTTTATTACTAATATATTTCACATTTACCAGCTTACAGTTGTTTACCAGCTTCTAAATTTAATTTATATCAATGCGATTATTCGTAATTAATAAATTTTTGATGTTTCCAATGAATTTTTATTAATTTCATCTGGGGTACATCGGACAAAGGTGACATCTGTGGCCAAAAATGAACTAGAAGTTTAGTTTCTTCTACCCATCCATTTCCTGTCATTTTCCCCATAAGAGTTTTTCCTCCTTGTATATTTCTCCATGGCTGTGACGTTCGCGAATGAAGAACTGGTTCATTAATACATGTTCCGTCCAATGGTACTGGTAGTGATACTGCACTGTGTAGGTAAAAATAATTCTTAGAAATTAAAAATTACATGGTATAAAACTGCAAAGTAGTACTATCGTTAAAAAGTAGGTAACTTTGAACGACTGTGTCGCGGTCAATTTTTATCGATTCTTCAATTGGATACCATTTTAACGGAAATTACGTCAGCTGTTTTTGTTGAGTACTGCCTATACCTAATTCCACCCAGAAAAAAGTTATAGACAAAAATGTTAACCCGGCCATTACACGGGTCAGTTCTACTGACACTGTCGCTGACACTGACTCGTGCAAACTATTAATATGAAGAATAAAACTCTTTTAATACTTCTACTATAACTTTATTTAGTTTAAATAATACTTGCACTTGATTACACTTCTTTATATATCAGCCATTTTGTTCACTGGCTATCTTCTTCTTATACTAAAAGAAACAAACACTACTAAGTGCATACTTAGTGTTGCCAATATAAAAGTATTATATCAACACGCCTCCTTACTTTTATATTGCAATACATAAGCAATTGTAACATAACTAATTTTCATGTTAGAACACAGAACATCTCTAGTAACTTTGCAATTTATAAATGAACTTTTCCTTATCTTATTTCTTCATATCTTACTCTATACCTTTATATTTAACAACTCTCTAAATTTAAGGAATTTAACATTTCCCAATGCTTTCGTAAATAAGTCTGCAACATTATTTTCAGACTCTATTTTAACAACTTCAATTTTTCTTTCCTTGACATTTTCGTGAATATAATGATAATGTATCTCAATGTATTTGGAATTCTTTGTAAAATTTCCATATCTAGCTATGGCTACTGCGCCCGAATTATCTTCAAATATTTTAACTGGTTTACAAATTTTTGTAATTACATCATTTATTAAGCATATTAAAAAATTTATTTCTGTTACTGCTTCGGACAGAGCAATATATTCAGCAAATGTAGAAGATTTTGTTATACAGTTCTGTTTCTTTGATTTCCACAAGATAACATTTCCAAACAATCTAATTACATATCCCGTGGTAGATTTCCTATCTATTTTATCTCCTGCCCAATCTGAATCAACAAAGCAATCTAATATATCTGCATTATCATTTTTATAATATTTTAATTTTAAGTTTTTTGTCAAAAATAGATATTTCAGAACTCTCAACGCATATCTAAAATGTGTCTCATTACAGCAATTTTGAAAGCGACTCAGGTAATTTACACAAAAAGAAATATCTGATCTAGTACCAGAACTAATATACAACAGTGCACCTATCAAGTTTCTATACTTAACATCTTCGTTTAATTCAGATTTTTCCAATTTCAAGTTTATTTCCATAGAGGTTTGTACATTTTTGCATTTTCAATATTATAACGTTTGGCTAATGACTCAATGTAATGTTCCTGACTCAAAGTTAAAATGTTGTCTTGTTCATAGTTATACTCAATGTCTATACCAATGTAATTTTTAACTCTACTTAAATCTTTCATTTTAAATTTATTAGATAACTTAATTTTGATGTCATCAATGACATTTACGTCTTCACAACAAATCAAAAGATCATCAACAAATAGTAATATGTAAACAACTAAGTCATTTTCCTTTCTGAAATATAAACAATAATCATATTTGCTTCTTTGAAAATCTAGGCTAGTCAGAAATTCGTTAAAACATTCATACCAAGCGCGTGGACTTTCTTTTAAGCCATATAATGATTTATTTAACATATAAACCTTTTCAGTGTCATCTTCATAGCCAATTGGCTGTTTTACATATACTTCAGATAGAACTTTACCATTAAGAAATGCTGTCTCTACATCCATTTGATGTACTTCCAAAGAATTTTGACAACAATTTGATAATAAAAGCTTTAAAGTTGGCATTTTAGCTACTGGCTTTATATTCACTTTCACTCTTCCTTTTGTAGATCCATTTCACATCGATTACCTTTTTATCCTTCGGTGGCTTGTCAACAAGTGTCCATGTTTTATTTTTCACTAGGCTGTCCATCTCACGGTCCATCGCTGCCTTCCATTTATTTGAATCCTCACAGGTCATCGCCTCCTGAAAATTTTCTGGGGTCATAGCATCACAATAGTTTACACTAATACAATAATAGCCGAATTCTTCATCAAATCGTTGTGGTGGTTTAACTTTTCTTTTTGGTTTTTCTTCTTTCTTATTTTCATCAACTCTAATGTCGTCATTAATATTTATTTTATCTGTATTATTCTCTTCTAGATCTTCTGTATTATTCCATTTCCTTTCCTTACCTTCTTCTATTATATCATGTTTCTCATCCTTAAATCCACACAATATGATATCTTCTTCTATAATATCGCAGTGTCGAGCTATTATTACTTTGTTGTTGATTAATACTCTATATCCCGTATCACTATAACCAAGTAATATTCCCATTTCTGCTTTCTTGTCCCATTTTGATATTCTTTTTCCTTCTGGAATTCGTACAAAAACTCTACTGCCATACATTTTTAAATACTTAACTGTTGGCTTCCTTCTGAAAAATATTTCATATGGAGTTTTCCTTTCAATAGTATTAGTCAAGGTTCTATTTTTAAGATACGCAGCTGTTCTAATTATTTCTGGCCAATATTTTCTTGCAACTTTCGCTTCTGATAAGAGACATCTCCCCATGTCCATTAAAGATCTATTATACCTTTCCGCGGTTCCATTTAGTTCATGTACGTATGCCGGACAAGGTTTTATAGTTATTCCTTTCTCTTTAGCAAACTGAAATATTCTCCCATTTATATACTCCTTACCATTGTCACATCGCAGTTCTTTTATCATTTTATCAGTGAGATTCTGTACTTCATTTACATACTGCACTAAGCAATCATATACTTCATCTTTTGTTCGGATACAATAAACTTTGACTAGTTTACTATAGTCATCTATAAAACTTAAAAAGTATTTTTCGCCATGGTCTCCTATTGTTTGATGTGGGCCATTCAAGTCTGTATGAACAATCTGTAATATATCCTCTGGTTTTCTCCGGTTATTATGAAAAGGTAAGTTATGCATTTTGTTCTCAATACATGTCACACACTTTAAGTATTCTGATTCAATCTCTTTAGGCAATCCGTCCAATGATTCTTTTTTGCACATTATTTCCAAATTATTAAAATTTATATGTCCCAAAGTACGGTGTAGTTTTTCTTTTGTGGTCATATTGCTTTTACTCACATTTGCTTCGAGCATTTCTTCATTGACAAAACTTTTCATCTTATATAGTCTTTCATCTTTAATTGCAACAGCTATAATTTTTCCATACGAGTTATATATTTTTGACAGTCGCCCTTTGGACACAACTGAATTTTTGTCAGTGACTCTTGAATAACTTAATAAATTTGCCTTCATTTCTTTTACATAGAACACATTTGTCATTTTTACCTCTGATTTTTCTCCATACACTAGGAAATAAGTTTTAATATTACCAACCTTTGGGCTCCATCAAGTTGACCGGACCAAATTAGCAGAACCAAATAAAATTTATACCAAAATTTACTGCTTTTTAATTGCTAATTAATTACCGAAATAAAAAATTAATTGCTATTTTTTTTTAAAAAGTTACGGCGGTTCTGCTACCTTGATATCAAGCTGGCCGGACCAAATTAGCAGAACCAAATAAAATTTATACCAAAATTTAGTGCTTTTTAATTGCTAATTAATTACCGAAATAAAAAATTAATTGCTATTTTTTCTAAAAAGTTACGGCGGTTCTGCTACCTTGATATCAAGCTGGCCGGACCATTTCAGCAAAACCAAGTAAAACGTCGAATTTTCAATAATACAATGCACCATAATTTATTACTAATTAATTGCTATTAATTTGACTGAAATAAATAATTAATTATTTATTTTTTTTGTAATTGTAATGGTTTAGCCAGCTTGATGTCAAGCCAGCAGGACCACTGCGGCATGCTACCTAGAACTAATGACTAATACCTAAAAGAAAATACCAGGTATACGAAAATCGAAAAAATAGGTGTTAATAATTTTCAAACAAGAAAACAATCGGCCCTTTTTAGGGCCACCAAATATTCAATACAAAGAATTAGTACTTTATTATGAAGTTGTATGAACTTAAACAATGTCATTATTGTTTTATAATACTTATATTATTAGCAAATGGCACAATACGCACCGAGGGGATGTGGTGCAGGCTCATAGGTGTAGTGAGGAACCGTCGATCCAACCGTAGCCAACGGCTCCCAGGTCGGCGGCATCGTAACAGGCGTATCCGCGTGGGGGTGCAGATGGTGTTGTTGGTGCATCATGGAAGGAATCTGATTACAGTTCTATCATCAAGGTATATGTATAACCTTAAATACATAATTAAGAATAAATAATACATAAGATGCATTTCTACCAAATTTTCGTTTTATTTCTAACACATTACCATTTACTGCCTCAATTCATGTTTTGTATGAGTCAGACTTTAAACTTTAATGAACTTTTTGAATAGGACAAAAATGAATTTGAACCGGAACAAATTGTGATTGTCTTAGCGGAAACAAATCCTATTTAGATACCTCTTGCATGAACCTTTAATTTAGGAACAAAGAGAAAGTTTCGCTCCGAACCGAACACGGAAACACATAAATAAAGAATCTGGAAACAATGTTGAATATGGACAACGTGATTCAATTTGCCCCACCCACCATCCATCATCAATCATACATCTGTGAAAAAAATATTCATTATTTTTTCATTTTCACCTTCAGATTATTAAAATTATTTTCAATACCTAAATCTATCTCCTCGCTTCCAATTACGTGCAATAGCTGTATCATATGTTTTAATACCAAGAAATCTAAAACATCCGGCATATCATGATATTTAATGGTAAACGTTTTTCCAGTCATTTTTTCGTTTTCATCGATAATAGCCAATTTTAATTTAAACAGCATAATCGGGGAGGTTTTATTTCATTCATACTTCATTCCAATGATTTATCAGTTTATCCATTTGGGAATTCTAAAAGTTTCCCTTGTCTTAACTTTTCCACCTTTGCCACGTCCAGCCTTTATATTGATGTTCAGTTTGTCCATTTGGAAATCCTAAAATGTTATAAGTAAAGTATTTAATAACCATATTTCATTTGTAATAATGTTGTACCATCAGGATATCTCCATATTTCAACTTGACCAACTAAGTTTATCCATTTGGGAATTCTAAAAGTTTCCCTTGTCTTCACTTTTCCACCTTTGCCACGTCCAGCCATTTGCACTTTATTTTTGGCAAATAAATAAAGCACATCACCACGCACAATAAAAACACTAATTTAAAATAATTAACATTAGGTCTGTTCCCGTACATGCAGAAAGAATAGAATCTGTCAGTTGCTTCGAATTAGTTAACAGAATTCTGTTCCCGTACTTTTACTGCAGCCGCCATACTCATTTCCCCACCCTGCAGTAAGAAGCAGAAACCTGCAGTGGATACGAGCTGCTGTAACCTGCTGCAGCTTAGATATTTGAAATATGGCAATGTCAGAACTGTCATTCCCGTGTTAAAACTGCAGAAACCTGCAGAAACATGTTCCTGTACTTTCTGTACTTCATCCCCACCTCTCAATAAGCAACTTGCAGTAAGTGGCAGAATGCAGAAAGTACGGGAACAAACCTATTGACTTTGACACTATTTATAAAATAAAGGCCGTATCAGAACCTAAAAATATGCAGCGTGCAGCAGCAGCACCAGAGCAACATGCTGCAGTCGGTATCAGATTCTAGTTGTTTCCGCTGTGCAGCGCACTTTTTATTTGACAGCCAAACCTCAAATTAAAAATTTAAAAATTGCACTAGTTCTATCAATTATTCCTCCATGTACTTTTAAATAATTTAAAAACAAAAATCCCGCGTCTCCTTGTTTAAAATCACTTGCCGCATTACGAAGTGTCAAAAGTGCTGCATATATATGCAGCAAAATTAGGATTTGAGATGAAAATGCAGCACGCTGGTCTGGTGCTGCTTTGCTTGTCATTTTACCAGCCTCAGCCAATAGAAACACTTGTGATTGCAGCGCTGCATAGGTTCTGATACGGCCTTAAAGCCCAATTACAATGAACCGATCGGAACGCATCGGAATCGGATTGAACTGTCAAATACTAAGTTTACATGCTTACTTGAGTTCCTGACTTGAAATTTACTTGAAATTTCAAGTTGCGTTTTCGGTAACTTACTTGACTTCAAAATGTCTTCAGTTTTACTCGAACTGACAGTTGTCATCATAGAAGCAGTTTCCTCAAACGACCAAATATTTCTTTTTGCCATTTTTTTATTTTTTAACAACAAACACCGCACAGCAAATGACACAAATATTATAGCCTGAAACAGAATCAACGCAGTGCAGTGTACTGCACCGCCTGTCAAATTTTGGTTTCTTGCTTTTCTACTACCCGGAACACAATTGCATGCAGGGCAGTGAGCAGCAGAATACTGCACTGCAGGTTTAGGCTAAATTTCTAAATTTACTGTGCAGTGTGTGATTTGAAGTTTAATTTTCTAACCTCACAAATATTTATAAAAGTGATATTAAGTGGCAGTAATTTTTCATGACATAAATTAAGAATTGCACATGAGTGAAATGATTTATGTACTGTTTTAGTTAACAATAGTTTATAGTTTCACATGTTTGTTAAATGGAATTGTTCTGTTTTTTTTATTTATTTTTATAATGAAGTAATTTTTTTACACTATTTTTATAATAAAGATAATTTTCTTAACATAGAAAATATAAGAAGTATATAAAACTGACTCTTTTTTCATAAAATTTAGTTTTAATTTTTTTGACGTTTAAGCTTTGACAACACTGCACTGGGTTGATTTCGTTATAAGACGCAGTGCTGTAATTTTTGACAATCAGTAAACAACACTGCATACTGCACACTGCATTGATTCTGTTTCAGGCTTACATCTATCTTATTCTTATTTCAAATCTAAAAGCATGGGGTGGTTCTACACGAGCGTACAACGAACACTTTTTTGTGCTTTCGAAACGTCGTTTGTGGAGAAGAGGGTGAGAGGGTATGATGGAATTCCACCTCTTCTCTCACCCTCTCTCCCAGAAACTCACGTTTCGAAAACACAAAAATGTGCATGGGTGGTTCTACACGAGCGTACAGTGTAGAACCACCCATGCATATTTTCAAGTACTCAAGACGCGTTTACATGGACTTTTTTCAAGTCAAGAAGACAAATTTTTCTAATTTACTTGACTCAAGTATACTTGAAGTCAGGACGAGTTTACATGCATCTTTTGTTACTCGAAACTTACTTGAAGTATACTTGAAGTAGATCCGTTCATTGTAATTGGGCCTTTAAGCGCACTTCTGACAGATAAATTGAAGAGCCATTTTCTTTGAATGAAAGTGTGAGATTTCGTAGGGCATGGCTTGTAAATGTAGAAGGCTTTGTTTACAAGCCATGCACAACGAAATCTCACACTCCCATTCAAAGAAAATGGGACTTCAATTTACCAATTTACAATCTGTCAGCTGTCAGAATGGACACTTCAATTTATCTGTCAGAAGTGCGCTTAAAGGCCCAATTACAATGAACGGATCTACTTCAAGTATACTTCAAGTAAGTTTCGAGTAACAAAAGATGCATGTAAACTCGTCCTGACTTCAAGTATACTTGAGTCAAGTAAATTAGAAAAATTTGTCTTCTTGACTTGAAAAAAGTCCATGTAAACGCGTCTTGAGTACTTGAAAATGTGCATGGGTGGTTCTACACTGTACGCTCGTGTAGAACCACCCATGCACATTTTTGTGTTTTCGAAACGTGAGTTTCTGGGAGAGAGGGTGAGAGAAGAGGTGGAATTCCATCATACCCTCTCACCCTCTTCTCCACAAACGACGTTTCGAAAGCACAAAAATGTGTTCGTTGTACGCTCGTGTAGAACCACCCCATGCGTTTAGATTTGAAATAAGAATAAGATAGATGTAAGCCTGAAACAGAATCAATGCAGTGTGCAGTATGCAGTGTTGTTTACTGATTGTCAAAAATTACAGCACTGCGTCTTATAACGAAATCAACCCAGTGCAGTGTTGTCAAAGCTTAAACGTCAAAAAAATTAAAACTAAATTTTATGAAAAAAGAGTCAGTTTTATATACTTCTTATATTTTCTATGTTAAGAAAATTATCTTTATTATAAAAATAGTGTAAAAAAATTACTTCATTATAAAAATAAATAAAAAAAACAGAACAATTCCATTTAACAAACATGTGAAACTATAAACTATTGTTAACTAAAACAGTACATAAATCATTTCACTCATGTGCAATTCTTAATTTATGTCATGAAAAATTACTGCCACTTAATATCACTTTTATAAATATTTGTGAGGTTAGAAAATTAAACTTCAAATCACACACTGCACAGTAAATTTAGAAATTTAGCCTAAACCTGCAGTGCAGTATTCTGCTGCTCACTGCCCTGCATGCAATTGTGTTCCGGGTAGTAGAAAAGCAAGAAACCAAAATTTGACAGGCGGTGCAGTACACTGCACTGCGTTGATTCTGTTTCAGGCTATAATATTTGTGTCATTTGCTGTGCGGTGTTTGTTGTTAAAAAATAAAAAAATGGCAAAAAGAAATATTTGGTCGTTTGAGGAAACTGCTTCTATGATGACAACTGTCAGTTCGAGTAAAACTGAAGACATTTTGAAGTCAAGTAAGTTACCGAAAACGCAACTTGAAATTTCAAGTAAATTTCAAGTCAGGAACTCAAGTAAGCATGTAAACTTAGTATTTGACAGTTCAATCCGATTCCGATGCGTTCCGATCGGTTCATTGTAATTGGGCTTTAAGGCCGTATCAGAACCTATGCAGCGCTGCAATCACAAGTGTTTCTATTGGCTGAGGCTGGTAAAATGACAAGCAAAGCAGCACCAGACCAGCGTGCTGCATTTTCATCTCAAATCCTAATTTTGCTGCATATATATGCAGCACTTTTGACACTTCGTAATGCGGCAAGTGATTTTAAACAAGGAGACGCGGGATTTTTGTTTTTAAATTATTTAAAAGTACATGGAGGAATAATTGATAGAACTAGTGCAATTTTTAAATTTTTAATTTGAGGTTTGGCTGTCAAATAAAAAGTGCGCTGCACAGCGGAAACAACTAGAATCTGATACCGACTGCAGCATGTTGCTCTGGTGCTGCTGCTGCACGCTGCATATTTTTAGGTTCTGATACGGCCTTTATTTTATAAATAGTGTCAAAGTCAATAGGTTTGTTCCCGTACTTTCTGCATTCTGCCACTTACTGCAAGTTGCTTATTGAGAGGTGGGGATGAAGTACAGAAAGTACAGGAACATGTTTCTGCAGGTTTCTGCAGTTTTAACACGGGAATGACAGTTCTGACATTGCCATATTTCAAATATCTAAGCTGCAGCAGGTTACAGCAGCTTGTATCCACTGCAGGTTTCTGCTTCTTACTGCAGGGTGGGGAAATGAGTATGGCGGCTGCAGTAAAAGTACGGGAACAGAATTCTGTTAACTAATTCGAAGCAACTGACAGATTCTATTCTTTCTGCATGTACGGGAACAGACCTAATGTTAATTATTTTAAATTAGTGTTTTTATTGTGCGTGGTGATGTGCTTTATTTATTTGCCAAAAATAAAGTGCAAATGGCTGGACGTGGCAAAGGTGGAAAAGTGAAGACAAGGGAAACTTTTAGAATTCCCAAATGGATAAACTTAGTTGGTCAAGTTGAAATATGGAGATATCCTGATGGTACAACATTATTACAAATGAAATATGGTTATTAAATACTTTACTTATAACATTTTAGGATTTCCAAATGGACAAACTGAACATCAATATAAAGGCTGGACGTGGCAAAGGTGGAAAAGTTAAGACAAGGGAAACTTTTAGAATTCCCAAATGGATAAACTGATAAATCATTGGAATGAAGTATGAATGAAATAAAACCTCCCCGATTATGCTGTTTAAATTAAAATTGGCTATTATCGATGAAAACGAAAAAATGACTGGAAAAACGTTTACCATTAAATATCATGATATGCCGGATGTTTTAGATTTCTTGGTATTAAAACATATGATACAGCTATTGCACGTAATTGGAAGCGAGGAGATAGATTTAGGTATTGAAAATAATTTTAATAATCTGAAGGTGAAAATGAAAAAATAATGAATATTTTTTTCACAGATGTATGATTGATGATGGATGGTGGGTGGGGCAAATTGAATCACGTTGTCCATATTCAACATTGTTTCCAGATTCTTTATTTATGTGTTTCCGTGTTCGGTTCGGAGCGAAACTTTCTCTTTGTTCCTAAATTAAAGGTTCATGCAAGAGGTATCTAAATAGGATTTGTTTCCGCTAAGACAATCACAATTTGTTCCGGTTCAAATTCATTTTTGTCCTATTCAAAAAGTTCATTAAAGTTTAAAGTCTGACTCATACAAAACATGAATTGAGGCAGTAAATGGTAATGTGTTAGAAATAAAACGAAAATTTGGTAGAAATGCATCTTATGTATTATTTATTCTTAATTATGTATTTAAGGTTATACATATACCTTGATGATAGAACTGTAATCAGATTCCTTCCATGATGCACCAACAACACCATCTGCACGCCCACGCGGATACGCCTGTTACGATGCCGCCGACCTGGGAGCCGTTGGCTACGGTTGGATCGACGGTTCCTCACTACACCTATGAGCCTGCACCACATCCCCTCGGTGCGTATTGTGCCATTTGCTAATAATATAAGTATTATAAAACAATAATGACATTGTTTAAGTTCATACAACTTCATAATAAAGTACTAATTCTTTGTATTGAATATTTGGTGGCCCTAAAAAGGGCCGATTGTTTTCTTGTTTGAAAATTATTAACACCTATTTTTTCGATTTTCGTATACCTGGTATTTTCTTTTAGGTATTAGCATAGACAAATAAAAGGAAAGATATTCCATTTCATACAAGAAAAGTGTGCAAGTTCTTGTTGAGAGAGCTTTCCTATTTCCTCCATTTAAGCTTCCTCCAAGCGAAAGCTGCCCCTGCTAAGTCTTTATTTTCGCTGGCACTGTCCAGATATTTGAGTAAATCTTATCTGAAGAGAGTAAATGGAAAGAAAAACGTCGGCGATGCATGGGAGCAGGGTTCTTTCAGAGCTATTCGCGTTTGCGCTTCTTTTTTTACAGGTTTTCTCATTTATGAATGGCATATTTACGAATGTGTATATTGTATTCTAGGTAAATTTCATTAAAGGGATTTGTTGGTGGAAATAAATGAAAATAAAAGGAAGCTGTTTGTTTGATTTTTTGTTTAAATGACAAAAATCAATTACATATTTTTAGAAGTTACGATTTTATTTTTTCAGGTCCGACTTTTCGGTTTCTACTTTGCAAAAGTTAGTAAAATAGTGATTTTTGTGCGAATTTTGATTTCGTTTTGATTTATAACAATCATTTCCGCAATGTGTTTATTTTGCAGATTTGGAAAAGTTTTATTTTGGTCAAAGGTTCACAAGCAAATTATTGCGTTTTACAAGGATTTGAAAATGTAAAATATCAAATCATGAATAAATTTAGAAATATGAAAAGTGGAAATTATTTCTTTATGGCTATTTAAGGACATTCTCACTTAATAGTGCAGCCAATATAAGAATTCTATCTAATGGCCCTATAAAAAAATTTCCAAATAACTTGAATTTTTTTTATCTTCATTATGATATTCTACTGACTTTCTTCTATTGGGGTAAATTTTAACTTGGCGCAATTATATCGAAACCGTTTTATTCGTAAACGGGCGGGAAAGTTTCGGTGTCCCTCTAATACTAGTATTTTGTTAAAAAAAATACTCCTTTCCACACCACCGCAGGGGTAGAGTAATTGGCGCGTTTTTTTAAAGTGGTTTCCCCAATAAGCTATTATTTTTGTTTCTCTTTTCTTTTACTATAGACAAAAAAAAGGAAAGATGTTCCATTTCAGGAAAGTGTCCACTTTTCCCTTCAGAGAGGTTTCCTATTTCCTCCATTAAGGTAGAAACAGAATGGCACGGCGACCGTGGCGGTGGCCGCCGCTCAGAGAGTTTCCCTTACATTTAATTTCTCCCCAGGCGTCGCGGACAAATTAAATGTATGGGAAACTCTCTGAGCGGCGGCCACCGCCACGGTCGCCGTGCCATTCTGTTTCTACCTTTAAGTTTCCTCCAGACGAAGGCTGTGGAAAGAGAAATGATAGCGATGGATCGAGCATGGTTGAGATTTTTGCCTATGCGCTTTTTTTACAGGCTTTGTTATAACATATTAATTCTAGGTACGATTTATAAATTAATTTATGAAATAAGAAAGGAACTGTTTCATAGGCCCATTTATCATTTATGTATTGCGATGTTCTATTTTTTCTATGTAGCTATTTTTTCTGGTAAGTGTTATGAAAACTCAAATAAAATAACAAACCCTGATCTAGCTCTCATAGATTTAGCTAAACTAGAGCCAAATCCCTCATTTGCTTCTGTCGAAATGGAATTGTCCTGCTCCTTTTGTCTAAAATCGGCGAAATCGGTAAATTTCTACCGCTCAAAATATACAAATTTATTAAGTAAATATAAAAAACTTATAGAACAGTTAAAGAGCTGCAGCAAGGAAAATAGAACTAAGAAAGTGAACCTAGAAAGAAGGATATGTCGAAACAACTATCTCAGTAGAATAGTCAAAACACCGCTAACTTCTTTAATTGCCTCCGCGCCCTATGTGACTAAAAATTCAAAAACTTTTTGCACTATGATACTTTCTAACAAGAAAAATAAAAAAAGATGGAGTTATGACGAAAGATCGTTAGCTTTAAATTTCCATTACAAATCTCCTACAACTTACAGGTATTTTAAAGATAATTTAAACATAAATTTACCATCTCTGGCAACTTATTAAAAATATTCAACCTGGTTTTAATAACACGGTTACAGAAAACCTTAAGAAGATTTTTTCACATTGGGATTTAGAAATGAGACAAGCTGTGTTGATATTTGATGAAATTAATATTAGAAGAGAGTTAACATAAATGATCAGGTAACAGATGAAATAGTTGGTTTTGTCGATACAGGTGATTTTAGAAATAAAGAACCAGCAAAGTATGTTTCTGTTTTTATGGTTCGAGGCTTATTTTCTAATTGGAAATTTATTATTAGTTTTTTTGCCACCGATCAACCAATTAACAGTAAAGTATTAGCCGAAAAAATGAAGCTGAATTTAGACTACTGTTGTGAACTTGGTCTTAAAATCCGAAGTATAGCCTCAGATCAGGCTTCTAACAATCGCAGTTGCTTTAGTTCTCTCGGAGTAACGGAAAAGGACCCTTTTTTTTATTATAATAATCAAAAGATTTTTGCAATGTTCGATGTTCCGCATTTGTTCAAATCAATACGTAATACTTTATTGGTAAAAGATATTCACTGTGAAGATGGAACAGTAAGTTGGAACTGTGTTAAAGAACTCTATAATTTAGAAAAAAATGGTTCTACTAAAATGGTGCCGAAGTTAACTTCAAAACATGTATGGCCAAATACTTGGGAAAAGATGAAGGTTTCTTATGCTCTTCAAGTTTTAAGTAACACAGTTTGTGCTGCTCTTAAAACTGCTTTAGAATTAAATTTGCTTAGCCCTAATGTTTCATCAGTTACTCTTTCTACTTCCGATTTCTTTTCAAAACTCAAAAACTTGTTCGATTGTCTCAATAGTAAAGAACCTTTTAGTAGAAATTCGTATAAGTGTGGATTAACTCAAACAAATACTCCAAGGAAATATCTTTCTGAAATGTTACGTTACATTCAATCAATTTAATTTGAGAACAAAAACAAAACATTTTGGATTGGGGGATTGATTTTGACTCTAAAATCCATTATTCTTTTAACTGATGAAATATTAAACGAGTTTCCCAATAAAGAGTTCGTTCTGACTTCGAAATTTAACCAAGACCCAATTGAAAACCTTTTTTCCTTAGAAAGATTAAGAGGGGGCTTCAGTAATAATCCATATATAATTTCAATAGTTTTATTTGCAAAATTATTTCGAACAAAATTTTGTCTATATCTTCCCATAGGAAGAATTGTGACGAAGATAGTCAGCAATTTATAGCTATTGACTCATTTAGTGATGGCAAAACCATAAATAATAATAACGATCATGGTATTTTTACTGTTGAGGATCGGACGATTGGTGATGTCACTAATGAGGGTCACGAAGTTAGCAAAATAATCGAGTCAATTGATTTGTTGGAATGTGGGGCAAATGAAGATTCGATTTCTGTCGAAGAAACTTCTTAAAGGTATTTTGGAGGTTTCATAATTGACCGCTTTTCAAAAAAAGAAAAGTGTTTGTTATGCGATAAGGTTGTGAGAAACCCAAACGAAACAGTTAAGTATTCAAAACCTTCGGAAAGTTTTATTTATTTTAAAAATTATTCAAAAAGTACCGATTTTGGTGCACTTAAAAATCCTACAGATTATTTTTTTAATATTTGTAAAATCTTTGTTAAAATCTTCGCTAAATTTGTTCAGAGTACTCCTGAAATAAAAGGTTTAAAAAGCAAAATAATTGAACATTGTATGGATACAATAAGTAAAAAATCTGAATTTTCCAACTGGTTAGCTAAAGAAAATGAATGTTACGATCACCACAAACAAATCTTAGATTATTTGATCCTTATTATTCTTCGAAAATTTTGTGTATTTTTTTTTAACAAAATACTAGTATTAGAGGGACACCGAAACTTTCCCGCCCGTTTACGAATAAAACGGTTTCGATATAATTGCGCCAAGTTAAAATTTACCCCAATAGAAGAAAGTCAGTAGAATATCATAATAAAGATAAAAAAAATTCAAGTTATTTGGAAATTTTTTTATAGGGCCATTAGATAGAATTCTTATATTGGCTGCACTATTAAGTGAGAATGTCCTTAAATAGCCATAAAGAAATAATTTCCACTTTTCATATTTCTAAATTTATTCATGATTTGATATTTTACATTTTCAAATCCTTGTAAAACGCAATAATTTGCTTGTGAACCTTTGACCAAAATAAAACTTTTCCAAATCTGCAAAATAAACACATTGCGGAAATGATTGTTATAAATCAAAACGAAATCAAAATTCGCACAAAAATCACTATTTTACTAACTTTTGCAAAGTAGAAACCGAAAAGTCGGACCTGAAAAAATAAAATCGTAACTTCTAAAAATATGTAATTGATTTTTGTCATTTAAACAAAAAATCAAACAAACAGCTTCCTTTTATTTTCATTTATTTCCACCAACAAATCCCTTTAATGAAATTTACCTAGAATACAATATACACATTCGTAAATATGCCATTCATAAATGAGAAAACCTGTAAAAAAAGAAGCGCAAACGCGAATAGCTCTGAAAGAACCCTGCTCCCATGCATCGCCGACGTTTTTCTTTCCATTTACTCTCTTCAGATAAGATTTACTCAAATATCTGGACAGTGCCAGCGAAAATAAAGACTTAGCAGGGGCAGCTTTCGCTTGGAGGAAGCTTAAATGGAGGAAATAGGAAAGCTCTCTCAACAAGAACTTGCACACTTTTCTTGTATGAAATGGAATATCTTTCCTTTTATTTGTCTATGGTATTAGTCATTAGTTCTAGGTAGCATGCCGCAGTGGTCCTGCTGGCTTGACATCAAGCTGGCTAAACCATTACAATTACAAAAAAAATAAATAATTAATTATTTATTTCAGTCAAATTAATAGCAATTAATTAGTAATAAATTATGGTGCATTGTATTATTGAAAATTCGACGTTTTACTTGGTTTTGCTGAAATGGTCCGGCCAGCTTGATATCAAGGTAGCAGAACCGCCGTAACTTTTTAAAAAAAATAGCAATTAATTTTTTATTTCGGTAATTAATTAGCAATTAAAAAGCACTAAATTTTGGTATAAATTTTATTTGGTTCTGCTAATTTGGTCCGGCCAGCTTGATATCAAGGTAGCAGAACCGCCGTAACTTTTTAAAAAAAATAGCAATTAATTTTTTATTTCGGTAATTAATTAGCAATTAAAAAGCACTAAATTTTGGTATAAATTTTATTTGGTTCTGCTAATTTGGTCCGGTCAACTTGATGGAGCCCAACCTTTGTAGCTTCTAATATTCTACCATCACCAATTTTAACTTTCACCGTTTTTTTTAATGTCTCACATGTTTCGAAGTACTTATCAGTATTAATAATATGGTCAGTACAGCCGCTGTCAAGTAACCATTCTATTTGACCTTCCTTTGTATTTTCTTTCACACTTGTTGTAGTATTGTTAGCGATAACAGTATGAAAACTATTTCCATATTGCTCATGGTGATAATTTCTTCGTTGCTCATTAAGATAATTTCCTCGTCCCCTGTGAACGTTTCCATTATTATATGCTCCACGTCCTCTACTTCCAAAATTTCCACGTCTTTGACTTCCAGAATTTGCACGTCCTCTACTTCTATGTGTGTATTCAGTACGGGTAAAGCAATCCCTTTGTAAATGGCCAGGTTTTCCACAGTTAAAACAATTTAACTTATTTTGTGATGCCTGCCTGGCTTCTGCTCGAAAAACATTTGAGCTGTCATTTGATGCCTCATTCGATTTTTCCTCTGCATTTTTTAATTTGATTTTACTTTTTAAATAATCAACAGTTCTCTCCCTTTCAGGTAGAACATCTATCAAATCACCGATATGACTGTAGCTCTGTGGCAATGATTTTAACATATAATTGAGTTTTTCTTGTTCCGTAATAGCTGCACCTGCCTGCCTTAATTCATTTACTGCTCTTTCAAAATCGTCGAAAAATAAGAACACTTCTTCATAATTTTTCAATTTAACATTTTCGAGGTTATGTCGACATACAATTTGCAAAGCCGTCGACTTCTTTATATACATCTCATCAAACTTTTGGATAATCTCGTAAGCTGAATCTAAATCACTTATGTATTCTAACTGTTTATTTGTTATTGCGCTGTAAATATAGTTAGTCGCCTGAATATCAAGTTCATCCCAATTATCATCGTCGTCATCTATTTTAGCTCGCATTGCCACTTCTTTACACTTTTTGTATTGTAAGAATTTCAGTATACGTATTTTCCAATTACTATAATCTGCTCCGTCAAAGATCGGAATATTTATATCACTGTTTTTTGCCGCCATTATCCCGTTGTTTCTTTTCGTAATTTTCAACCACAAATTATTGTTTTATCTTTTCTTTCTTTAAACTACGCTCTGCTACCATATTAATATGAAGAATAAAACTCTTTTAATACTTCTACTATAACTTTATTTAGTTTAAATAATACTTGCACTTGATTACACTTCTTTATATATCAGCCATTTTGTTCACCGGCTATCTTCTTCTTATACTAAAAGAAACAAACACTACTAAGTCAAGACCCTCGTAAGTACAGGCCTGGAAGCAGCCAGGCCAACTAATTCTAACATAGCTGAAAAGTGGCCAAAAATTTCTGACAGTTGTGGAATTAACATGGCCGAAGCCATAAGAAGCAATTTTTTAAGTTTGTTTTTGCACTAAAAAGTGGTAAAATATTGTATATTTTCACTTTTTGGTGCACATGGATTATCAGTGATTAGTGCTTTAGTGATTTAATAAAAAAAATTAAAATGAAGTGAGTGGTTAAGTGTATTTTAAGAGTTTTAATTGATTAGGTGACCATTTTTGTTTACAATCGCGGTGGTTTTTAATGGTTTTATTTAGCTTCACCTCGTATATTTGTTTGTTTGGTTCAAATCTTGCGACAGCTTTTTCGTCTACTTCTACTGAACCGATTCTTATGAAATTTTTCCCACACATTGAGCTCCCGTGACAATGCAATCTGACAATTTTGTACAAAAATCAAGATGGCGGTTCCAAGATGGCGGACGAATTTTGCAATTGTGTTCCGATTCCATTGAAAATCGGTATTGGGGGGTTTGTAGGGCCACAAATGACGAATCTGTGGTCAAAATTTAAAAATTCAAAATGGCGGCGCCAATATGGCGGATGAATTTTGCCAATGTGTTCTGAATCCATTGAAAATCGGTATCGGGGGTGTATAGCTCACTGGTATGAGCTGGACTGTATTTTGTTATGTAGGAGATTAGGACTGCACAACCTAATCAATTTAGTAGCAGTTTTTTGTTTGTAATACAATACTACTCGGAGTTACTTGGATAACTGATTTTTAATTCTCAACAACTTAATTTATATCGTTTAACAATATGCTAAATAATCATTTTTTGACAATTAAATTTTTATTTATTAATCATCACAACAAGTCAATAAGTTATTGACTTGTTGCGTGGTTGCGGTGACCCACTAATTATTTATAATTCGTCAGCACGAATGGCTTTGCCGCGTGCGGCATATTTATAATTTTGTTTGCCGTGCAAACATTTTGCCCAGCCGTGGCTGTAGTTCGCGGGGCTGGGTTAGGACGGCTCAGATTTTCTGCGGATTCTTGTATGCTGTGTGAACTGTTGATGTCCTCTTGCAGATCGCCAGTGGTTATGTGGTGTTGTTTCAGACTCCAACGGTGCCTTGGCCGGCATTTCCATACAATTGCGATGATCGCTATGGTGAGCAGGACAGATCCTGCTGTTGTGGCGGTGTGGTGTCCGATTGTTTTCCATGTTGATGGCTGAACTTGTAGGCCCGCTGGATCGTGGATGACGCTGCTGAATGTGTCGGATGTCTTTAGAATCGGGTCTAAAATTACTGGTTTGTTATGTAACCCGGTAAGGTTGTATATACCGGTCATGTTGAAGTTCATCGGCTTTAGAAATGTTGATTGAATAATGACTTTGTTACGAACTTCAGGAAAAAGTATATTCTTCGTTGTTTCAATCACACAGTCCTGAGTTGTCTGCAGGATTCCGACGCCATTCAAGGTAACATCTTCCCGTTGCCCGTTGCATTTAATGGCGGCCGCTGTTGGTGAGTCGGCGATAAATAGCCAGGTGTTCGCCAAAAAGAGATGTTTCCACATGACGGAGTGAATTTTCAGTTGGCTTAGTGGGCACTCCTGCTTGTTGTGTCGTTGGTATATTTCATCGATGATACAATTTGGATTTTGCACTAGGTCACTTACAACTGCGGGTGTGCATAATTTGGAGTATTTTTCTAAAGACACACAGTTTCTCATTTCTTCTTCGGTAATTTCGAAATATCTTTGATTATTATACTCGATCGCCAGAATTGCTGATGATATTTGTGGCGTGACGTATGTATTGTTACTTATGCGCTGAGGAATTGGTGTTGCCTTAATCAATTCAAATGTATCAGCATCCGTTATATGGAGAAATCCAAACACCTTAACATCTGTATCGGCTATGGATATTTCCATATCAGTCCCTGGTTCTGGAATGATTCTTAGATTGGATGGCATTTTGAGTGCTGCTTGATTTGAAATTTCTGCCAATTTGCTTGGAGTTATGAAGTCCATAACGTTTCCTTTACCATAAACTGCTTGTAGTATTTTTACATAATGCTGTTTTAAGTCTTCCAAGATATCGTTGGCAATCTGGTAAGCTGCTAGTATTTGTGTGCTGACCTTATTACTGTCAATCTTGTCATACCATCCTTCAATCTTGTTTACCTCGGAGATCACTCTGTTCAATTTGTCTGTGACTAGATCGAATTGTCTACCCATGCGGACTTCTGTGTCATTCATCCTGGTCATTGTAGATACCATTATGTTTGCTTGATGATTAGCCGCTTGCCTTAACATTTCTTGATTATGCTGAATGTGTTCAATGTCAGTGTAGACCTCATCATTTACTCCAAAGATGGCTTGCAATAGGTGTCCAACAAGGCCTCTTTTATTTCTCCGCTTCCGCCTTTGGTTTACTGCTTGAATTTCAGTTAGGATTGTTGCTTTTCGTTCTAATAAATGTTCAAGTAGAGTGCGGCAATGAGTGTTGTCTTCAAATCGTTTTGCCTCACTGCAGGTCTGTTCCATCTTGGTTATTATATTATTTACTCTACTAGTGTCTGCTGTTGTGTTGATTGGAATGTGTATCTCGATCTTGATCGTACCTCTTTTTAGTTTGGCGTGTCCAATTTGTTCGATAAACAACCCAGGCTGTGGGTATTTGATTGTGTAATGTGTATGTCCCGGTTGGATTGAGCTTAGTATAGCGAGTGTAGCTAAGACCATTTTACCCATGCTCCAGGTATTTGTTGACTTATGTGTCGTCTTCTTGTCCGTATGAAGGCGACTCTCTATGCCAGTTTGAGGTGCACTGGTTGCAGTGACATGTGCCATGGCGCACTTTTTTAGCTCTGTTGGTGTTGTATCATCTATATTGGTCATGTTGTCATCTTCAACCGGTAACACACATATTTTTGTTACTGGACGCTTTATTGTTGAGTTTTCTTTGACACGTAGGGTTACCACTCGTACGACTCCATCTTTGCCTGGATGTGTCTCGATTATTCGTGCTAGCGGCCATCTCGTTGGAGCGCAATTTTCATCTTTTACGAGAACAATTTGCCCAGCTTCGATCAGCCTTGCTCCTGATTTCCATTTTGTTCTTTGTTGGAGTCGGGAAAGGTATTCACTTTGCCATACCTTCCAGAAGTCTTGCGTCATCTTCTGTACTAGTTTCCAGCGGCTCAATGTGGTCATGGTGCTGTCTATGGTTGGTCCTGGTGGTCCTATTAATTCTTGCCCAACCAAAAAATGTCCAGGTGTTATAGTAAGAATTGAACTAGGGTCGCTCGGTAGTGGGTATAACGGGCGTGAATTTAAACATGCTTCGATTTGGCACAGTAGCGTCGACATTTCCTCGAATGTTAGCGTAGCGTTACCTATTACCTTTTTCAAGTGGGATTTGATAGATTTGACTCCAGCCTCCCAGATTCCTCCGAAGTGAGGAGCTGCCGGCGGAATAAAATGCCATTGTATACCCTCGGTCGCAAGGCTTCCCACCACTGTGGTTATGTTTCTGATGGCATGGCGAAGATCCTTAACCAGTACTTTTTGTGCTCCTACGAACGTTGTTCCGTTATCACTGTATATGTTTGAGACAAGACCTCTTCTGGATGTGAATCTTCTAAATGCTGCTAAGAATGCCTCCGTGGTCATGTCTGTTACCGCTTCGATGTGAATGGCCTTTGTAACTAGACATATAAAAACTGCTATGTACCCCTTGTGGGATTTGCTTCCTCTTCCTTTGGACATTCTTATCTGAATAGGCCCTGCGTAATCTAGTCCCGTGTGCGAAAATGGTTTCGCTGGTGTTACTCGTGCGGCCGGGAGTTCACCCATAATTTGTGTCACTGTTTGTCCTTTGTGCCTGCAGCAAGTAACGCATTTGTTCAATATTTGTCGTATTGTAACGGTCGGTTATTTATTACGAAAGTTTTATGATTAATTATTCCCCCATCTATCGGAAATTTAAGAAATTATTAGTGCAATCACTTCAGAAGCTTTTGGATGCGGAACTTTTTTTGAATCACGTAGGCCAAGAAAAACAAAATTTTTCTTGGAAGGAAAAAATTTTTATACATTTGACAGTCTGGATTTGAATATGATACGAGACAGTCGGTCCCTTGTAAAAAGTGGTTGATACGTCGGCAAGTAACTGTTGAACAGTCGATTCCGCTTTTCGTTGCGTCCGTCGTTTTTGGTACGTCATTACATTTTGTGAGACAATATTTATTATTGGAAAAGGAAAAGACACAGAAAAAGCTCTTGTGCGAGTATATTTTTCAAAATAAATATATAAAAAAACAAAAAATTGTGTTCGTGTGTTGTCAACAGACCCGAAAATATACCCAAAAAGGTAGCGCCGTTCACGTCTCGCCCGTCGTCTCTGGTCCATTGTATATCGAGTTTTCCTGCGCTGCTGAGGCGCTTCTGGAGAAAAGCAATTGTACACGGAGACGCATCTATTGTGGTAATCACCCAGCGCAAGAATACTGTGATGAAACTTGTTCCTGTTCAATTCAAAGTTTGTGGACTTGGAAGACTTGAGAATTGTGGAAAACATTTCGCCATTTTTATCGTCATTTTTGTCAGAGGTGAGATAGAAAAACTAATTTTTTAGCCAGAAAGGATTTTTTTCGCCAATGTTCCGGACTTGGGAGCCGTGAGAGAAAAAGAACGAAAGAGTCTTATAAAGGAATTAGATGATCACTCATAACTAATATCGCAACCTATTTCAAAATCATTATCAAGTCAAGGAAATACCGCTTCTATTCAAAGAAGCGAAACATCAGTTAATTCCTCCAAAGACGAACTAACACGAAGATATCCAATTTTGTCGAGTATCTCTTCAGTTTGTTGGGGAGACGCACCCAATACATTGGGTCGAGTTATTACCTATTACTTTTGACTTGGTGCAGCGTATGATAAACTCGTTTTGATTTTTTTGGTTACATATTTATATTATTCTTATAAATATATCACACTTTTACATGTTTATAAATACTTCTCCAATATATATATATAAATTATTATAAATACTTATCCAATATTTTCAAATTATTATACATACTTATCCAATATTTTCAAATTATTATACATACTTATCCAATATTTTCAAATTCTTATACATACTTATCCAATATTTTCAAATTCTTATAAATAATTATCCCACTTTATCCGTTACCTGAGTTAAACCCTTCTACATTTAGCAACTATTGTTACACTGGTTTTTTTGGTAGGGGTGCAAACAAACCTTAGACGGTTCTAACTGAACCAATTGTCCGAATTTTATTGCCCTGCAACTCCGTTTGGCCAAATCGACGTTGCTACTTCTCTTGTGTTCTTGTTTTTTTTTGTTTTGGTTGGCCAAGTTTTATATTGGCTCAAAGTTTTTTTGTGTCCCTCCTTGCCCTCAGTACATCCCACAATACACCAGTTCAATTATCAAAATTTACAAGTGCTAGAAGTTGGTTGCATCCACATTACCTAGATTATAAGTATACTTTTGTTTTGATTTAATATTTAGATAATATTTAATGCAAACTTACCTTCATTTTGTTGTTGAATAATTATATTGTTTTAGGCTGTATTTATTATTAAAATATAATTGTTGTAAATTTCGTTAACTCCTCTAGTATTATTCGGAATGACCACTTAAGGGGATAAATTGTCCAGGATGGTTGGGTTGTGCTTTCTCTCCAGGGTCCTCTCAAAGTCACGTTGAACATTTACAGGTCCACCAGGTCGATGGAAACGTCAAGCGATGAATCGCCTTGTAACCTAGGAATATAATGACATGAAGAGATATCCCTTTTAAACAATAGGTAAGTGGTGAATCATAGATGTAGTGTCCCGGTCACACAACCCCACGCCCCCACCGGCGAGCTAGCGTATACCGTGTGGCCGGCTTAGCATCCCCTATAACTTTAGGAACCTAGGGAGGATGTAGTTTCTCAAAATTTTTATGTTACCCAGAACACGATGGCAGTAACCTTGCTGACCCCAGCAAGGAGCTACATCGTGCCAGTGGTACATAATGGCGCCCAACGTTTTTGGCAAACAAGTTTCTTTCAATATTAAATTACGGCGCCCATTTATTTCATAAATGACGCTCCAACTTCTGTACCGTATTAAAATTATCTTTGACTATGGTTCACCACCAATGCCTCTTTTAACAGATTCATCTTTATTGTCTAAATTCAGTGTGAATTTTATTTTGCTTTCACTTTTAGATTGTCCCGTCTTATGATATCTTCTTCGATTTAGGCATCTTTGAACTAGGCTTACCGGCACCGCTGGCTAACAAGCGTATGACCGCTTGGCCATGGGTGAAGGCTGAGTCTGGAGTTCTTTTGTCCTGTGTTTTTGCTCGTCGTCCTGAGTATCAGGCGTCATACCGCCTGCCAGTGCTTCGTTCAGTGGACAGGATCCTTGTTACTTTTTGCTGATGGACGTTTGAGTTGTAACTCGGGCATAACCGGCTGAGGTAACAGGCGTGATATCGCCTGCCCACTGCGCCCCGTGGACTTCTTTAATCTATTCAGTCCCCTCAAATTTTGTTTTCTTTTCGTTCATTTTAGACAATTGGTCGAAATGTGGTAAAGGATGTGGTCACTTCAGGTGCACCTTTAGAAGGCCGCACAGGCTTAACCGTCTGGCTAATCACCTGCGCCCTGTGGACTTTTGTTGAGGGACATCCGACTACTTCCTTGTGCTTTTATTGTTTTCTCTCCCGTCTGTCCCCACTGCTGATTGATTTTCCGTAGTGTAGCTCAGTTGTGGATGGACAGCGGAATCCAACTAAATTTTTATGATTTTCGAAGAAGATTTCCTTGTTTTTATGTGGAAGTAGACTCTTCATGTCGTTCAAGTGGACGAAGACGTGTGGTGCTTCCGGCGTTGTTGATGGCACTCGGTGCTGGCTGTGTCTCATAACTAACACCGACTGACACCGATGACCTCGGCCACCAACGAGACTCCTGGGGAGTGAGATTGCTTTCCTTCAACCATCCTGGAAATTCACCAAAACAGTTTAAATACAAACAACACTACTTTACACCTTGATTTTTTTTCAGGTATCAATTGGTTTTGATTATTGCGATTTATATTATAACTATATGTTGAGTTAGTATTGATACTAAATAGGAGTATCACGATTGCGAACAATCGGTCAACGGAATTTTTTTTTGACTAGGATAGCTGCGTGGCTGTATTAGTACTGACTTAGTCAGCAGTTTCATTAAGTTTTTTTGTTGGTTAGCCTATATTTTTTGCGTACCGTCTGTGCTGGTTAAGTACCTTGATTTTTGTTAACGGTGAGTAACAACCAATTAACTTCTTTCTCTGTTAAATATAGTGTATATTGTTGAATTTTTGTACACCCATATATTATCATATACTATACTTTCTTTTTTGCACTGGTTATCCGGGTTAACGTCGCTGACACGATGGACGCGACTGGAGCATTAACTTTTTATGGACGCCCAGTGGTCCATAAAATATTGCGAAGACCACATCGATTGTACTATTTATCCCCGCACGCCAGAGAATTTGTTCCGATCCATGCAGCCATCGAAGCCAGGAGGTTGTCCATAACGATGGAGGGTGCCGCCATACGTTACACCCTAAACGTTATTAGATGTTTGGAAGCACACCCAGGTGCTTTTGACACCATGGCCTCCAGGATATTGACCATGCTGGCGGATATTATTAACAAGCCGCTTACCCTGATCCACGTTGTTGAGATTGTCTTTCACCATTCCTTGAACGAACCAAGCTTCTGCCATACGGGAGCTAAACTGTATGCGCTGGTTGATTCAATGAATCCAGTGGAAAATAGCGTATTTAGAAATTTGTTGCGGATGACCCTGGCATATCAACAGGAAGTTATCCAGCGGTATATTCCACCGGTCGGATATCAAGTACGCGGGATAACGTTGCTCGTGGCAGAAACGTACCGTCGGTTCCAGAAGGTTCGTTCACTGGGAAGCGAACTGGGGCAGATGCTGGATGGGCTACTGAATCAGCTGCTCCAAGAGCCTACCCCGGACAATTTAGAATGTCTCTGCCAAGCGTGCAAGGCAGCAGGATGTGAAGTCTGGAAGGATTGCCCTTACCAAATCTCGCTTATCCTACGCGCTTTATACAGGGAGTCACCCTGGTTGACCGTCCGGGGTTAAGTATTTTAAGCGGGGTTAAGTACCTCTTTGCTGTTACTACTTTTTGTTTGCATTCTTGACTTCGTTGTTCGCGTTTGGTTAATGTTAGATATTGTTACGTTGATGTTAACCAACCAGTTGGCGATTTAGTTACCTTTATGTGTTCCAGCAGTTAGGGGTTCATGATATTCTTCATGGTATTTATATGGGTATATGTTTTATGCACTTGAATTTCTGAGAGATGTTCCTTGGATCGGTGTTTATGTTAAATCATCTCTAGTCCAGACCTTATGGTTAGTGGCGTGTTAGTTGTTTAGTTATAGTCAGTTAGTAACAAGCGACGTGCTTTTCGGATTATTGTTTTCATATCGCCTTAGACGATATTAATAATTTTCCTTCAAGACTATTCTTCTGGTCTACTGTTTCTTCGATTGATTCCTTCGATTCGTTAAAACACCGATGAGTTCACGAAGACCCTTATACATACGACTTCGTGCCCTGTTCCTACGCACCTCTTCCTTCACTTTAATATCATCGTACTGCTGACGGGTGATGATTGTAGAGGAAATTATTTCTAGATCGACAATCTTTGCGTAATGTGCATCTTTTACTCCATGCTGTTCTTCCGATCTCTTGAACATTTCTACTGTTGCCTCAGCATCAGTTCCTTCTACAAGTGCTCATTGGAGTATCCCTACACCTTTTTGCTCTTCGGTCAGTCTGGGGAACAACTTTCGGCGAATGGTTGGCCTGGCTTTCCACCGGGGAATGTCAAAGGCAAGGTGGTATTGCTGGAGACTGACCCGATGGAACGATAGGTGACAATTTCGAAGGGAATGTATGGATGAAGGTGGAGACCCGGAGTAGGACAATGTGGTATTGCCTTCCGCCGGATATCTGCAACTTCAGGCATACCCTCCGTGAGACTCTCCAGACTGTCCCTCTCTCAAACTTTGAATTTTGACAGTACTACTAAATCCCTAGCGATGTATAGCTCTGCAGCTGAGGCTTGAGACTCTGGATCTCAGGGAATGAGACGAGCCCCACATTGGCGCCACATACCGGACCTTACGACAGAAAAACCTTCCGTTTTTTTCGGCTCCTCACTGCCTCGCAAGTCGGCCTTGTGGACCCGAGGGTATGTAACGGTCGGTTATTTATTACGAAAGTTTTATGATTAATTATTCCCCCATCTATCGGAAATTTAAGAAATTATTAGTGCAATCACTTCAGAAGCTTTTGGATGCGGAACTTTTTTTGAATCACGTAGGCCAAGAAAAACAAAATTTTTCTTGGAAGGAAAAAATTTTTATACATTTGACAGTCTGGATTTGAATATGATACGAGACAGTCGGTCCCTTGTAAAAAGTGGTTGATACGTCGGCAAGTAACTGTTGAACAGTCGATTCCGCTTTTCGTTGCGTCCGTCGTTTTTGGTACGTCATTACATTTTGTGAGACAATATTTATTATTGGAAAAGGAAAAGACACAGAAAAAGCTCTTGTGCGAGTATATTTTTCAAAATAAATATATAAAAAAACAAAAAATTGTGTTCGTGTGTTGTCAACAGACCCGAAAATATACCCAAAAAGGTAGCGCCGTTCACGTCTCGCCCGTCGTCTCTGGTCCATTGTATATCGAGTTTTCCTGCGCTGCTGAGGCGCTTCTGGAGAAAAGCAATTGTACACGGAGACGCATCTATTGTGGTAATCACCCAGCGCAAGAATACTGTGATGAAACTTGTTCCTGTTCAATTCAAAGTTTGTGGACTTGGAAGACTTGAGAATTGTGGAAAACATTTCGCCATTTTTATCGTCATTTTTGTCAAAGGTGAGATAGAAAAACTAATTTTTTAGCCAGAAAGGATTTTTTTCGCCAATGTTCCGGACTTGGGAGCCGTGAGAGAAGAAGAACGAAAGAGTCTTATAAAGGAATTAGATGATCACTCATAACTAATATCGCAACCTATTTCAAAATCATTATCAAGTCAAGGAAATACCGCTTCTATTCAAAGAAGCGAAACATCAGTTAATTCCTCCAAAGACGAACTAACACGAAGATATCCAATTTTGTCGAGTATCTCTTCAGTTTGTTGGGGAGACGCACCCAATACATTGGGTCGAGTTATTACCTATTACTTTTGACTTGGTGCAGCGTATGATAAACTCGTTTTGATTTTTTTGGTTACATATTTATATTATTCTTATAAATATATCACACTTTTACATGTTTATAAATACTTCTCCAATATATATATATAAATTATTATAAATACTTATCCAATATTTTCAAATTATTATACATACTTATCCAATATTTTCAAATTATTATACATACTTATCCAATATTTTCAAATTCTTATACATACTTATCCAATATTTTCAAATTCTTATAAATAATTATCCCACTTTATCCGTTACCTGAGTTAAACCCTTCTACATTTAGCAACTATTGTTACACTGGTTTTTTTGGTAGGGGTGCAAACAAACCTTAGACGGTTCTAACTGAACCAATTGTCCGAATTTTATTGCCCTGCAACTCCGTTTGGCCAAATCGACGTTGCTACTTCTCTTGTGTTCTTGTTTTTTTTTGTTTTGGTTGGCCAAGTTTTATATTGGCTCAAAGTTTTTTTGTGTCCCTCCTTGCCCTCAGTACATCCCACAATACACCAGTTCAATTATCAAAATTTACAAGTGGTAGAAGTTGGTTGCATCCACATTACCTAGATTATAAGTATACTTTTGTTTTGATTTAATATTTAGATAATATTTAATGCAAACTTACCTTCATTTTGTTGTTGAATAATTATATTGTTTTAGGCTGTATTTATTATTAAAATATAATTGTTGTAAATTTCGTTAACTCCTCTAGTATTATTCGGAATGACCACTTAAGGGGATAAATTGTCCAGGATGGTTGGGTTGTGCTTTCTCTCCAGGGTCCTCTCAAAGTCACGTTGAACATTTACAGGTCCACCAGGTCGATGGAAACGTCAAGCGATGAATCGCCTTGTAACCTAGGAATATAATGACATGAAGAGATATCCCTTTTAAACAATAGGTAAGTGGTGAATCATAGATGTAGTGTCCCGGTCACACAACCCCACGCCCCCACCGGCGAGCTAGCGTATACCGTGTGGCCGGCTTAGCATCCCCTATAACTTTAGGAACCTAGGGAGGATGTAGTTTCTCAAAATTTTTATGTTACCCAGAACACGATGGCAGTAACCTTGCTGACCCCAGCAAGGAGCTACATCGTGCCAGTGGTACAGTATTTTGCTTTTTCCATTGATTATGAAGTATCTTCTTCTAATATAGGCATGTGTGACTTCATTTCCTCCATGTAGTGTCGCTGCATGAGCTTCAAGTATCAATAGTTTAGTTATGTGGTGTTTGTGAGGTATTATGACGGGATGTTTTTGATTATACGGAATACGAGAATTCTGGATTCTTCCACCCACTCTTAGAATACCATTCTCGTCCAGAAATGGATTTAATGAAAGAATTGAACTTTTTGTGTTAAGTGGTTTTTTTTGCTTCCAGCTGTTTTATTTCTGCAGCGAACTCCGTTTTTTGTGTCATCTGTAGAAGTTGCTGGTGTGCTTTATCTAATTCCTTTACTGATAGATTTGTATTGTTTGTTCTATCCTTCCTGCATTTCGCGATGAATCTTTTGCAGTAAGCCAGCACACGTGTAAGTTTCTTAAATGATGAAAAACGGCTAAGTAACTCGAACCCTTCAGCAATTTGAGTTGCATGGACCGCTATCTTGTCTAACTTAGCTCCTGTTGTAATATTCTTGTTAATTTTTTGTGTTGGCCACTTGTCTTCAGTCATCTTTAACCACGATGGACCAGTCCACCAAAGCTCTGCATTCTTCAAATATTGCGGAGTGGCCCCTCTCGATACTAGATCAGCAGGGTTATCTTCGGAACGCACATGGCGCCAACTTGTAGGTTCCAGATTTTTGTGAACTTCTGACACTCGGTTTGCAATGAAGGTTTCCCATTTATTTGATTTTCCATGGATCCATGCTAATGTTATCATCGAATCCGTCCAGGCGTATTCCCTCACATTCTTAATGTCCAGTGCCTGTTTTGTTCGTCGCATTAGTTTAGATAGTAAGACAGCTCCGCAAAGTTCCAATCTTGGTAAAGTTACTTTATTTAGTGGTGCTACCTTAGTCTTCGCTACAAGTAGTGTTATGTGTACTTGCTCCGAATCTAACGTAGTTTTACTGTATATGACTGCACCATAAGCTTTTTCGGATGCATCGCAAAAGCCATGTAATTCAACTGCTTTACATGTGGGCGTGTACTGTATCCAACGTGGTATGTTAATTTCTTCAAGTTTTCGTAGTTCATTCCTGATGTTCATCCATCTAGTGGCTAGTTCTTCTTCCAATGTTTGATCCCAGTTGTATCCTTTTGCCCATAACTCTTGAATTAACATTTTGGCTCTCACTGTTATAGGTGCCAACCAACCGAGTGGGTCAAATAGTCTGGCAATCTCTGATAAGATTGTCCGTTTGGTAGGTACTTCTGATGGTGCATTTAATTTTACCTTAAAGTGGAATTTGTCTGCTATTGGTGTCCAGTATATACCCAAGGATTTCACAGCCTCGTCATCTTTTATTTCAATGGAGCCTTGATCCCTAAGTTGGTTTGGTAGATTATCAATTAGTTCACTGTGGTTGCTTCTCCATTTTCTAAGGTTAAATCCTCCTTCTTTTAACGTTTGGATCAACTCTCCTTGTAACCTCCTTGCTTCCTGAATTGAAGACGTTCCAGACATCATGTCGTCCACATAAAAATCATTGAGAATTATCTTTGCTGCTTCTGGATGATTTTTTTCTTCATCGCGTGCTAATTTTTGCAATGTTTTTATGGCTAGGTACGGTGCTGATTTTGTTCCGTATGTCACGGTTGTTAGTTTAAATTCTTGAATGCTATCTTCCGTTGAAAATCGCCATACAATTCGTTGGTAGTCTTGATGTTCCTGTGCAACCTTTATTTGCCTGTACATCTTCTCTATATCGGCGCTGAATACATATTGATGTTTTCTCCATCTTAGTAAGATATCTTGTAGATCTTGTTGTAGTCTGGGGCCGCTGTGCATTAAATCGTTTAAGCTTAGCTTGGTGCTTGTTTTGGTAGAGGCGTCGAATACAACCCTTAGTTTGGTGGTTGTGCTTTCCTCTTTGATGACTGCTTGATGAGGCATGTAGTATACATTAGGAGTTTTGTTCTGAAGTTCTTTGGTATCAATGAGTACCATATGTCCCAGCTGTAAGTATTCTTCCATAAATTTGTTGTATTCATCCCGCAACGTTTTGTTTTTTGAGAACCGCTTTTCCATTTGATATAGTCGTGCTATTGCAACTGGTTTTGATTCTCCTAATCCTTCTGTCTGCTTGAATGGAATTTGTACTGTATACGTGCCATTGGGATTTCGTTTAACTGTTCGATCAAATTGTTCTTCACACGTTCTGTTTTCTTCAGACACAGGTGGTCTCAATGCTGTTTCTTCAATTTCCCAAAACTTTCGAAGCTGTGAATCGACATCTACCCTTGAAATCATGGATGTAATTTTTCTGGTTGCTTCGCTCTGAGGAATTGGTCCAGACAGTATCCAGCCAAATTCAGTTTTTTGAGTTAACGTTCCACCTTTAGTTTTTCTAATGCTGTTCATTAGGATGTCTCCAAATACGTCTGCGCCCAATATCATGTCAACTGGTCCTGGGGTATCGTATGTTGGGTCTGCAAGGATGAGATTACTCCAATTGGTACGCTCTTCGCTAACGATATACTTTTGTGGTTGGTCGCTCGTCACTGATGGAAGTATTAGAGCTTCACACTGCAGTTTGAAGTTGGAAGGAAATCTCGGAATGAGTTCCACTAGAATTTTGCTGTGGGATGTCCCAGCCGGGCACTCGTTCGTGCCTGTAATCTCTGAATATATTTTCACTCTTGGAACTCCTAGTGTTTGTGCCGCATTCTCCGTTATGAGGGTGGCCTGTGACCCGGGATCTACCAATACTCTTAGATACTCATAGCTGTTCCTGATGGTTTTGGCTCGTACTAGTGCTGTTGCCAGTATTATATTACAAGATTTCCTTACAACGTGTGAATCAACTGTGCATTGAGAGGTAGTGAGGTGTGATGACATTACTCTCGGTACATCTTCTTGTTTTGCTGTAGGATTTCTTGCCTCTTGGTGAATTAATGTGTGGTGTTGCTGCTTACAGATGTTGCATCGACTTTGACTGTGACAGGGGTCGTTCGTGCCATGGTTCAAACAGTTGGAACATGTTTTACTCTGCCGGACGAAGTTGAGCTTGTCTGCTAATTTCAATGCTTTGAATTTTTGACATACGTATATACTGTGCTGCCCATTACAGTATCGGCACTTTGTAGTACTAGTGTGATAACTCTTTATTTGGTGGTTACCTCGTGACTGCACATGATTTACGATGCGGCTGCTTTCAGTTTTCTTCCTAGGCTCTGCAATTACTTCTAGTGCTTGAAATCTAGTTTCCAGGAACTTAAGTATGTCCTCTAATTGCGGTATCTCTCGAGGCTCGTTCAATGATTGCTCGTACGCTTTATACGTCTCTGGATCCATCTTTCTTCGTATAATATGTGCTATGAAGGGTTCCCAGGGTGGGGTTTCTAGCTGTAGGCTGTTAATTCCATGTAGGCATTCTTTTATCAGGTCATGCAATTGTTTTATTGCTTTGGCAGAATCGGTAATTAATGCTGGTTGATCCAGAATTGCATCTGAAAAGGTGGAAAATATTTTCCGTTTATTATTAAACCTGCTTGTTACTAGGCTCTATGCTGCTTCATAACTAGATTCGCTGCTTGCCAAGTGTTGGATAAGTTTGTGCGCCTCTCCAGTCAGCGATGTTTGCAAGTAATGCATTTTCTCAGCATTACCTAAACGCTTGTTGTTGTGGATTAGTCTGCAGAATATATTTTCAAAGTATTTCCAGGCCTTATAGTCTCCGTCAAAGTTCGGAATTTTTATTTGGGGTAGTTTCGTCTTTACCGCATCCTCCCTCTGACTGTTTTCTTCTATCATATCTTGTAGTTCTATCATGGTTTCTTGGTATATTTCTTCAAGGGTTTCATATTGCTCCTCCTTGAAGTACTGATGCGACAGCTCTCCCTCTTCTGCAAACGTCAAGATTTCTTCGTGCAATTCCTGTATAGCGTCCCATTGCGTTGTTAACTGCTTGATTTTAAATTCACAGTACGTCTTTGTTTTCGCTTGGCCTCTCTCTGCTACTTCATCAAGTATTCTTCTAATGTTGCTCATTTTGACACTCTGTTTCTTGAGACGCAATGTCTTCTCCTCTAAGTCATCGTTCAATTCTATGTTGAACTTTGTTCCTGTGGTGTTTGCTGCGGTCTCGACCGGCTGCTCGTTCAGTTTTTGTTGATACTCTCTCAGTAGTTCCTTAGCCTCATCGTATTTACTTTTCACTTGAATATAAAAATTCTGAGTGAAATACTGCTCCGATGGTCTGTCCAATTTTTCCAGGTGGTTGTGGTTTTCTTGGAATTTTTTCCAGGAACTGTCGAATTCCGCTAGTCTTCTCTCTATATAGGTTTTATCTTTCCTCACAATGCTGTCTTTCCTCATATTTGAAAGGGCACGGCTGATGTCCTCCCCTAGCTGCCTTTGTTCCTCTGCTAATTCCGAAAATAGCTCCATTTTGGTATTGCAGACTTGGTGATTTGGTACTTAATTAATTTTTAAGCTCGCGATGCGAGTTGTGCGTAGGTTTCTTGGTTCTTAAAAGGTTCGAAGGACCAATGTATAGCTCACTGGTATGAGCTGGACTGTATTTTGTTATGTAGGAGATTAGGACTGCACAACCTAATCAATTTAGTAGCAGTTTTTTGTTTGTAATACAATACTACTCGGAGTTACTTGGATAACTGATTTTTAATTCTCAACAACTTAATTTATATCGTTTAACAATATGCTAAATAATCATTTTTTGACAATTAAATTTTTATTTATTAATCATCACAAGTCAATAAGTTATTGACTTGTTGCGTGGTTGCGGTGACCCACTAATTATTTATAATTCGTCAGCACGAATGGCTTTGCCGCGTGCGGCATATTTATAATTTTGTTTGCCGTGCAAACAGGGGGGTTTGTAAGGCCACTAATGACGATTCTGTGGTCAAAATTTGAAAATTCAAAATGGCGGCGCCAATATGGCGGATGAATTTTGCCAATGTGTTCTGAATCCATTGAAAATCGGTATCGGGGGTTTGTAAGGCCACAAATGACGATTATGTGGTCAAAATTTGAAAATTCAAAATGGCGGCGCCAATATGGCGGATGAATTTTGCCAATGTGTTCTGAATCCATTGAAAATCGGTATCGGGGGTTTGTAAGGCCACAAATGACGATTCTGTGGTCAAAATTTGAAAATTCAAAATGGCGGCGCCAATATGGCGGATGAATTTTGCCAATGTGTTCTGAATCCATTGAAAATCGGTATGGAGGGGTTTGTAGGGCCACAAATGACGATTCTGTGGTCAAAATTTGAAAATACAAAATGGCGGAAGAATTTTGTAAATGCGTCCTAAATCCATTGAAAATCGGTATTGGGGAGTTTTTAAGGTTAAAAAACTAGAAAATAAAAAAAATAGGTAAAAAAACTTTTAAGTTAAATGGTTTTATTTGAAATCATAAGCTGTACCAAAAACTAGAAAATAATTAGAACACAAACATGGACCTTCTTGAGATTCCGACGTCTGGTAAGAAATCATGCAATAGTAGCCGTGCTGTTTTCTTATGTCGTATGCCAAGGTACCCTTTGTGTCGCTGCGTCAACGGATTAAGTAATATTCTGGGACTTTTAACAGACTAAAATAAAAACATGGGGCGCATAAAAACCTGTATAAACGCTGTATAATTAAATAAGAACGACTTGTCTAGAAGAATGTGTTTCCAAGCCCACCAATATATTTCAAATGGGCCCCATGTTTTTATTTTAGTCTGTTAAAAGTCCCAGAATATTACTTAATCCGTTGACGCAGCGACACAAAGGGTACCTTGGCATACGACATAAGAAAACAGCACGGCTACTATTGCATGATTTCTTACCAGACGTCGGAATCTCAAGAAGGTCCATGTTTGTGTTCTAATTATTTTCTAGTTTTTGGTACAGCTTATGATTTCAAATAAAACCATTTAACTTAAAAGTTTTTTTACCTATTTTTTTTTTTCGTGTTAATTTAGGGAAAAAATGTTGAATTTGTGTAGTAACATAATAAAAAGTGCTTTTTAAGTGATTAAAGATTATTATAGGATAGTTATTAAAAACATAAGTGCAGAAAAATGTGAAGGAAAAGTGAAAAAGTTATTGTTATTCATGTTGTGTGGTAGTACTTGCACTTATGTTTTTAATAACTCTTCTATAATAATTTTTAACTACTTTAAATTCACTTTTAATTCCATTACTACACAAATTCAACACTTTTTCCCTAAATTAACACGAAAAAACCACCGCGATTGTAAACAAAAATGGTCACCTAATCAATTAACGCTCTTAAAATACACTTAACCACTAATTTTTTTTTAATTTATGGACTCAGATCACTAAATAACTTATCACTGATAATCCGTGTGCACTAAAAAGTGATAAAATACAATATTTTACCACTTTTTATTCCAAAACCAAAGTTAAAAATTTGCTTCGTACGGCTTCGGCCATGTTAATTCCACAACTGTCAGACGATTTTGGCCGCGCACAGACACAACCAAAAAGTCTGCTTCCAGGCCTGTACTTACGAGGGTCTTGACTAAGTGCATACTTAGTGTTGCCAATATAAAAGTATTATATCAACACAAACACTCACTGATGCGCCTTTTTTACTGACAAGTCAGCGCTGGCAAGACAGTTTTCGAGTCAGTGCTGACTAGTCAGTGAAATGTCAAATTCTTATTTTTAAATGGCGGAGTACGGAAACGATACGTATGTCTTTAGAATAAGTAACTAAAAAATCTCAAAATTCGTGTTTTTTGGAAAAAAATGGCAGAAAAAAAATTAAGTCGTCTGGAAATCATCAACCTAATTGAAAAGTACGAGGAAAATCCTTGTTTATGGGATTTAACAAAGGATTGACGCAATACTTTCTTTTCCTAGGCTTCCTTTTCTCTTCCTTTCCATGTCTTCAATAATTTGTGTTAATAATAACACAGTATGTACACTGGTCGACATTTTAGAAATGAACTGACTTGTCAGTTGACCGAACGTAATCAACACAGAGTCACTGGATTTGACAAGCAGAGTCAGTACTGGCAGTCAGCAGAACTGACTCGTGTAACCGCCAAATTAAAATTTTTCGGGGTTTTTAAAAGAGCTTTTTGACTTATTTTGGTGAACAAAAATTGTCGTTTACTTCAAAACGTGCTTATTCGATAGGAAATTCGATTCTCTACAAAAAGCTTTTTATGTTTTTTTTATAAAAATGCATAGTTTTTGAGTTATTGTTGAAAAACAAAACAATGGACCAATCTTCTCTGTTCTCAAAAGTCCAAGTCAATATTTAATAGCACTTTTGGATTTATCTTTTTTAAGGTGTGTGCCAAGTTACAATTTCGAATTTGTTAGGCCCATGATGCACGAGTCAATTACCTTGTTTATGCGTAGACGGTTTTAAGCTTAAAATCGGCTTAAGACGAATTGCCTGTATAAACAGATTCGGCTTCTCTCTCAAACGATTGAAAATTTACGTTCTTATACATTAACATCATCCTTATAACAAACCGGAATAGAGTGAGATTATTCTTTTAATGTAAGACCAAAAACAGCCACTCTCCTCCACCCATAGGGCATATTCACACGCTGCTATAATTGTGGTGAGTAAAACCGGTTTTATTCAACTCCTAGCAACTCAGACGGGGCGTAAATGAGTGTAGTAAATTTGAATGCTATACAGGAACCTTTAAATGTATTGCAGATGAAATTTACTTGTTAGAGAAAAACAGAGCTAAAGAATGCAAGAGATAGAAGTAACTTTTTATATGTGTGCTAGTTTTCACGCGTTTGCCTTGGCGTGAAAAATGTTTCGTTAAGTTCTTCCGCTCCCTTCCCTCTCTCATATATAAAACCGGTTTTAGGCGCCATGAATGTGCACTGTGTGAATAGACCCATACACAATAATTCGTCTTAAGCTGAAATAAATTAAGCTTGAGACGAATTTCGACTTAAGACTGTTTATACGGAGCCGGATTCTATCTTAAACCGAAATTCGGCTTACGCATAAACAAGGTAAATGAACCATTCAATTCGAACTGTCACCTGGCAGTTAGTTGGTCGTGGGAGGGTACTTGGTGAAGTTTGCGTGGTTGAGCGAAAATGGAATCGGTTTCTATTTTTCTGCCAATTGCATGGAAAATGTTTATGTGTGTGTGACTGAATCAAGCACATTTTGAAACGTCAACGAAAAAAAATAAATCAGTTGGCGCTATTCAAGTAACTCTTTTGAGTTATTTAAATAAAAATTGAGAGAAATCACAATACACTCTTATATCATATCGTATCGTTGATAAATAAAACCCTAATGTCTACTTTTGAAATATTACCTACCCATATAAAACTGTGTTACACAAAAAATTGCGCGAAGTGAATTGCAACGTGTATCACCTATGCTCTATAAACTGACACTTCGAAATTGCAAAGTGTGCCAAAATACAATTCACCCATTTCATTTGACAATTGATTATTTTTTGAAAAAAAGGAATGCAACAAAATGTTGCAACTTTTAAAATGTATAATAATTTTGTTTAAAGTTGCTTAGGGCTACATTGATGTTTTTTTTGACATTTGTATTGTATCCTGGCACAGGCCCTTATTGTACAATCGAACAAATAAAACAATAAAATACCTTTAACAATTGAAAATTTACGTTCTATATTAATCCGTTTATGATTAGGTTGAAAAGTTGAGTCGAGGTTGAGTTGAAATTTCGACCACCGTATATGATTCCGAGTTGAGTTCACTTTGGGTTGAAATCGGGTTGAACTGCCATCAAAACATAACCTCTTATTGTTAATTCTTTTTCCATATTTCTGACTTTCTATACAGATTTCCATCAAAATGGTCAAGGGAATTTTGTTCCCGCATTACTTCTAACATAGTTTTTGTTTCCTGATGCTCCCAAACATTTCTCTTAGCCATTGTCAAAATTAAATTTCCTCTGTTTTTACATAGATAGTTAATATAAAATAATTAACGCGCTAGAAAAACACCGAACACAAAACTAACGCCGAAGGCAGACTTCACCGATGGTAAACAAACAAAACAAATGTTACTTCAACCCAATTTCAACTCAACACGCGTTTATGAGGCGACATATCAACTCGACCCAAGTAGGAGAGCTGAGTTGGGTTGAGTGGACCCAGTTTCAACTCGATCCGCGTTTATGACTGGGTTCAACCTCGGTTGAACCTATGTTGAACGTATGACTACGGGGTATATTATGCATTAAAATAACCTTAATAACCAACCGGAATAGAGTGAGATTATTCTTTTCATGTAAGACCAAAATCAGCCATTTTAAGAACTCTATCCATACACACAATAATTCGTCTTAAGCTAAAATAAATTAAGCTTGAGACGAATTTCGACTTAAGACTGTTTATACGGAGCCGGATTCTATCTTAAGCCGAAATTCGGTTTACGCATAAACAAGGTAATAGTCAATAGCCTATCATCATCATCAGGAGCTCCACAGCCTATTGTTGGCCTTGGCTTCCTCCAGCATTCGCCTCCATGATTCTCGATCTCTGGCTCGACTTTTCCAGTTTCTTATTCCCAACTGCCTCAAGTCTTCTTCGACGTCATCTATATATCTTTTCTTAGGCCGGCCGGGTCTGCGTTTTCCTGACGGTACTTTCCCCAGCACTATCTTTGTCGGGTTCCGTTCCGCACCTCGTTGGACGTGACCAATCCATCGCAGTCTGTTTATTTTGATCACTTTGACAATGTTTGGAATCTTGCTGATTTCATACAACTCTGAGTTGTATCTTCTTCTCCAAACGCCATCAACCTGTATTCCTTTGTAGATCGAACGAAGAATTCTCCTTTCAAATCTTCCTACCAATGATTCGTCTGCGTTTTTCAATGTCCACACTTCCGAACCATATAGTAGGACAGGCCTTATTAGTGTCGTGTAAAGTGCCAGTTTCGTCTTCCTTGATATATTTCTAGACGTCAGGTGCCTGCGTAGACCAAAGTAGCATTTATTAGCCAGTGCTATTCGTCTTCTGATTTCGGCCGATGTATCATTACCTTTTGTTATAATCGTGCCGAGGTACACAAACTCATCTACTGCTTCTATATTGTAGGTGTCTATCGTTATGTTCTGTCTGCTACTTCTGGCGTTTTTTGTGTACATATACTTTGTTTTGTGCTCGTTTATTTCCAACCCGATTTTTTTTGCGGCTTGCTCAAGTGCTACAAAGGTCTCCTTCATGCTCTCAAATGATCTTCCAAGGATAGCTATATCGTCGGCAAAGGCTAATATTTGCACTGACCTATCGAAGATGCACCCTGATGTGTTAATCTATGCATCTCTTACTGCTTTTTCTAGGGCCACGTTGAATAACAAGCAGGATAGTGCGTCGCCTTGCCTTAATCCTCTATTTGTTCTGAGGGGTGGGGATAGTTCACCATCTATTCTGACTCTACACCTTGCATCTTTCATCGAAATTTTCGTCAGTTCTACTAGGTGATTAGGTAATCCGAGCTGCTCCATAGCATCAAATAACTCATTACGGTTCACACTATCGTAAGCATATTTGTAGTCGATGAATAACATATGGATGTTTATGTTAAATTCAACAGCTTTTTCTAGGGTTTCTCTGAGTACAAATAGCTGGTCGGTTGTGGATCTTCCAGGACGAAAACCGCATTGATACTCTCCTAATATTCTTTCCACGTATGGTCGTAGTCTAATATAGAGTATACGTGAAAATACTTTGTACGTTGTGTTCAATAGCGTTATTCCTCTATAGTTGTTGCAAGATAGAGGGTCTCCTTTTTTGTGTAAGGGACACACTATGCCCTCGTTCCACTCATCAGGCATTTCTTTCCGTCTCCAGATTTCCACTATTACTTCATGTAGTTTTTGGATAGTTTCCTCTCCGCCTTGCTTAATGAGTTCTGCAGGTATGCTGTCAGACCCTGATGCCTTATTATTTTTTAGTGCTCGCAATGCCAGGCGTACTTCCTCTATGGTGGGGGCTGCTGTACTGTCATTCTCATCGTCCGCGTTCATGTTCTGCACATTTCGGGTACCAATGTGCTCCTGCTCTGGGTTCATTAGTAGTAGTTCCTCGAAATGCTCTGTCCATCTAGCCAATACGTCGTCCTTATTACTTAACTCAATAGCCTATAACCCTTTTAAAGTTATTCAAGGTCAAAGTTATCAAAAATCACCGTTTGGCCAAAAACTCACTCAAAACCTGATCAGTCAATACGAAACGTTATTGCCTACAAGAAGCCCTCGCGTCATCTTTTCGAAAACTTTACTCTTTCGAAGTTATTCAACGTCAGAGTTATCAAAAATCACCGTTTGGCCAAAAAATTACTCAAAAACTGGCTTTTTCGAAATTGTTTTTTTAATCAGTCAATAGGCCCCCATCCACGGTCAAAAGGCCCCCATCCACGGTCAAACAAACCCACAGATTTATGGCCAACATCGAAAAAATTCTGAGTGTGCGTGTATAAAATACAAGTTTTCGAAGTTGGCCGCTGTTTGAAGAAAATATTCGTCTGGTTTAATATTTCCTTCAAACAGCTTAAATGTGTGTGTGCATTTTTTATGGGTGCCATGCAAAGCATATGAAATTTTCTTTTGTTTACAGTAGATTTTGGGAATTGTCGCTCGTGATGTTTGATGAAAGTTTCCCTCGTTGATGGCCAACAAATGTCATAGCATAAATGTGTGCGTTGTTTGTCGAAAATTGGTTTGATGATTTGTTTGACCGTGGATGGTGGACTAAACAAACCATCAAACCAACATCGAAAAAATTCTAAGTGTGCGTGTATAAAAACAAGTTTTCGAAGTTGGCCGCTGTTTGAAGAAAATATTCGTCTGGTTTAATATTTCCTTCAAACAGCTTAAATGTGTGTGTGCATTTTTTATGTGTGCCATGTAAAGCATATGAAAGTTCGTTTTGTTTACAGGAATTGTCGCTCGGGTTGTTTGAAGAAAGTTTCCCTCGTTGATGGCCAACAAAAGACAAAGCATAAATGTTTGCGTTGTTTGTCGAAAATTGGTTTGATGATTTGTTTGACCGTGGATGGGGGCCTATTATGAAACGTTATTGCCTACAAAAAACTCTGGTTTAATTTTTTGAAAACTTTACTCGTTCGAAGTTATTCAAGGTCAAAATTTCCAAAAATCACGAGTCGGCCAAAAAATCACTCAAAAACTGTTTTTTTTTTCGAAATATTTATTTTATACGAAACGTTATTGCCTACAGGCCGTATCAGAACCTAAAAATATGCAGCGTGCAGCAGCAGCACCAGAGCAACATGCTGCAGTCGGTATCAGATCCTAGTATTTTCCGCTGTGCAGCGCACTTTTTATTTGATAGCTAAACCTCAAATTAAAAATTTAAAAATTGCACTAGTTCTACCAATTATTACTCCATGTCCTTTTAAATAATTTAAAACAAAAAATTCCGCGTCTCCTTGTTTAAAATCACTTGCTGCATTACGAAGTGTCAAAAGTGCTGCATGTATATGCAGCAAAATTAGGATTTGAGATGAAAATGCAGCACGCTGGTCTGGTGCTGCTTTGCTTGTCATTTTACTAGCCTCAGTCAATAGAAACACTTGTCGTTGCAGCGCTGCAGAGGTTCTGATACGGCCTTACAAAAAGACCTGTGAGGTTATCCTGCTATGTGCCTGTTCACACAGGTCGCTTTGAGGCGCGACAAAGCGAACGAAAAAGCGAATATTTGTTTACACGTTTCGCTTTGTGTCCAGTCGTTTTTATGACAGGTGGAACATACGGTACGGGAACAAAGTTTGTGATTTTCATAAAAGTGACATAAATTTTTATAAACTGTGATTACCTGAATATAATTAATTTTAGTAAAAAATCTGTGCAACAAAACTGAAGCCTGAAAATTGTCCTATCGCACGTTTGCTCCCAATACGGGTGAAACGAAAATAAAATGGAACAGTAAGGTGATACAAAATGAAATTGAAACAGTCAGCTGGTCGGAAAAGCGAACGTGAGTCGCTTTCAAATCGAGACGCACTTCCTTCCCACCCGAACGCTCCCCGCACCTGTAAATTTCGTGATGAAAGGTCGCGGTGACCACCCGTGTGAACAGGCACTATGCGATTCGAAAGTTAAAAAATTCGGAAATAAGGAAATGGTTATCCCCTTACACTGCGTCTACACATTCCATATTTTTCGCCATCGACTTTGCCATATTTTATGGCTTGAGCTGTCAAATGTTATGGTGGTGGGCAATTCATGGCATGAATTTTCATGGAAAAAATGGCACATTTTCACAAATATTATCGAGACAAAAATATTTTCAGAATTAAAAACATGCGTACATGTATTCACACCGAATCAAACTAAATTTGAAACTTTCCGCCATAGTTGTGTGAACAAACGTCAAATTATGGCCAAATTCATGGCAGATTTGATGGCCGGCCATAATGGCTTTCCATCGAGTTTGCCATAAGATCTGCCATCAAATATGGCCAACTTTCAGGGTCTACACGGTCCATGCCATATGGAAATGGCCATGGCCATGGCTGGTGTAGACGCTGTGTTAGAATAGAGAACTAGTTTTGTATTCTAAGGTTATCCCCTAATGCGAATTCGAATTAAGGGTGCGTTCAAGTTAAGGCCGTATCAGAACCTAAAAATATGCAGCGTGCAGCAGCAGCACCAGAGCAACATGCTGCAGTTGGTATCAGATTCTAGTCTTTTCCGCTGTGCAGCGCACTTTTTATTTGATAGCTAAACCTCAAATTAAAAATTTAAAAATTGCACTAGTTCTACCAATTATTACTCCATGTCCTTTTAAATAATTTAAAACAAAAAATCCCGCGTCTCCTTGTTTAAAATCACTTGCCGCATTACGAAGTGTCAAAAGTGCTGCATATATATGCAGCAAAATTAGGATTTCAGATGAAAATGCAGCACGCTGGTCTGGTGCTGCTTTGCTTGTCATTTTACCAGCCTCAGCCAATAGAAACACTTGTCGTTGCAGCGCTGCAGAGGTTCTGATACGGCCTTTACGTAGCTGACTGCAAATTGAATGCAGCAGCTGATTGTCATCAGCATTCGAATGCCGAGTATTACCGGAAGTCCCCGGCGTACAAAAGTGATGATATAATAACAAAAATGCGATTATAAAGATCTTTATTTGCTCCGTTTATTTATGCTATTTTTTTAATTTGATCCGAATTGGAAGACGAAAAAAAATAGTTAGAAATGTGATACATAGATTCGCGCATATTTACTACAAAAAAGCTTTTATGATAATGCTGAATACACCAGTAATTTGCTCCGGGGTTAATTCAATTTGCTCCGTTCAGAAAATTGCAAATTTCCAAATAATTCATATTAAACCTTAAAATTTTTAGCTTTATATATACTTTTAAATGATGCGTACTGCGGGTGCGCGCGCATCATAGCCTAGGGTCTTTTGAAATGGAAACATCCACCGTGATACTTCTCCTCTCAAAACCCACCCCCCCCCCCCCCCAGAGATGAGTTGCAGTTGCAGTGCAGTGATTGAACGCAGTTATAAACAGTGGTGGAGTTGAAACTGGGTCAACTCAACCCAACTCAGCTATCCTACCTGGGTCGAGTTGATATTTCGCCTAATAAACGCGTGCTGAGTTGAAATTGGGTTGTAGTGACATTTGTTTTGTTCGTTTACCGTCCGTGAATTCTGCCTTCGACGTTAGTTTTGTGTTCGGTGTTTTCCTAGCGCTTATTTTTTAGGGTTTGTTTTTTATATTGACTATGTATGTAATAACAGTGGAAATTTAATTCTAACAATGGCTAAAAGAAATGGTTGGGAGCATCAGGAGACAAAAACTATGCAGGCCCATCATCATTTTGATGGAAATCTGAATAGGAAGTCAGAAATATTTAAAAATATAGAAAAAGAATTAGCAAAAAGAGTTATGTCTTGATGTCAGTTCAACTCTATTTCAACTCAACTCGACATCATATACGGTGGTCGAAATTTCAACTCAACGTTTCAACCTAATTATAAACGGGGTATCTCCTACCTGGGTCGAGTTGATATTTCGCCTCATCAACACTTGTTGAGTTGAAATTGGGTTAAAGTGACATTTGTTTTGTTTGCGTTAGTTTTGTGTTCGGTGTTTTTGTAGCGCGTTTATGTTTTTATATTTACTAGATATATGTAATAACAGTGGAAATTTAATTTTAACAATGAGCCGGTTTAGACGGTGCGCTCCAGCCTCACGAGCTTTGTGGATAAAGGGAGAAGTGGGGTGGTACCTCTCTTCATTCCGACTCCTCCCTTCATCTCCAAACGTTCGTGAGGCACATGCGCTGAAGCGCACCGTCTAAAACAGCTCAATGGCTGAAAGAAATGTATGGTGAATGCGACATGTGTCGAGCTTACTGCAGTAAGCTCAGCAGTAAGCACGCACAGAGATGCAACACGTGTCGAGCTTACTGCAGTCACCAAATTATTGTACATATTATGTTATCTATGTATGTGTATTTTCGCCTGAATTGACAGTTGTCAATTGCAAGTGTCAAAAGAGAAGGAAGTCAGTCTACAGATAAAATTTCTTTAATAAAAAATAAGAGAATACGAGGATGCAACTCGATCAACTTCCCTCAAGAATCGGGTCTGCGACAAGGAGATGCGATCTCACCAATACTTTTTAACATTGCTCTGGAAGCAATAATGAGGGAAACACAGCTTAATGGAGCAAATAGCATCTTCACAAGGAACATTCAGGTACTAGCCTTCGCAGATGACATAGTCATAATTGGACGCAAAGCGCAAGATGTAAAAGAAACCTTTTCCAAAATTGTCCAAAGTTCAGCAAAGTTCAATCTACGAGTAAATGACACAAAAACAAAGTATATGATCGTATCAAAACAAGGACAACGATTAGGGCGAAGTATCAGCCTTGATGATCATAGTGTGGAAGTTGTAGAAAACTTTATCTATTTAGGGACAATGCTTACTGCAGAAAATAAGATAAAGGCGACATCCATAGACGCATCGTAGCCGCAAATAAAACCTATTTCGCACTAGTCCCGGTCCTAAAAAACAAAGAAATTTCAAGACAGTGCAAGGTCAGACTATATAAAACATTAATCCGCCCAGTTCTATGCTATGGGTCTGAGGCTTGGACATTGACCCAACAAACAGAAAATCAACTTAAAATCTTCGAAAGGAAGATCTTAAGAAGAATATTTGGTCCTGTAAGGGTTAACCAGAACGAATGGCGCATTAGGACAAACGAAGAACTTCAAGAAATGTATGACGAAATTAATATAGCTACATACATAAGACTGAATAGACTGCGATGGCTCGGACACGTTGTACGAGCTTCAGAAGATAGAATGCTAGCCAGGATTTTTAATGGTAGACCATCAGGAAGAAGAAGAGTAGGACGACCAAGAAATAGGTGGATAGATGACGTGCTAGCAGATATACGGAAATTTCGTATAACAAATTGGAGAGAGCTAGCAAGACGTAGAGGTGACTGGAAGAGGAGACTTCGAGAGGCCCGAGTCCTGCAAGGACTGTAGCGCCATCCAAGAAGAAGAATAAAAAATAATTTTTCCAAATCTTTCTTGTACAAACAAAATTCGGCAAATTAAAAAATAATATAAAAATCACATAAACGTCTTTGTTTTCCGCGAAACAAAACACGAATGGGCGCGTTTAGGCCGAAGTTAATTTAACTGAGCTAGGTAAGTTGACAACAGCATAAACAGCAGTTTTTTTAGCGCTGTTAGCTAACTTATTTCTGCTTTTTGACTTAGCTAAAATTTAGCACAGCCAAAATGAATTGACGTTTGCTTGTAATTTTTTGTTGTAAGCAAATAATTTAGAAATATTTCAATACAGAATGAAGATTTTATTATTATTATTCATTTTTTAGCTTTTTATTATTTGTAAAATGGGAAATGTTATTATTTTTGCCTGTTATTAGCTGTAAAAGGAGAATTGTCAAATAGCATGCTAGAAACGGTGCTAAGTTAACAGCGCTAGTTTAACAGAGTTAAAATAACTCGGGCCTAAACGCGCCCAATTACTGTTTGTTTACAGAGTACGAATGACTTTGTTTACATTTAAAAATTTTCCACCCCACCAAACAAACGTCAATGCAAGTGTGTGCGTGAAATCATCGCGAGAAATAGAAGCCAGAAGCGTTGATTTCCCCTCTAAGTGCCTCTTCCCCCTTTCGCATAAACACTCGTTCAACGACTGCAGTAAGCTCGACTCGTGTCTCATGCCCCTATAGGAAGTCAGAAATAACTAAAAATTTAGTAAAAGAATTAACAAAAAGAGGTTATGTCCTGATGTTAGTTCAACCCAAAGTGAACTCTACTCGACATCATATACCCCGTTTATGACTAAGTTCAACCTAGGTTCAACCCAGGTTGAACCCAGTCATAAACGGGGATCGAGTTGAAACTGGGTCCACTCAACCCAACTCAGCTCTCCTACCTGGGTCGAGCTGATTTTTCACCTCATAAACGCGTGTTTGTTTACCATCGGTGAAGTCTGCCTTCGGCGTTAGTTTTGTGTTCGGTGTTTTTGTAGCGCGTTAATTATTTTATACTAACTATATATGCAAAAACAGAGGAAACAAAAACTATGTTAGAAATAATGCGGGAACAAAATTCCCTTCACCATTTTGATGGAAAACTGTATAGGAAGTCAGAAATATAGAAAAAGAATTAACAAAAAGAGGTTATGTTTTGATGGCAGTTCAACCCGATTTCAACCCAAAGTGAACTCAACTCGGAGACTCAACTTTTCAACCTAATCATAAACGGGGTATTATACAGTGGTCGAAATTTCAACTCAATCTCAACTCAAGTATTCAACCTAATGGGGTATATGAGGCGAAATATCAGCTCGACTGGGTAAGAGAGCTGAGTTAATTTGAGTGCACCAGTGGACCCAGTTTCGGCTCGACCCGCATTTATCACTGGGTTGAACCTAGTCATAAACGGAGTACATGAATCGGGTGCCTTCCATTTAGACATAAAAAGACAACTGTGTCCGGCACAGCGTGTCGAACTGTGTAAGCCCAAATGGAACACTTAAGTTCATGAAAAATCCACCACATTGCACTTTCCTCGTTTTCATTTTTGTTTGGCAAGAAAGTCGTAAATTTTATGTTGATAAATTCTTCAAAATAATTACCCGTCATCTTATACTATAAATGCTGGGAATCTTAAAAGTGAAACAATATTGTTATAGATTAATAATTTACGATCACATTTCAATTCGTGACTGTTGGTAGCATTGTCTTGTAACAGTGTAACACTGTGTCTCCCTGTGCCTAAATGGAAGGCACCCATCATTACTAATAGGCCCCCATCCACGGTCAAACAAATTTTCGACAAACAACGCACACATTTATGTTTTGACATTTGTTGGCCAGGGAAACTTTCTTCAAACATCCCGAGCAACAATTCACATAATCTACTGTAAAGCCCGGTATGCAAGGCTCAAGAAATTTGCTCAAGAAAACTTCTGCATTTATTTCCCTAAGAAAAATTGACAGCAGTTCAGAAATTTTGACAGTTACTTATTTTCATTGCAGACATTAAATAAATTGTTTTATGATAGCTTAGAATTAATGAAATTGTTTTAATTAGTAAAGAATTAAAAAGGAATTTAAAAAATCTGAATAAAAAACAACAATATGTAATTTTTTCCATTGCTGACAGTTACTTTCAATTTCAAAAACTACCTGAGACGTCAAAACCTCATGAACCGTTAAAATTTCTTAAGGAAATAAATGATTCGACACTTATTTCTGGAGGAAAAACTAAAATTGTATCATAAGCGACATCTGCGTGTCACTAAAAAACACGATATTTCTGGTGTGAATTTCTTGATTCTAGCATACCGGTTGCAGAAATCCCTCCAGAAAATATTTCTGAACCATTTCTTGACCATTTTTTTTACATAGGTTTAAGATAGGCAAAGAAATTTCTTGAGCTTTGCATAGTGCCTGTTCACACAGGTCGCTTTGTGGCGCGACAAAGCGAACGAAAAAGCGAATATTTGTTTACACGTTTCGCTTTGTGTCCAGTCGTTTTTATGACAGGTGGAACATACGGTACGGGAACAAAGTTTGTGATTTTCATAAAAGTGACATAAATTTTTATAAACTGTGATTACCTGAATATAATTAATTTTAGTAAAAAATCTGTGCAACAAAACTGAAGCCTGAAAATTGTCCTATCGCACGTTTGCTCCCAATACGGGTGAAACGAAAATAAAATGGAACAGTAAGGTGATACAAAATGAAATTGAAACAGTCAGCTGGTCAGAAAAGCGAACGTGAGTCGCTTTCAAATCGAGACGCACTTCCTTCCCACCCGAACGCTCCCCGCACCTGTAAATTTCGTGTTGAAAGGTCGCGGTGACCACCCGTGTGAACAGGCACATACTGGGCTTAAACAAAACCAACTTTCATATTCTTTACATGGCATATGGCACACATAAAAAATGCACGCATGCATTTAAGCTGTTTGAAGGAAATCATAATCCAGACGTCCAGACGAATATTTTCTTCAGTGGCCAACTTCGAAAACTTGTGTTTTATTATACACGCACAGTTAGAATTTTTTCGATGTTGGCCACAAATTTGTGGGTTTGGTTGTCCGTGGATGGGGGCCTAATACTTGACCCTTGATGTTAATACGAAAAATTGCCCTTGCCGGAAAAATTGTTGTAGGTGAACCGGATATAAGTATATTCCAAGAAACGCAGTAATTGGCGGTTGTGCGTGGCCTTTACCCAATAGTTATATATCCGAAAGAGCCCAATAAGATTCTTTCTTTATTTCGTTGCTCTAAGTTCAGACATGAGGTGAGTTCTTTATAGTACTGAATCGGATATATTTGTGAAATGTTGTGAAATAATACATTAAACTGGTGATATAATATAATTGTCTTTTGTTTCTGGTTTTTAGTTCACTGAAATTACAAAAGAGGCTTGCAGCCTCGGTTATGCGATGTGGCAAAAAGAAAGTGTGGTTAGATCCCAATGAAATCAACGAAATCGCCAATACAAATTCACGTAAGTTGCTGTTTAAAAAATAATGAGATTATTTGTAAAAAATATGAGTTTTGTTTGCGGTTCCCTCAATAATATAATGTAAAAGCTATGCGCTATGGTTGTAATTACCCTTTTGTTTTGAATCAATAACTTAAGTCAAATGTGTTTTTAATTATCGGTTGAATTAAAAAATTTATATTGTTTATTGCAGAATATGAATTTTTTAATTTGCCACTTCTCGTGAAGCAAAAAGTTGTCAGTTGGATAAAATCCTTTATTTGGGGGAAATATTTATTTTGATTTCAACTATTGCGAAATTTACTTCTATGTACCTATGTATGTACATACGTATGTACATACGTATGTACATATCCATACATCAAAAATTTACTTTTAGTATTTGATAACTACGTTTTTAAAGTTAGTATTGAGCAATGATAAAGTTGAATTCGTTCACGCAATTTTTGGTAAATGTTGAGATTAACTCCTCCACGTCCGATTTTGATGAAATTTTTACACAAGGTACAATTAATTATGTACAACTCAGGTATGTTAATAAAAAATGTCGGTCAAGTCCCGTTATCTGGTAATTCCACCTCAAAGTGGCGAAATTTCAAAAATTCAAAATGCAATTATTGCCATATTATTTCACCAATATTGATGAAATTTACACACATTGTATATTTCGATGTGGACAATCTATTTTTGGGGAAAAAAAATTGGCACTCATGCACCGTTACTTTTTTATTTAACTTTATAGTACTTAAATTTCCAAAATGCAATAATTGCCAAAATACACCACATTTTTTTTATGAAATTTATATATAATGTATATTTTTGTCTGCATAATAACTTGGTTTTAAAAAAAATTGCCTCCTAGATACCGTTTTTTTAATACATTTCTAAAGCACGTCATTGTATGGGAGTATGAAATAATCAGCCTTATTATGGTTGTCACTTTCGGTGACAAATGGCTAAGTGAGACAAAAATGCTAACTGAAATTTCTCACCTCGTTGAATTTACTGTTCATAATATGGAAAGTGACAATGACTGACATTTCTCACTATGGTGAGGTGACAACCACAATAAGGCTGAAGAGTATTTTTGTCTCACTTCGCCATTTGTCACCGAAAGTGACAACCATAATAAGGCCGAATAACTGCCAAATTCAACTTTTAATTATTTTAAAATTTATGTATATTTCGTATATTGGCAAGTATAAAAATTGTAATTTTCATATTTAAACTTTTTAATTATTTGAAATGTATGAAATATATAAATTTTAAAATAATTAAAAGTCGATTGTGGCAGTTATTATTTCATACTCCCATACAATGACGTGCTTTAGAAATGTATTACAAAAGTGGTATATAGGAGGAAATTTTTTTTAAAACCAATTTATTATGCAGACAAAAATATACATTATATATAAATTTCATAAAAAAATGTGGTATACTTTGGCAATTATCGCATTTTGGAAATTTAAGTACTATAAAGTAAAATAAAAAAGTAACGGTGCATGAGGGCCATTTTTTTTCCTAAAAATAAATTGTCCACATCGAAATATGCAATTTGTGTAAATTTCATCAATATTGGTGAAATAATATGGCAATAATTGCATTTTGAATTTTTGAAATTTCGGCACTTTGAGGTGGAATTACAAGATAACGGGACTTGACCGACACTTTTTATTAACATACCTGTTTTGTACGTAGTTAACTGTACCTTGTGTGAAAATTCCATCAATATCGGGCGTGGAGGAGTTAATCTGAACATTTACCCATTTTTTTTTCGAGTTATTTATTTTTAATTTCAATCATATAAAAAAAACCTTTCTTTGAAGTTATGCCAAATTAATATTACATACTTACCATCTGTGACTCAACATTTGTTTTGCGAAACATACACTAATTTTCTTGTAACCGTGTATACTATGTGTAGCAGTCAGTTTTGTCAGCTTAGTGACTTTTTCTTCTAATTCGAAGAGTTCCTTTATTATACATCGAATTTTACCACTCCATCTCGAGTTGCAAGATTCGTCGACAATTGTAGTCCGATTTAGAGACTTGAAATAAAATCAAATTGTGCTCGGCGCTCATATGGAGAGGCTTTCTTGATCATGTATACTCATTATGATACACTAAATCATAAAAATATAAACTCCCTACTTGTTGAAATATATTGCATAAATAGTAGTTTTGAATTTTTGAATCATCACTGTTCCAAGGGACATGGTTTAAATCGTAGCCCCCGCGATTCACGTAGGCGGCATATCATAAAAGTTTGTTATGAATAAAGTAAGGGTTTTCAATAGTGGTAACCGTCTGTTACAAATATTTCCGATTATTTGGTCTCTTCATTACATGTGATAATCTGATTATCCACGTCTAAATTCTCTAGTAGAAAATATTTCCATTAGATTGAATATTTCATCTATTTGTTTTTCTAAATGTTTTGTTAAATCTTTTTTATATTTCGTCTTCCATAAGGAATATTTTATAAATTCGATTTTTATGTTTTTCACTTAAACTATCAGTTGCACCGTTTTCGGCACCTCTACGGTTTCCGTGGCCCCGCTGTTTGACTATGGATTTTGATGAAGCACCCCAAAATAAGACGAAAATAAAAAATAAAATTTTTTAAGATCTCGATTCTTTAATATCTAAGTTTGACGTTTTGAGGTGTTTTCCAAAGGTTTATTCATGGAGAATATACAAGGAGACAAATCTCTTATGGGGATATGAAAGGAAATGGATGGGTAGAAGAAACTAAACTTCTACTTCATTTTTGGCCACAGATGTCACCTTTGTCCGATGTACCCCAAATGAAATTAATAAAAATTCATTGGAAACATCAAAAATTGATTAATTGCGAATAATCGCATTGTTATAAATTCAATTTAGAAGCTGCTAAACAGCTGTAAGCTGGTAAACGTAAAATATATTAGTAATAAACGAACTTGGCCATGAACCGGATAAATACAATCTTCCATGTTTTTGGGGTACATTTGACTGCAGCGCCACCAATAATCAAACGAAAATTGACAACACGTAGTTTTGTCTCCTTGTATAGCCGCCATGGGTTTATTGTTATATTAAAACTACGATTTCCGTGGTGCCGATATTTAAATCATGAATTTCGATACAAAATCCCAAGATAAGACGAAAATATAAAATTCTTTTTTTCGATATCTCGCTTCTTTTTTGAGATATCGATACTTGAAGTTTTAGGTATTTTCAAAAACACTACAGCGTTAATAATTTTCAAAAAATACTAATAGGTAATTGAAGGTAGGCGTGCGGACGAAGAAAGCTTGATCTAAAGTGTGGCCTAAGGTGAGAAATTAGGTAATATTAGTGGTGGTTTTTTAGTCTAACCCTATGTTATCGACAAGGATAATTTTTTTTAAAGTGAAGCTTAGGCGTTATATTAACTAAAACTCATGGTGTGCCGTGGCCGGACCTTTGGCAGACCAGTATTTGTATAACGTTTTTTTGGGCAGATACCTATGTTATCGACAAGGATAATTTTTTTTTAAATTGAAGATTATACGTTATATTTACTAAAACTCATAGTGTGCCGCGCCCGGTCTGTGGCCGGACCTTTGGCAGACCAGTATTTGTATAACTTTTTTGGGGTCTATCCCTATGTTATCGACGAGAACTATAATTTTTTTTAAAGTGAAGATCAGACGTTATATTAACTAAAACTCATGGTGTGCCGCGCCCTGTCTGTGGCCTAACCCCTGGCAGACCAGAATTTATATAATTTTTTTGTATAAAAAATGATCAAAATCGCGATATCTCCCGAACGGTCACTCGTAGAGAAAAAATTGTAAAGAGCTTTTATTTAGAGAATCAATATCTATATTTCTTGCGTTGACTATTTTGCAATAGCATTTACCGTTTTCGAAGTATTGGCGAAAAACCATTTTCGCGACCTTTGGCCTTGAAAGTCAATTTTTGAAGCTAAAAAAGTGAGAAATTAATTTACGAGATATTTTCAATCAGATGAAGGCCGGCCGCGCACTAACAAATTGCCGATTAAATAGTTTAATCAATGAAAAATTTGCGTTGAAATAGCCTATGTGCGGACTCACGTTTACTTTAATGCGTTCTATTTTTGTGAAGTGGCTCCAAATTAGTTGCTAGTATGCGGCCGGCCGAATGCTGTGTGCCTTGGCAGGATCTTTACGCCTAACTTTTATTATAATATTCAAATATATATTTCAAAATGCTAATAATACCATAACACATAGAGTTTTTATGTATATCTGGTAATTTAAAAAACTCAACGTCCTCCGGATCACTGCCAGCAGTTGACAATGTTGATTTTGGTACATCAACGTCCACTAAAAAACTTAACAGCTCAAATGCAAAGTGTAATTGTTAATTTTATTTAATTTGTCATTTTTAATCCTAATGTCTTTATATTCACTAATTTTGTTATTCCCTAATTCCGGTGAATCTTCAGAAATACAAGCCGCACCTATCCGCTGACTGTTGGATAGCGACGACACTGTTCGACACGTTGAATCTTGTCGAAAGGTGATGCATGCGTCCAGGGGTGGTAGCACGTAAGTTGTTTCAATCGACCTCTTCATACAAAATTTTTTGTAACACTTGAATTTTTGTATGAAGAGGCCGATTGAGACAACTTACGTGCTATCACCCCTGGCAAAAAGTATCAAATCGTAGCAGGCGGCAAGGAAACTTATGTTTTGTCGCTTCGTGTTCCTTCAATGGAAAGACTGTGTGCAACATGCGTCAATGCCGCATGCTACATGTTGCCTCAGTGGAATTGCGCCTTAAGGGCATCGTTTCTTTCTTGTTTCTTTCCCCCGACGCATGGCTGTATTGTATTTCGCTTTCCTTGAGCCACAGAGGGCAAACCTTTTCAAATGCTCCGCGGTTGCCATGGCAGTTTGCACATTTGGGGAGGCTTTTGACGCACTTCTTTCCTTCACAGTTTTGCGTCCTACATTTATCACAGATCGTCCATTTGAATCTGCATGCTTTACTAATGTGCCCGAACCTCTGCCATTTAAAGCATCTCAATTTATTAAATTTGAGACTGGAGTAGTACAGATTTAACTTTTCTGGGTTCTTGCTTTATTTATTTCCCTAATGACAGCCTTTCCGTCGGAAAAACCTTTCCACTTGAATCTGAAACACCTTTTGAAGCTAACAGATGGGTTGCATTCTCTTAAAGCCTTAAGCAGCTCTCCCTCACGTTGAGTTTAAGGGGCAGTTCTTGCTAAAATTGTTAGCGTTTTCTGCTGAGTCAAAGATGACTGCATTTATTATTGGATAATTTAGCAATGGATATAACTCCCTTTGCGATGGCTAATAAGAGTTTACCCAGGGAGAGTGGATTAAGATTTTTGTCATCCAATAAACAGGTGTTGGTTTTCCGCACAAAGACCAAGAAGGGTCCCACATCATTTTCGTTGTATTTTTGCACGGAACAGAGACCGTATTTGACGTTTGTAGAGATGTTTTGACTGCTTCGTGCTCTGTAGAAACAGCCGAAGATGACAATTCATGGGAGGACAAAATTGAGGAGTTCTTCGAGATGTCACTTAAGAAAAAGGTTAAGAAAATACTGAATCTTCTAGTGAAATTCCCATCGCAATCGGCTTAGCCGTTTCCGAAATTAGCCCGGATAAACAGACAGACATACAGAAATACAAACAGACTGTCGATACTGTCTATAACTTGAAAAATACTTGCTTTTGTTTTAATGTCATGCAAAAAAATAACCATATGAGCTTAGAAAATTATAATTATTGTGAAATCACAGGCAGACACTCCAATTATATTTATATAGATAAAATTTAATTGATTTCTGTATCCTAACCCCTTTCATTTTCTTGATTTTCGTTATCATACAACAATATTGAACAAAAGCGCTCCATTTTAACATTTAATAAATGAAATACCGTGTATCACCACGAATTCGAATGATCATTTAACGCCAATGAAACTGGAAAAATTATCATTCGATGAAGCCTGGTTATCAAGGGTCTTAGATGAAATTTCACGAATATAAATCACCATCATAAACAAACTTGACAGAAATCGAAAAAAACTGCCTGTTCCTATTAATAAAATGCTAAAATATATTGAAATGCACATTCATGTGAAGGTTAAGACTACAATATGATATGGGCTTTTAATTTAAAAAAATACTCATAAAAACCAAATTTTTCTTAATTATTTAAGGTTAAGTTTAATTATTAAAATTGAAAACGGAAATACGACCTTTTGAACAGATGCTCCTCAATTAATCTTTTAGTTCACATATTTTTTAAAAAAATAATTCTTAATATATGCTAACATTTTTCTTATTTAATTTTTCAGGCCAGAATATTCGAAAGTTAATCAAGGATGGTTTGATTATTAAGAAACCGGTAGTCGTTCATTCACGATACCGCGTCCGCAAGAACACTGAAGCTAGGCGTAAAGGCCGTCATTGCGGTTTCGGCAAAAGAAAGGGCACTGCAAATGCTCGTATGCCCACAAAATATTTGTGGATGCAACGAATGCGCGTTTTGAGGCGCTTATTGAAAAAATACAGAGATAATAAAAAGATTGATCGCCATTTATATCATGATTTGTACATGAAGTGCAAGGGTAATGTTTTTAAAAATAAGCGTGTTCTTATGGAATATATTCATAAAAAGAAAGCTGAGAAACAACGCAGTAAAATGTTGGCAGATCAAGCAGAAGCTAGGAGGCAGAAGGTACGCGAAGCTCGAAAGCGCCGTGAAGAACGTATTGCAAATAAAAAACAAGAACTCCTTCTAACACAAGCAAAAGAGGATGAAATGGCGGCACAAACAGCAACAGGATTTAGTAAAAAATAAAATGTTAGCAGCCTTGAAGGAATAAACGTGTTAAAAGCATTGCATTCTATTTATTTTTAAGAGATTCTATTTATATTTAAGGGATTAAACATTTTTTCAAGGGCAGCCCTATATAATGTTTTTTGTAGTGTCCGACCGAAGGTCAGTTTTGGGCCGAAGCCGAAGGTTCAATCATACTCAGAAATCTTTGTATACTGGCTGCATTCGAAAATTCAGCCACCTGCGCAGAATTGGCAGCACATCATTCAAAAAATCAAACCGCTGCAGCCGGGCATATATTCGCTGCAGCCGATACTGCATTACTGCCGATTTTGCGCAGCTGGCTGAATTTTCGAATGCAGCCACTGACTGAAAAGTATAGGCCGTATCAAGACCTAAAAATATGCAGCGTGCAGAAGCAGCACCAGAGCAACATGCTGCAGTCGTTATCAGATACTAGTCTTCCGCTGTGCAGCGCACTTTTTATTTGATAGCTAAACCTCAAATTAAAAATTTAAAAATTGCACTAGTTCTACCAATTATTACTCCATGTCCTTTTAAATAATTTAAAACAAAAAATTCCGCGTCTCCTTGTTTAAAATCACTTGCCGCATTACGAAGTGTCAAAAGTGCTGCATGTATATGCAGCAAAATTAGGATTTGAGATGAAAATGCAGCACGCTGGTCTGGTGCTGCTTTGCTTGTCATTTTACCAGCCTCAGCCAATAGAAACACTTGTCGTTGCAGCGCTGCATAGGTTCTGATACGGCCTTTATGGGCCAAGTCAATAATGCACGTTACGCGAGCAAATGACTTATTCAGCAATTGCTGAAGAAATCATTTGCTCGCGCAACGTGCATTATTGACTTGGCCCTATACATAATAATGAAAATTCTTCACCGTTATTTTATTTTACAGTCATAGTGCTGAAAATGATGGCAATATGCATTTTAAATAACTAAGTTGCGGGTTTCCTAAAATAATAAACTCAGATTTGTTTATTTTTATTTGAACAATACCATCCGTTTCAATGTCACATTCACATCGCACTCTCAATTCTTTTCGTTTTCAGTGACGGGCCGGGCCATATTTGGTTTCTCGAGTCGATATCGACATCTGTCGATAAATAAAAATTGGCATTTGGCAATACGATATCGACAACGTTATCGTCTATACGTGTCGATAAAGACGTTTGACGTTTATTAAAAAGCTCAAATTATGCATGCAATAAACTTTTAATAATTTCTATTTTAATTAAATATACGTGGTTTGCTGCACTTGGAGTAATATCACACAATTTGATGGTTTTATATGGCAGCGCTTATCTGTCGATTTGGTCGAAATACCAAATATGAAACTTAGAGAAAATCGAGAAGCTTTTTTGTCGAGTCGATCCATCGACTCGAGAAACCAAATACGGCTGGATATAAAAACTTCGGCCGAAATGTTTTTTTGGCCGAAGCCGAAGCAGAACCTTCGGTCGGACACTGGGCCTTATCGTGGTTGGCGCGGCGAAAAAATGACAGCGCCGTATGTCGTCATTTTTCGTATCATAGTTGGCGAATGCAGCGACATGACAATTTTCGATAAAAACCTTATGGTTGTCGCTTGAAAATGTTTGAACATTTCTTATAATTAAAAAAATCTAAAAACAGTCTTGAAAAACGTAACTTTGTCTCTTAAAAAGGCCAACTGTGATACACCTGAAGGCGTTTTTCCCGACAAATGTCAGTTTTTTCGAGAACTATGATTCCGTTTTACAGTCGCCGCGCCATTTCTCACTTGAAGCGCCAACCATGATCAGGCCCACTAGTTTTTTGTGGCAGTTCTAATATTGTGTGCTATGAAACATGTGATTTGTTAAAGAAACAGAAGGGAATTGACTAAATAATATCTGCAATTGAAGGATCCTTGTCCGATTATCGTCAAACATTCGAACGAATGTCAAATTGGAAAAATAGTTCGATTCTCGATTGTAGGGAACCAAGTCGATTGCGATCGATAACAGTTCACGATATGCATGTGCCTGTTTAGTAACAGCTGACTGTTTGGCCCCTATTCCCATAGTCACCTCACTTTTTTTGTCACGTCACTTTTAAAGTGGTATTCTCATAGTCGAGTGACAAGGGAAAAGTTAATGAGAGAAAATATCACAAACCTGGGTGTAGTATTCTTACGGTGACCATTCATCCTTATTTTAAGAGGACAGTCCTTTTTTTGACACAATGTCCTTTCAGATTTTTTCCAAGAACAAAACAGGAAATTGTCCTTTTTTTAAACTGTCCTTTTTTTGTCCTTTTTTACATCATTATAAATTTTTTCTCTAATCTCCAATTTCTACATCATTACAACCTTAGAATAGAGAACTACAGGAAAGGCCCTCGGGTATAAAATCCGTGTATGGGAGCGTAGTGAAATCGCTATCAGTCAACTGTCAAATGGGTACAATTTCTTGTTAGTTAACTGTCAATTCAATTCAATTCATTTATTCGACTTTAGATTCACAATTACATAAGATATCTTCTAGTTACTAAACTAAAGTATTGATGGACTGTATATGTATTGTCCATTTGCCTATAAAATATTTGAGAAACTGCCGAGCTTTATACAATACAAGTTTAATTCTACACAGTTGCGACCGCTGTGCTTATATACATTACGTTCCTTAATGGACTAAAGTAATAACTTACAACTATGGCTGTGTTCCGAAATATAACCCAGTATGCAGGCCAGTGCTAATGACGTCATTAATTGGTGCCATATTTTACTTGTGTGAATCGGTGTGAGGTAAGGTAATAACAAAAATATTAAATATTGGAGGCTGAAACAGTTTCAAGTTGTAACACTTTCATGTATGCTACCGTTAACCACAGGGTAAACGCTTGAATTTACCATTTCTCACTGGACAGTATGCTGGGTGATATTACGGAACACGGCCTATATATATATACAATTCAAATTCTTAAAACTAATAGAAAGGGAGAATTTTTAAAGTTGAAGACAGGTTAAATGGGTTTAACATATTATAAAGTCATCCGAGCGGTCTTCAATTGGTTAATTTATACATTTTGACCTGATTGCCTTTATAACTAGATTAGGGGAAAAATGTAAACAATTTTGAAATTTAAAGACAAATTAGATTAGTTTCACCAAATAAAAACTCATCTAAGTCATTTTAGACCTTATAACATTAGGGGAAAAATGTAGGTTTTAATTAAACTTAACATTAACATATTTGAAGACAAGTTAGACGAGCCTCCCATTCCATAGGCTCATCGAAGAGGTCTTCATACTCTTATTATTAACGGTGACTCCTCCTGCCTCTAACAATCTAAAGCATTAGACGTAAATTACAATATTTTGCTGTTCTTCATCCATAAATCCCTGGTTCTCCTTTTCGCCTATTATTATCTCCCCAAATACTATTATTTCAGACATTTATTTTCTTTTATATATTAACTAAAACTTATTTCATCATTTTCACTTGTTTAAGAATTTTTTTTTCTTTTCTATAACTTGTCCGAACGGTACTTTTACAGTTTGGCTTTCATACGGCCACGCTTTCTTTTATTCGGGCTGTCTAACATCTCGACACTTGCGTTCGCTTCAACACTCATCGAGCGACTCCGTTAGTTAACTGTCAAATTTTCCCGCGGCACTTTCTTTAAAACGAGTTTTTCTATAAAATTTATTTACAGTTTTTCGCAAAACTAATTAAAAATAAGAAAGAAAGTTTAAAGAATTTGTTTTTGTCAATTAGAAGTTGTTACGAGTGAATTTTCAGTGAAAAAAAGAGCAATGAAGTGTGCAGTTTGAATTTCACTACGCTAAAATTCTCCGAGGGCCCTTCCTGTAGTTTTGTATTCTAAGATTACAACTATGCTAGAAATTATAATTATTCAAAACTGCATGGGCCGGTTTTACACGACCGGACACCGAACAGACAAAACGAACGAACAAACTGGGTTTTATGGGGAAGAGGGTGAGAGAGGACGATGGAAAACCAGCACCTCTCTCACCCTCTTTCCCATAAACCCCAGTTTGTTCGTTCGTTTTGTCTGTTCGGTGTCCGGTCGTGTAAAAGAGCCCATGGTAACACTAAAAAAACTATATCTTAACGGGTTTGAATTTTAGACCTGTTCGCGCCGCAGCGCAGCCAACAGTTGAGTTTCGAGCAAGTGTAATTCCGCTGCGTCGCTGGTTTAAATCTGACACTTCATTCCTGGGACAGTTCCTGTTAATTTCAAACTTATGCCCTAAACACAATGCACATACGTGAGACAAAATACATCTCAGTAAATACAAAAATTAAATGTCTAAATATCCCACCACGGCAGACATGTCGCTGACCTGCCCACAATACGAAGATCCAAGACGGGATACAAAATTGCATTATTTGCGTTAATTATGCTAGAAATGCAAAACCCATCGTTTATAAAAATTTAAAAAAGTCAACAAAAAGTAATAATTTGTTAAATTTGACCTTAAAAATGACTTATTCTACTCGATAAGGCTTATAGTTTATTAGTAACTTTTTTCAATATCTCTGAAAAGCGCATTACAAACACGACACCACTGTGCTGTGTCAGTGCTTGACACCTATAAATTAAACAAAACGAATTTTTTCCGCATGTCAGCCATGTAAAAACGCGAATACGAGATACAAAAATAGAATTAAATCTAATTTTGTATTTGGTATAAAATATTTCTTGTCTCTTGTACGCGAATTGTGAGCGATTGCACTTACGTTCATGTGTTTTAAAAATTTTGACATCTCTTGTATCATGTATTTTGTCTCCCGTATTAAGTAATTAACAAGAGTGGAAACTTAACCTACACAGCTGTCAGATTCCAAGTATATGGCACAGCAGTTACCCTAACATTATATATTGAGTACATACAAAACAGCCTTCCCCACAAAATCTAAAGATCTAATTTATTTGGTCTTCTAATAGTTCGAGTTGATCGTCGAAGTGGAGTGGTTGCTTCTTTATTTCTAGTAGCCTCTACATTCGGATCGTCTAATCTTCTGGGAGTTGATGACTTGGTTGTACTTGAACTTTCCTGAGGGGTGTCGATTGTTATTATGATCGGTTCACGTGTTGTCGATTCCCCTGTTGATCCTCTATCCTCAGTGCTCGGAATGTGCATTGGAGTTTGGACCGGTAATACCTTATCTTCGGCTGCATTTGGTGGACTTAGGTACACACGCGATGGAATTGCAGGTTCATCGTTATTTGAGACATACGTTGATCGCATCTGGTTAATGTGTCGTTTAAAAGTTTGATCGCCTGATCTGACTAAGTAATGTAAATTACACAACTTCTTTATTACTTCTCCAAATTTCCACTTAATGTTTTTGTTCATGTAATAACGAATCTGTACCTTTTCCCCCACTGAATAATTTCGTACATTTGTTATCTTGTCGTCAATGATTTGTTTATAGCTTATCTCTGATTTTTTCATTAAGTCAAGCCTCGTTCGCAGATTAAAACGTAGCATTGCTTCAGCTGGACTTTTATTTGTAGTTGCATTCTGATGAATAATTATATTCTTCCTTTATGCAGTGGATAAATAAAAAAACTATCGGATATAACTCAAAGAAACAATTATATTTAGTTTATTCCATAGATTCACACACTTGTTCTGTCAAAAGGCAAAAATAGAGTTAATACAGAAGCTAAGATTAAATACAAACAGGAAAGACTAAGCAAATGCAACAACTAAATGGATAGCGTAAATGTTAAGACTTCATGAATGGAATGTGTAAACGTTACAATTTCAACACTCCTCCTCGTTTACACAAGATTACATTTATTTCTCAAATAATTATGCTTTCCTGGTCCTAGCGGTTTTGTTAACAAATCTGCTACCATATAATCTGTTGGACAATATTCGCACTTAACAATAGACTTATCAATGTAGTCCTTTACAAAATGCCTCTTCGTATCGATGTGTTTGGTTCTGCACGAGAATCGCTCCTCTTTGATCATATTAAGACAGCTTTGATTGTCCTCGTACACCACGGTTGCCTCCCTCTGTTCTTGTTTCATGTCGCTTAGTAATCGTCGCAGCCACAGGATCTCTTGACAAGTATCTGATAATGCAACATATTCCGCCTCAGTCGTAGACAACGTTACGAGATTTTGTTTTCGGCAAGACCAATCAACTACTCCACCATTAAAATAAATGACGTACCCACTGTTGGATTTCCTTGTAACTGGATCTTCTGCCCAATTTGCGTCTGCATATGCTACCAATGATTGTTGTCCACTACCCTTTTGAATATTGCTCAGCTTTAACTTTAGGTCACATGTAGATTTAAGGTATTTTACAACTCGTTTTAACTGCCTCCAATCTTCTTCATTCGGATTTAATACCTTTTGTGCCAGGATGCTTATACTAGCCGATATGTCAGGTCTTGAGTTCACTGATATGTATTGTAAACTGCCGATTAACTGCTGGTACATAGTGTTGTTAATCAACAAGTTTGATGGACCCGTTTTTCCGTAATATGCTTCCATAGGGGTCGATACTGGTTTCGCATCTGTAAGCCCATACTTTAGTGCAGTTTTTTTAATAAAATCAGATTGACAAATCATAAAGTTTCCTTCTGGATCACGTGTAAATTCGATTCCTAGATACTGCTTAATTTCGCCGAGATTCTGTAAATCAAATTTTTTTATTTAAAAATCTCTGGACATCTTTTATGATATTATCTGATTTACAGGCTACAATTATATCATCTACGTATAATAGAATAAAACAGCAATTCATTTGTACTACCTTTGTGTATAGACATCGATCAACTGCACTTTGCACGAAATTCTCTTCAATTATAACCTTATGGACTGCATCATTCCATGCCCGTGCTGCTTGCCTTAAGCCATATATACTCCTTTTTAATAAACAAACTTTTGATGGATCATCATTGAACCCCGGTGGTTGCTTCATATAAATCGTTTCTTTTAGATGTCCATTTAAAAAGGCTGTTTTTACATCGAAGTGAACAACAGATAATTGCTCTTGTGCTGCTACAGATAATAGTGTTCTAATAGTGGTTTGTCTTGCCACAGGAGCAAATATTTCATCATAATCTGTTCCATACTTTTGTGAATAGCCTTGAGCAACGAGCCTTGCCTTGAACCGCTGATGTTTGTCATTAGAATTAGTTTTTATCTTATACACCCATTTTGATCCGATTGCCTTCATGTTAGTAGGTAAATCTACTAGCTCCCACGTTTTATTTTTTCTCATTGAATCAATTTCCTCCTGCATCGCTTGAATCCACAGCGCCTTTTGAGGGCTTTTTAATACATCATTGTAACTTATAGGTTCTATGAATTCACTTCGAGCAATAAATATTTCGTCCATAAACCGCCTTGGTGGTATGCCTTTAGTTGATCTTTGCTCACGGATTGGTTTGACTTCGGGTGTTTTAAATTCTTCTTCACTCATTTCTTGTTCGGCTGTACCTGGTAATATTTCGGGTTCCATTATCTCCTCCTGAATACCCATCTGATTCTCAGAAGATACCTCCTGATTTTGAACATTTTGTATGTGAGTATTCTCTGAAACGATAACTTTATTAGAATCATTCTTTTCATTCATATTAATTTCAACTGTATTGGATATTATTTCTTCTTTATTCTTATTTTTAGGTTCTTTATCAAATGATATATAATCATCTACTGTCGTGAATTTCACGTTTCGACTGACTGTAACTGTTTTCAATACGGGATCATAACATTTGTATGCTTTTGAATGACTGTCATAGCCAATAAACTTCATTTTCCTTGCTTTATTGTCAAGCTTACGCCTTTTCTCGTCAGGAATAAAAACATAACAATTACTTCCAAATTTATGAATATCTTGTAAACTTGGTTTCGTTCCAAACCACCCGTCCTGCCGTCCATTGGATTTCAATTCCTTCCGAATTAAGATAGTTCACGACATTGTTTCCTACATATTCACCACCTCGATCTGATCGTATAGTTTTTGGACTCTTTCCAAACTTATTTTTTACGAATATGACAAAATTTTTCAGTTTACTGTCAACCTCAGATTTATGCCTGAGTAAACTTATGTATGTAAAGCGAGAATAATCATCTATAAATGTTATCAAATAATACTTTCCATTTCTAGACATTGTTTGCATTGGGCCGCACACATCTGTGTGAATTAAATCCAGTGGTTCATTTGCTTTAATGGATGACACTTTTGGAAATGGTAAACGAGACATTTTTCCCTTCACGCAAGTTTCACATAAAGATTTCACTCCGCAATTAACAATCGTTAAACCTTCTGCCAAACTATTCTCCTGCATTTTTGTGATAGCTTTTGGATCACGATGCCCGAGCCTCTTATGCCACTCGTGAATACAGTTGTTGGAACAATTTCGAATGGCATATACTGTATGTTTTTGACGCAAATGATACAAATTGGAAATTGGATCTGCGATACATATTTGCTTTCCATTCTTGGATATTGCACAAAATTTTTCTTTAAATTCAATCGAAAAACCAAGTTTCGCCAAACGACGAACGGACAACATATTTCCAATTAAATTTGGAGCAAACAAAACTTCATGAGCAATCGCAACATGCTCTTTTCCTTTTTCATCCAAAATTTGAATTTTGCAAGTCCCAATGCCTTCGACTTTCACCATTTCTCCGTTTCCCATTTCAACTACACCGTTGTATGTATTATCTAGTGATGAAAAAAACTTCTTATTATTTGTCACATGTCTTGTTGCACCTGAGTCCAAAATCCAACCTTCACTGTCACCATATTTTTTTGTGGTAAAAACGAATTCACGCTCTTCAGTTAATTTCGCTTTATCAGTATAATTACTATTTGTCCCGTTGCTTCTAGTTTCATTTTTTGAACGCCAAATTTTATATCTTTCACAATTTTTCTTTATATGTCCCTTCTTTTTGCAAAAATAACAAATTATACTTTTTGAAACCACTTTCATAATTTTTTCATTAGAAAACTCACCATTAATTCTTCGCTCATACTCTGCTATTAATTTTTGCTGCACCAATGAAAATGTTAATTCTTCTTCCGGGCGTGTTTCGAGTGCTGTAATTAGCGTGTCGTAGCTTCTTGGCAGACTACTTAGCAACATGGCCACACTCCATTTTTCTGATAAATTTGACTCCCCAAGGTCACTTAATTTTACGAACAATTCCTGCATTTTATTAATGTGTTCTATAACCTCACTTTCTTCGCCCATTTTGAGCGAGCAAATTAATCTCATTAAATGTACCTTATTACTCAACGTACCTTTTTCATGATAATCCTTTAGTTTATTCCAAACAGAACTTGCCGTTTTTTCTTTCCTGATGTGTGTTAATTGATCATCCTCAATTGAAAGTCCAATCCAGGCTCTGGCTTTGTCATCATCCCTTTTAAATTCATCGATTTCCTTCTGGTTCGCAATTATACATGAGTTGTCCGCCGTTGGAACAGGAGTTGGAGGATTTTTAATGATGACATGCCATAAACTTTCTTTTATTAATACCAATTCCATTTTAAATTTCCACGTTGAATAATTTGAATTATTCAACTTGACAATGAACGATTTCATCTCCGCCATTTTGATGAAAGATAAAACTCACACTTATTTTTCTTCTTTTGAAATTCCAATAGAACCTTATTCCACAGCTTCTGGGCACATAACCTGATGAATAATTATATTCTTCCTTTATGCAGTGGATAAATAAAAAAACTATCGGATATAACTCAAAGAAACAATTATATTTAGTTTATTCCATAGATTCACACACTTGTTCTGTCAAAAGGCAAAAATAGAGTTAATACAGAAGCTAAGATTAAATACAAACAGGAAAGACTAAGCAAATGCAACAACTAAATGGATAGCGTAAATGTTAAGACTTCATGAATGGAATGTGTAAACGTTACAATTTCAACACATTCGTAACCTTCCGATATTGCATCAGTAGTCTGTGTAATTTGATATGTAAATCACCTGGATCATTCGTAGCTGATCGTAACCCATTCTTGATTGTTTGCACGTATCGCTCTGCTTGACCAATCGTAGCTGGATGCGCTGGTGCTGTAGTTTTGTGTGTAATGCCATTCGATTTTAAAAATGTTTGGAACTCAGCAGATGTAAAATTCGTTCCATTATCAGAGACAACGACTGTGGGTAAACCAAATCGTGCGAAAATTTCACGTAAAGCTCTAATAGTTTGATAACTTTTAATGCTCTTCATAGGTACTACTTCTAACCATTTTGTCTTAGCGTCCACTACTATCAAAAAATAATATTCCATAAATGGTCCCGCGTAATCGATATGTATTCGTGACCATGGTAAAAAAGGATTTTCTCAACTGTGTACTGGTACTTTTGTAGGTTCCTTTGCAATTCTTGCACAGTCCCGGCAGCTTTTTGCCACTTCTTCAATCTCTTTATCAATATTTGGCCAATAACAATAACTTCTGGCAAGGTTCTTCATTTTAACGATACCAATATGTGCTGTATGTAATTCGTTAAGCACTGGCCTTTGTAATCTTCTTGGTATAACGACACGTATACCTCTATATATGCATCCATCTTGTATCATCAATTCTTCTTCTTTACCTCTAAAGCTTGTTCCATCTAAACTTGAACCACTTTGTAGAGCATTGTATATAACACATAATTCCTTATCTTTCCTAGTCTCGTTAGCAATCATTTTACTTGTAATAGGCAATACCATTTCATGAAGCTGGAAAACTTGGCATTCGTTTGATTTTAATATTTCTTCATTGAATTTTAATGGATGCCTGGAGAGAAAATCGGCATTAGTGTGATCCTTAGTATTTCTATATATGATTTTATAGTCAAATCCGGACAGGAATTGAGCATAATGTAATAACCTTTCCGCTGTAAGTACCGGTAAACTTTTTAATGGGCTAAAAATAGACGTTAATGGTTTATTATCCGTAATTAATGTGAATTCACGTCCGTAACAATAATTGTAAAATTTATGTAGTCCCCAAAAAAATTGCTGTCGCATCTTTATCAATCTGGCTGTAATGTGATTCACTTATCGACAAACTTCTGGATGCGAAGGCGATTGGCTTCTCTCCTTCGGATGTTATGTGTGACAGTACTGCTGATAACCCAACTGGAGATGCATCCGTGGCTAATATTAAAGGCAGTTTTTCATCGAAAGGTATTAAGACCTTTTCACTCATCACGTCGTCTTTAACTTGTTCAAATGCACGTTTGCATTCATCAGACCAAACGAAATTGATATTCTTATGTAAGAGTCTATACAACTTATGTAACTTACTTGACAAGTCTGGTATAAATTTATGATAATAATTTACCATCCCTAAAAATTGCCGTAATTCGCTTACGTTTGTTGGTGGTTGGATTTCAGAAATTGCCTTCACCTTTTCTTCGGTTTTATGTAAGCCGTTCTTATCAATTCGGTGTCCTAAGTATGTAACGGATTTTTGAAAGAATTTGCCTTTCTCGATGTTCAAATGTAAATCAAACGAACGCAATCTCTCTAATAATGCACGAAGACGTATCTCAGTCTCTTCTAAGCTATGGCCGGTAACGATGATGTCATCAAAAAAACAAACAGTGCCTTGTAACCCGACAATTACATTTTCGTCAATAAATCGTTGCCATATATTTGGTGCCGTTTTAACGCCGAACATTAACTTTGTAACCTTGTACGACCCTTTATGTGTGCTCACAGTTTGCATTAGTGCACTTTTTTCAGACATATTAAGATGTAGGTAAGCCTTGTGAATGTCTAATATGCAGTAATATTCACCGTATTTTAATTTTTGGTATAAGTCCTCAACCTTCGGCATAGGATATTTATCGTTAACAATACAATTATTTAAAGTTACCTTGTAATCTGCACATAAACGGACTTCTTTATTCTTCTTCAGGACTGGAACGATAGGTGTTCCCCAATCTGAATGCATCACTTTCACAAAAATACCATCTTTCTCCAATCGGTCAATTTCGGATTCAATTAAATCTTTTAAAGCATATGGCACTGGTCTGGGTTTAATGTATATAGGGGTAGCACTTTCTCGTAATCTTAATTTCCCTTGTATTTCGGGAATACTACCTATTTTAGCTTCAAACACATCACTGTAGTTATGTAAAATTTGTTCTGTCATCAGCTTAATTTTTGCTTCCAGGGTTGTTTCACTTAAATCGGAAATATTTTTATATTGTATCAGGTCCATTTTTATATTGTTTGACCATACACGGCCACAAATTGGATCTAATCCATTCCTAACTATATAAATTTTTTTTATTATCGCATGCTACCGTAACCTCACTTTCGCCCAAAGCTGGAACAACTTCTCGATTGTATGTAAGGAAGCACATTTTTGTAGTCTGAATTTTAACATGTGGGCACAATTTCTGGAATGAATTTTGATTTATTGTACTAATAGAAGATCCTGCGTCTAATTCCATTGTAAATGGTTTATTCTCAATCTGTAGATTAACGAAAATTTTCCTTGTAGGGTCAATCAAACCATTTTTTTGAAAAATTTGTACTGAATTTATAGTGTGTATATCACCATTGCTTCCCTGGTTCTCTACTGTTTGTAGTGCTTGTACTCTAGTCCTTCCATGCTTTCTGGGTTCATGATTTTTACGTCTCTTACAGACTGATGTTACATGGCCCGACTTTCCGCATTGGTAGCATTTGAGTTCGTCGGTACGACGACATTCATTTGCTTTATGGTTTTTCCTACCGCACCGAAAACAAACGATATTATCTGTAGCATTCTTATTCCTTTTATTCTTTGCCGATGCATTTAAACTTACCCCCGTTACCTGGTTTACATTATAATTGCATTGCATAGATTTGCTCTGATTTTTAGCGGCTTCAATTGCATATGCGGTTTTTAACACATCCCCGAATGCTTGTCTCTTCTCTTGTAACAGCCGTTCCCTAATTTTCGAATCTCGTACACCGCGTATCAGTTGGGAGCGTAAATGTGTGTCGAGTGTAGATGCTTGGCAAGCACCGCACGTGAAATTGCAGTAGGTAGAAATTCTTTTCAATTCCGCCACGTAGTTGGCTATATTTTCCCCCTCATGTTGAATTCTATTGGCAAATTTGTGTTGTTCGGTAACCTCATCGGGAATCGGGCACAAATGGTCGTGTAGTAGTTTCGTTAGCTCCATGTACGTTTTAGTATTTGGGAGATTTGGCGCAGTCAAGCTCGATAATAGTTGATAAGCTTTCGTCCCAATGCAATTTATTAATATTTGCACCTTTTTAATTTCATCGGTGACTCCCTTGAGTTGAAAAAAATGTTCAAGCCTTTGCTGGTACACCGTAAAAGTTTCTTCGCCATCTTTGAAACAATCAAACTGCATGCTTGCGGAATTTGTTGGGGCTTGTAAGCTCTGTAAATCACGTATTAAATTATGTATAATATCTTCCCCTACCGATCTTTGTTGCTCCTCTTGATTTGCCATTGTAATGGGTTCTTTTTTAATTTATCTCGTCGCCACTGTTGTATATTTTATATATATATATTTACGAGTTAATAAACACATGATATTACACAAGAGAACCTTTTATTAAGTAATTAACAAGAGTGGAAACTTAACCTACACAGCTGTCAGATTCCAAGTATATGGCACAGCAGTTACCCTAACATTATATATTGAGTACATACATAACAACTGTAAATAAATTTTATAGAAAAACTCGTTTTAAACAGTTGACAGTTGACAGTTAACTAACAAGAAATTGTACCAATTTGACAGTTGACTGATAGCGATTTCACTACGCTCCCATACACGAATTTTATACCCGAGGGCCTTTCCTGTAGTTCCCTATTCTAAGATTTCAAATAATAAAAAAAACGAAGCAATATACATTAATAAACACAAGTTTTTTGTGATAATTTTATATTATTACGGTAAGTTTTTAAGCTTTGTTTGTGTATACAAATAGATAAACTCCCGGAATTATTTTAGACATGGTACATGGACATGCCACCAAAACGAAAATGTATTTTTAATAGTGAATTGCAGAAAGAGTTTCCATTCATTAAGAAAACAGTTAGTGACCATGATGTGAGGTGTGGAAAATGTTCAGCCCATTTTTCTATAGCCAATGGTGGCCTTTCTTTTTCTTCGAACATAAAACACCATTTAGAAACTTTTAAACATAAAAAGGCAGTTTTCGCTAGCAGTTCCAGTCTTCAATTAACAAACTTTTTAAGAAACGTAAAGTTCAACAATAAAGAAAAGGAGCTCGCTGTCGTTGAAGGTAGTTGGGCTTATCATTTTGTTCAGCACAATTATTCATTTAGGTCATGCTTCGACGAAAAATATTCGTGTGCTCGAACAAAATGTGAAGCAATTATCAAAAATATTTTTACATCTGTTTCCTTGGATTTAATAAAAACTGACTTATTTGAGGCCAGTTGCATTGCAATATATTTAGATTGTTCCAACCACGGACCTATTAAATTATGCCCAATATTAGTGCGATATTTTCTACCAAATAAAGGTGTTATGGTGAAAATTTTAGTTATTAAAGAGCTCCAACGTGAAAGCTCAGATATTATTTCCAAAAATCTTCAAGACATATTGGATAAATTTGGAATTACTAGTAAAATGGTAGCATTTTGTGGTGACAATACTAATTGTAATTTTGGAGGTGCGGCTAGAAAAGGGCGAAATAATATATTTCATAAAATGCAAAACTTTATTGGAAAAAAATTAATTGGTGTAAATTGTGTTGCTCATATTTTGAATAATTGCATTCAAACTGCTGTTGACTCGCTAACAGTTGATATTGAAGTAATAATTGTAAAAATTTACTCTTTTTTTTACATTTACACAATTAGAGTAGAAAAACTTAAAGAGATTTGTAACGATGTTGACGTTGAATATAGAAAAATATTGGGTCACAGCAAAACACGTTGGTTGACATTAATGCCAGCATTAGAGCGAATTCTAAAATTGTTCGTGGCGTTAAAAGAATATTTCCTCTTGCAAGAAAAGTGCCCGACGATACTGCTAAATTTTTTTAATGATCAATGTGCTGAATTGTGGTTACTTTTTGCTCATAGCCAAGCTTCTTCATTCCATAAACATATTCTTCGTCTAGAGTCACAACATACTTCAATGCCCGAGGCTGCTCTTGTTTTAAAGGACTTAAAATTAAAATTAATAGAACGTAAAGTAGAAGTGTTTTTACCATTGATGGTTAAAAATACTCTCGTCACACTAGAATTGGCTGGTAGTATTGATCGATTTCAGTTCAAAGAAATAGTTAGTAATTTTTATCAGATAAATATTGACTATTTAAGTCAATGGGATGCAGCATTTCAAAATATTGAACATTTTGATTGGGTCCTTTTGCGTAAAACTCCATGTTGGCAGTCTGTTGAAAACAGTTTAGTTCACATAAATGCATTAAGAGATGATTTGAAAATTAATAATGAGGAAATATTTGATGAATTAACATGCGTTAAGAACTATGCAGATGAAGAAAAAATTGAAAAATGGAGAACAGATGATACACCAGTTGATCAAAAATGGGTGGAACTTTTTAGTTACTTCAAAGAACAAAATATTGAATATAAAAATATATTGAGGCTTGTAGAATTTTCTTTGTGTCTACCTGCTTCTAATGCGCCAACAGAAAGGATCTTTTCAATGGTTACTTTAGAATCGCTTTTAATAACAAAGTGCAATTTTCAAATGGACTGTGCAGAATTCAAATTGTTTTTATCAGAAAACAATAATATTTTAAAACAAATACACTCTGTAGAAAAATATCAAAAGAATTTTTAAAGTTTTTTATTTTTAAGTTTTCTTTATTATAGTTTACTATCTTTAGTCAAGAAAAGACTTGTACCTAATTTTGTTATGTGATTGTCACGAAGGCTGTTTATTTTTTTGTGTTATAGTTCTCTATATATATTTGTTTTATTATAGTTTGAATAAAAATTCTATAAACTTAATACTACTTATAACTTTATTACTTTTCTAAATGTCCCTATTTTTTCGCTGAAAATAATGGTCACCGTAAGTATTCTCGAAGTCATTTTTTGTAGCAAATGTCACTGAAAATTGTCATTTTATATCACTTGGAATTTGTAGGTGACGCTACAATTTTTTTAAAATGAATAGTAACAAAGGGTAAGAATTATGTTTTATTTTAATATTTTTGATGATTTATCATTATTCTTATATCCTAGACTTAAAATAACGAACAGGATATGTAAATAGAAATATATCATAAGAATATAGAAATATCGTCACTTTTTCTACAGCAAGTGACTACGAGAATACGAAAATTGGTTTGTCACATTTTTCAATGGGTGACGTGACTATGGGAATAGGGGCCATGATTTTCATTTTGTATCACCTTAGTGCTAGGACGAAGGCTTACGAAGAGTAACAAAGTCAGATGGTAAGAAATAGGCTATAATATATGAATATAATAATATATGAATATAATAATATATGAATATAATAATATAGGAATATAATAATATATGAATATAATAATATATGAATATATTTCGTTCCTTTTCTTTATGGCTGCATTCGAAAATTCAGTCAGCTGCGCAGTATCGGCTGCAGAGCATCTATGCCCGGCTAAAGCAATTTTGATTTTTTGAATGATGTTCTGCCAATTCTGCGCAGCTGGCTGAATTTTCGAAAGCATCCATAAAGAAAAGGAACGAAATATTTAAAAACATGTTTACAAAGAATTAAAAACATACATAAGTACTTTTTTCAACATCATTCAAAAGTATTCGGACAAAAACACACTCAAAAGTATCCTGACAATATTTAAGTAATAGTTTTAAATGAAAATTTAGTATTTGGTTGGATAACTTTTTTGTCTTGTTTAAAAATCGTGTTCCTTTTCTTTATTTCTTACCATCTGACTTTCTCTCGTAAGCCTATGTCCGGTTCGTTCTCGTTACGTTTGTACCACCTGTCATAGAAAAGATTGGACTCAAAGCGAAACATCTCAACAAACATTCGCTTCAAGTCTCGACAAAAAAAGCGACAAAAAGAACTATCTATAAAGGCACCATGTGGATATTCTATTTCAAATTTTATTTTATTTAAAGAGCAACGAGGCCAATACTGCTGTATGGATCCGAAACCTGGAGCGCGTTCAAAAACCTTACTATGGTAAACCACGAGGTAAGCTGTGGTTATGCTGCATCACTACACTTGTGACGAGTTTTTTTTCCTGTGATTTGTTGTCTTTTGTTTTTTCTTAATTTAATCGTATAATCGGGACTTTTTTTTGCATTTTGTTTTACCCAATAGTTATGTGTAATAGTTAACCATTTGTTTTTGTGTTTTTATTCATCCATTTATTGGAAAACATTATTTTTAGTGGTGCAGTGCTCTGTTTCATATGTTCATTCATATGTTGGATCAGGTGTTCGCAAGTGGTGTTAAAGGTGATTTATATGAATGTTTGTTTCTTTTTAATGTTTTTTTGTTGAAATAATCCGATCTTTAACCAATTTATTGTTTTTTTATTTATTAGAAACTCTGTTTATTGTTGACAGAACCTTATCTGTCATTGGGCGCGTTTAGGCCCGAGTTATTTTAACTCGGTTAAATTAACGCTGTTAACTTAGCACCGTTTCTAGCATGCCATTTGACAGTTCTCATTTTATAGCTAATAACAAGCAAAAATAATAACATTTCCCATTTTACAAATAATAAAAAGCTAAAAAATGAATAATAATAATAAAATCTTCATTCTGTATTGAAATATTTCTAAATTATTTGCTTACAACAAAAATTTACAAGCAAAAGTCAATTCATTTTGGCTGTGCTAAATTTTAGCTAAGCCAAAAAGCAGAAATAAGTTAGCTAACAGCCCTAAAAAAATTGCTGTTTATGGCGTTGTTAACTTGCCTAGCTCAGTTAAATTAACTTCGGCCTAAACGCGCCCAATGGCGCTCCTCTCTTTCACTTTTCTTGCTACACCTAAGGGTATGCAAAGATTTTAATCTTGAGGACTGATTCTCAAACTGCAAATTACTTTTAATTTCAATCGAGAAATTTGTTTTTGCAGTTCAATTTGACAAGAATCGGTCAAAACAAGAGTATTCCCTAAATAATTGTCCCTTCACAATCGTCGCTTTTTGCAATAATTTTTTTTTCTTTTTTGTTTGTTTTTTTGTGTAATAATTTGACAGCTGCGACATGGTGGGTCATCTATCCTGCAAGTTGTGCTCTTCGGAGATCGTCCGAGATGGGATATCTTGCGATGGAGTATGTAGAGGTGTTTTCCACCCTACGTGCCTCAACGCTGGAATCAGTTCCAGCTCTTCGGCCTCTGGGGGGTCAACCTGCGGGGAGTGCTCTGACATTAAGCCCTGTCATGTCCTAAGGCTGATGAAGGACATCTCGGATGCTTTTCTTGATGGTCATGAAACAGTCATGGGCCGTCTCAACTCCTTTTCCGGCAATATCTCCCATTTTCAAATGTTAGCCGATGACGTCCAATCCATCAACGTCCGGCTCGATTCGTTAACTGACACTCTTGCTCTTGTTGCGACCAACTCGGGTGCCTTGATGGTTAAGTTTCAGGAAATTTCGTCCCGGGTTGCAACGGCCTTAGATTCGATGGACGACTTACATTCGTCAATCTTAAATCCTATCGGCACTTCTACCTGCACCTCCAACTCCTCGGCTTCTCTTCATCCTATATTGGATGATATCAAAAGGAGTACGAAGCGTGTTAGGGCTGATATTGAATCGCTGTCAACAGCAGTGGTTCAAAATCAGAATGCCCTGAGCGCTCTGTCATCTAAATTTGAAAGCGTCTTCAACAGTAAAAACCCCCCCTCAGAGGGGGTAGTATCTGATGGCGCCCTGCAGGTAGGGGATCAGCCTGTTTCTTCACCCTGTTCCACGGCTGCTTCTCCTTCGGAGAATGTCATCCCCAAACAGGTTGCCAACAGTCCACTCGTGCCAGCCTGTAAGGCGCGTTGCAAAACCCGTAAGAATGGTCGAAATCGCCGCCGCACCATTGGCAACGGTGTCACCTTAAGTTCCTTCGTCACGGAAGTTCCAGTGACTGAATCGTCCTCTTTACCGGTCTTGGAAGCAACCTCTCTACCTTCAATAGTTGATGTTCCACCGGCCAGCGAAGGATCTGATCCTCTTGAGTCTTGCACCCCTCTGGTTGCGGTACCAAGACCTTTAAACATCTTCATCTCGAGATTCTCTCCCGAAACTAAGACGGAGACTATCTGTGATTATCTAAGGAATAAATCTATAGACCCAGGAACTGTTCATTGCAGAAGAATCAGCAAGGCTTCCAAGCCTGTTGCCTCTTTTGTGTTGTCTGCACCGCCTGATATTGCCGAGACCCTCCTAGACCCTAGTTTCTGGCCCGCTGGTGCTCTTACGAAGCTGTTTGTCCCGCGTACACGTACTCGAGCCCTTCATGCAAACGCTCCCACTTCGAGCGCTCCACAGTTGCCAAAAAACTTGAGATGCTTTCCCTCTACTACCAGAACGTAAGGAGGACTCGGTCTAAAACTAACGACATCCTTCAGGCATCGACGGCTAGCGGGTTTGATGTCATAGCATTCACTGAAACCTGGCTCCATGAAGGCATTCTTAATGCTGAACTATTTGATTCCTCCTACCAAGTATATCGGAGGGATCGTTTCACTGACTCGGAAGCTCGTGGAGGTGGCGTACTTCTGGCTTGTAGGAGCCATCTTAATTGTAACCCAATTTCGCTTTCTAGTTTCTCCAACCACCTTGACGTTGAGCTTGTCGCTCTCAAAATTTCCTTTCCTAAATCTTATCTCTTCCTGCTGTGCTGCTATATCCCACCAGATATGATAAGCACACTTGACGATGGAGGGAAAAACCTTTATGATATTCTCATCTCTTGTGTTGATCATATCCAGTGTATGATGAACACCGGCGATGAACTACTGCTTCTAGGCGATTTCAACTTACCCAATATTCAGTGGGTATATGTCGAAGATGACGATAACTACCTCCCTGAAGGGAACCTTAATCTTAAAGAGTACTGTTTTCTCAATTCCCTATTCTCACTCGGCTTGAACCAAATGAGTGGGGTGACTAATGTGTTGGGGAGGCAGTTGGATCTTGTATTTTTTACGGACTCAGTCAACATGACTGTTGAACCCAGTCCAATAGTCATGTCGTCTGTTGACAATTACCATCCTCCTATCTCGCTCAATTATTGCTTCAATTCTGAGAATAATCCTTGTCCGGAGGTGGTATCCCATGCCTTTAACTTCAAAAAGGCTAATTTTAGTGAGCTGTCATCTAAGCTTGCCTTGATTAATTTCAACAGTTTACTTTCTGAAAATGAGTTGGATGACGACGTGGCACGATTTTATGGCGTACTATACGAAGCCCTGGTTTCTTGTGTACCTTATGAGCCTCAAAAATTACCCAGTTCATCTCTACCTTGGTTCAATAATGAGCTCAAGCATTTGAAAAATCAGAAGAACAGACTCTGGAAAACCTATTTAAAGAGAAAGGATACTCCGAGTCTTAATTTATTTATAAATTGCTACAACCGATTTCGCTCTCTCTCTCTCTTCTGCTCTGTATCGTGAATATCTTAGCTGTATGAGCGATAAAGTGTTCACTGACCCTAGAAATTTCTTTAAATTCGCCAACTCCAAGAAAAAGGTTGATAACTACCCTAACACCATGCAGCACATGGACTTGTCTAGTAGTGAGTCGCCTGCGATTTGCAACATGTTTGCCTCATTCTTTAGTCAATCTTTCTCACCTTCTGACTTTCAGCCTAATGACAATAATTTTCGTCATATAATTCCTAACCGAGAGGCTTATAGTGTATCCCTTTCAATTTCCAATGACGATATCGCGAAACATATTGATGAACTCCCATACGATTTCACCTCTGGCCCCGATGGTATTCCTCCTGCTGTCCTTAAGTCCTGTGCAGGGGTTCTCCAGTCTCCTCTGAAAACCCTGTTTCAAAAATCCCTTGACAAAGGGTACTTCCCTACTCTCTGGAAGAATTCGTTCATAATCCCTATTCACAAGAGTGGTAGCAAGAATGAAATATCGAATTATAGACCAGTTGCGAAGCTGTCTGTCATTCCGAAACTCTTTGAATCGATTATCTATTCTGCAATCGCGCCTATTTGCAGGAGGTTGGTATCAACGAACCAACATGGCTTTCTTGCAGCGCGTTCCACTACCACCAATCTTCTTGAGTTCACTTCTCATACTGTCGAGGGCTTCGTTTCCGGTTGCCAGACTGATTGTGTTTACACTGATTTTAGTAAGGCATTTGACAAGCTCTCACACTCCATTATACTTCTGAAATTAAGGATGTTAGGCTTTCCGCGAGCCCTTCTAGTATGGTTCCAGTCTTACTTAGCTGACAGGACCTACCAAGTTCTTTTTCGTGGATCCAAATAAGTAACCATTGAAGCGTCATCCGGTGTTCCTCAACGAAGTCATCTTGGTCCCTTGCTCTTTATTTTATCAATTGATGATATTGTTCCCTTGCTAAGACACTGTAGAATCTTGATTTACGCTGATGACATCAAATTGTACCGTCACATAAAGAGTATCGAGGATTGCAAACTTTTGCAAGCTGACCTTGACACCTTTTACTCTTGGTGTGCGAACAAAAACCTGGTCCTTAATATTAGTAAATGCGAAACCATGACTTTTGGGAGAAGTCGTAGTCCCTTAATTTTTAACTACACCTTTTGTAACGTGAGTGTCCCTCGTGTTCATTTTGTTAAAGATCTGGGGATAAGATTTGATAGTAAGCTTGATTTTTGCGCTCACATTAACTATATTGCTTCCAAAGGTAGTTGGTCCTGGGTTTTATAAAAAGGTGGTCTAAAGAATTCAATAACCCCTTGATTACTAAACACCTTTATATCTCTCTTGTCAGACCATTACTCGAGTATGGGTCCCAGGTTTGGTCTCCTCACTACTCTTCGCACGCTGGAAAAATTGAGTCGGTTCAAAGAAGGTTCATTCGATTCGCACTGAATCATCTTCCTTGGGATAACCCATTAGTTCTTCCACCACATGAATCCCGACTTAAGTTACTCAACGTAAGCTCTCTTTCCAGGCGTCGTTAAGTGGTCGATGTTATATTTGTTCATCAGCTCCTTAATGGAAAGGTCGACTCAGGTTTTCTAAGTCGCCGTGCGTCGTTTAGAGAGAGTGGTTACAATTTGAGAGGGCCACCTCTCTTACACACCAACTCCTCTAACACGAATTACGGCAGATTCGAGCCTGTTAATCGCATGTTCATTAATGTGAATAAAAATATCAATGTTTTTAGCGTGAGCATTAGTAAGGACGTCCTTAAAAGGAGTCTTTTTAATCTCACGTGACTCACTTTTCTTGCACGCTTCTTTGTGTATTGCATTTCTTACTGTTTTAAGTTATATGTTTTTAACATTTTTTTATTTGCATGTCTTAGCTGAGCCACTGTGCAGTGGTAAATGTGACCGCGTTTGTGTGCAGGGACCGGACCGGCTTGGTACCGGAGTGCCGGGGAGGGTCGAGAAGGAGCCTGCATTTTCGATCGCATGCTCGTTATGTGGTGTTTTCTCTTCTTATACCTTTTTTGGTGCTTTCGGCTGGTTCGGTCCCTGCACATAGGCGTGGCCCGTTTCTCAGCCCAGCTGAGAAGTGTACCTTCTGAGCTAGAAGGATAAACTCTATTAATTAACTATTAATTAATTAACCACGAAAGTTTATGCTTAACCATGGAGGTTTTTGAACGCACCGTGGTTAACTACAGGTTAAAGAAGAAAATAAAAATAAAAACAAAATTGTCCATAAAATAGTCAGCGCTAATTGCTTCAATTATTTCATTAATTATTTATTTGCAATAATCCCGCAATCCCCACTTTAATTTCTTCATGTGTTTAACCTGTTTAACATTAACTCAAACCAAGCCCCTCGTAAGTACAGGCCTGGAAGCAGACTTTTTGGTTGTATCTGTGCGAAGCCAAAATCGTCTGACAGTTGTGGAATTAACATGGCCGAAGCCGTACGAAGCAATTTTTTAACTTTGGTTTTGGAATAAAAAGTGGTAAAATATTGTATTTTATCACTTTTTAGTGCACACGGATTATCAGTGATAAGTTATTTAGTGATCTGAGTCCATAAATTAAAAAAAATTAGTGGTTAAGTGTATTTTAAGAGTGTTAATTGATTAGGTGACCATTTTTGTTTACAATCGCGGTGGTTTTTTCGTGTTAATTTAGGGAAAAAGTGTTGAATTTGTGTAGTAATGGAATTAAAAGTTAATTCAAAGTAGTTAAAAATTATTATAGAAGAGTTATTAAAAGCATAAGTGCTAGTACTACCACACAACATGAATAACAATAACTTTTTCACTTTTCCTTCACATTTTTCTGCACTTATGTTTTTAATAACTATTCTATAATAATCTTTAATCACTTAAAAGGCACTTTTTGGGTTAAGCCGCCCTGACTAACATGACAGCTCCTGACAAGCTTGTGTGAGTTGGCTGGGGAAGTATGTCGGGCAGGGTGATGGCGTCCCGTAATTACATAATGTACAAGGTTGCTGAGTTTAGAGATTTTTATTTTCTTATCATTCAACAACGTTTGTTTTTTATTTTTCTTTCTTCTTTTTATTATTTTTTTTGTCCCTAGGACTCTAATTATCGTTACAAATTTTGTGAGCAATCTTGTGTTAATTCATTTTGTAAGATTGCATATTAAGAAAGATAGAAGTGAATGATGTGAGGTAAATAGCTCCTCAATAAATATAAAGCTAAGGTAACTTAAGATATTCATGGTTGATAAATGACACTCTAATTCAAAATCTATTTAAAATAAATATTATTGAAGGTTAAAAAGGTTAAACAATAAATAACAAATATAATAAAACGAAAATAAGAAAATAAGAAAAACAGTATTTACACTTCGGTGTCCTCATCATTCTAACTTCTTCAATAAATTTTGTTATTTATTCAATTTCTTAAGGCTACTTTGTCTAATTTTAAAGTTACTTAATTTTAGATTTATTTACCTATATTTATATTTTTTTTCTATTTAATATTATACATTTAATCAATTTTCTTCTTTTTAATTTTTCCTTCTTTCTTACTTTAGGTCTGTTCCCGTACTTTCTGCATTCTGTCACTTACTGCAAGTTGCTTATTGAGAGGTGGGGATGAAGTACAGAAAGTACAGGAACACGTTTCTGCAGGTTTCTGCAGTTTTAACACGGGAATGACAGTTTTGACATTTCCATATATCAAATAACTAAGCTGTAGCAGGTTACAGCAGCTCGGAGCTACTGCAAGTTTCTGCGTCTTAAGTACGGGAACAGACTTCTGTTAAGTAATTCGAAGCAACTGACAGGTTCTGCACTTTCTGCAGGTACGGGAACAGACCTTTCATTATTCCTTTATTATTCTTTTTTTTTACAGATCAGAAGAAAAGAATAACCCCTTTGATAAGAAGTCCACAAGAGGGCAGGGTGGTACTATCCCCTATGGTGGTATCCGTCCCTACAATCATAGAAGGGAGCATTGTCATCAATATTGAAGGGGCTTAAGTAGAAGTCAGTGTTTAACACATGGAGAATATACAAGGAGACAAAACTCTTATGGGGAAAATGACAGGAAATGGATGGGTAGAAGAAACTAAACTTCTAGTTCATTTTTGGCCACAGATGTCACCTTTGTCCGATGTACCCCAAATGAAATTAATAAAAATTCATTGGAAACATCAAAAATTGATTAATTACGAATAATCGCATTGTTATAAATTGAATTTAGAAGCTGCTAAACAGCTGTAAGCTGGTAAACGTAAAATATATTAGTAATAAACGAACTTTGCCATGAACCGGATAAATACAATCAGCCATGTTTTTTGGGGTACATTTGACTGCAGCGCCACCAATAATCAAACGAAAATTGACAACACGTAGTTTTGTCTCCTTGTATAGCCTCCATGCTCCCGAGCTTAGAATATAGAACTACAGGAAGTGACCTCGCCGAATTTTAGCGTAGTGAAATTCTTTTTGTGTGAGTGCTCACGTTTTAGTAGTTGTTTGTCCAATACAAGCGGATAAAGCGAATGGAATAGAGGAGGGGCAAGAACGAGTTGAAATAGTCAGTTAACTAAAATAAAATCTTGCCCCTACAAATGAACTTTTTACACGCCGTCACTACGCATTCTAATCAGCTGATCCCTTGAATTTTGCGTGGCATTAGTTAATGTAAACAAAGAAATCCAAGCACACAAAATTTACATTATTTAAGTATTTAGCTCAGTGATTTCCATAATTATTAATGGCAATATGTAATATATATGTTTAGGAAGTATTTGAGTTTACCCACTTACCTGAAAAAGGATTTTCCTCGCGGAATTAGTGAATTATTCCTACATCCACAAACTGCACACTTCATTATTCTTATTTCACTTAAAATTCACTCGTAACAACTTTAATTGCACTAAAAACAAATTCTTTGAACGTTCTTTCTTCTTTTTATTTAGTTTTGAAAAAACTGTAAATAAATTTGATAAAAAACACTCGTTTCAAAGAAAACGCACTACCGAACGCGGGAAAACAATTTATAATTTGACAGTCAACTAACAAGCAAATAGCCCAGTTTGACAGTCGACTGATACCGGATTTCACTACCATGGAGGCTATACAAGGAGACAAAACTACGTGTTGTCAATTTTCGTTTGATTATTGGTGGCGCTGCAGTCAAATGTACCCCAAAAAACATGGCTGATTGTATTTATCCGGTTCATGGTAAAGTTCGTTTATTACTAATATATTTTACGTTTACCAGCTTCCAGCTTTTTACCAGCTCCTAAATTCAATTTATATCAATGCGATTATTCGTAATTAATCAATTTTTGATGTTTCCAATGAATTTTAATTAATTTCATGTGGGGTACATCGGACAAATGTGACATCTGTGGCCAAAAATGAACTAGAAGTTTAGTTTCTTCTACCCATCCATTTCCTGTCATTTTCCCCATAAGAGTTTTGTCTCCTTGTATATTCTCCATGTTCACTACGCTCACGTACAGGGATTTTACACGCGAGGGCCTTTCCTGTCGTTCTATATTCCAACCTCCCGAGCAGGCTTAAAATTTAACTACACCATGGTTAACCACGAGAGTTTTTGAACGCCAAAATGTTATGCTCGTGGTTATGTTGTAGTTAACCACACAGTTTTTGAACGACAAAAGTTTACCATAGTTAACCATGGTTAACCATAGTAAGGTTTTTGAACGCGCTCCGGATGGACACAGAGGCACGGGACGTCCAAAGAAGAGATATACAGATAGCGTAGAGGCGGAGCTACGAACCCTAGGTATAAGAAATTGGAGACTCCAAGCCAGGAACAAACAGTTCTGGAGGAGGATGTTGCAGGAACCCAAGGCCAATAACAGGCTGTGGAGCTATTTATGATGATGATTTACAAGCAATTTCTTTATAGGCGAGGAGCCAGACATTGAAATCCCCGTCATGCGATTTGAAATTTTTTTTATAGGAATCGAAGGTCATAGTTAGACGAACAAAATAAGCTTGGTATGCGTGGATTTAATAAGCCGAAAATATTTTTAATTAAATTAATTATTATTAAAAATTAATAATGTTTCACTGTCATGCGGCTATTGATTATACTTATTGTATTTAATAGAAAATTTCGTGCGTTTTTAGGGAAAAATTGCCCGACAAACTTTATTTGGCCGGAAAGCTCGCGCATAACTATTTTTGTTTGTTTTTAGCCGCGGTAGAGTAACTTTCTGTGTTTTGATATGGGACCGTCACGAAAAATGTAAGGAATTGAGGGGAATTGACATACTAGACAGCCTGAGGGGAAGTACGCCAAATCCACTTTGCAGTTTTAGTAAGGCAAAAGATGGTTCTGTAGGAAACATTTGCTTATCGGGGGTTAGTTTGGGGATTTGCCTTTGGGGATTTTAGTTTAAGCAAAAGATGGTTCTGTGGCCGAATCCTTCTTTCTGGGTTTAGTCAGGGCAAAAGATGGTTCTGTGGGAGAAATTTACCTTTGGGGATTTTAGTATGAGGAAAAGGTGGTTTTTCGCCAAACCACTTTTGAGGTTTTAGTAATGCCAAAGCTGGTTCTGTAGGAAAAATTTGCCTTTGGGAGTATATATCACTAAATAAAAGAATTAGTGAAATATAATAATTTTGTTTATTAAACAAAAATTACAGTGAAATATGCCAATGATATTGAGCGGCGATTTTAATGTAAATTTCGTCAATAATGATAAAATTGATTGATGCTGTATGTTGTAAATATTTGAATGACTTAAATCACGTAGTTTTATATTCTACTTTAGTTATCACAAATTTATCATTTCAGTTTTTGATTTTGTTGAATATTTGAATAAAAACGAATAAATATATATTTCCTACGGATAAATGAATATACATAGTTTAACTCTTCGTTTTTGTTTTAAATTGTCCTAGATGTCCTAACCCCCCCCCCCCGAGAGATTGACTCTATAATTTTAGAAATTTTAAAATTACAAATTTTTGTAACTTACAACAAATCAACGAATCGTTTATGCATTATAGTCCATTCAAAACATAACACCTTTGTGAAAATCATTGTTTTTTGTGTCGCTGATTACGAAAATCGAGGGCCCGGAGTCCTAAAATATGGGCGTCACCCTTAGAAATAAAAAAAAGCTAGCGCGTGTACCCCGTGCACGTGAAAGATGTGAAACATCTTTGGCGATCTTTATCTTTCTTTAAATTGAATAATTAGTAAAAATAAAGGCCATTTTACATCTCAAACGCAAAGTGGAAAAGCAGCTCTGGAGCTCTTTTATCCCACATAATAGACATTTTGCGTTTACAAAATTGAAAAATATCTCACTGCACAACACATAAAAAAAGTTAGCACACACTGTCAATACGTGGTAACGAATGTTTACTGTTGACATCCAGTGCTGCCGGACCTACAGATTTTTCCCTATTTTACCATAAAATTCGCGACATGTTATTGAAGAAATTTTATTGTACATATTTGAAATAATTGCTCTAATGACCTTTTATTATTCACGATATTCAAGCCTATTCTGAACTTCGCTGGAATTTTCTTACATCGCTAGCATACAATGTAAGAAAATTCCAGCGAAATTAATTCCAGCGAAGTTCTTGCATTAGTTGCGTATTATTATTATACTACAAAATACAGACATTTGATAATATGTACAACAAAAAGATTTCAGTTCAAAACTGTTTTTTCAAAATTTTAATTTATTCATACAGGGGTGGTAGCACATAAGTTGTTTCAATCGACCTCTCCATACAAAAATTCAGAATTTTTGTATGAAGAGGTCGATTGAAACAACTTACGTGCTTCCACCCCAGATATATTACATATTTAGTCTATCGCTTACATGAGGCCTATAAATCCAGCTAGAAGACTATAATATTATCGATTTCGTTACTTCCTCTACGCAAGCTTTGGTAGCCGAATGGTTAAAATGTAGGATCGGCGCCAGGGGTTGCGCTTTATTTGTTAAAATTTGTGGAGGTTGTGATCGTCTCCAAGTTGATGTCACAAAGGCCTCGATCTTTATTTGAAAGAAAAAGCGTTTCTCACACTTAAAAGAATATTTTATTTATTTTAAACTCTAATTACAAAAATGTTATTTCGTTTTTAAGAACTACGCGTCGCGGCGATGACTTGCTTAAACAAGATGTTTTTCTGTCCTCTCTTATATCTCTCTGTCTTCTTCTTTTTTTAACCTCGTCAAACTCGACGAGTTTCAAAAACCCTTTTAGTGGTAGTGCTGCCACAGTGCTCCCCGCGGAGTGTTAGCGATACTTGGCGGGTATAACAACTTCTCGACCACCACGCGTTCTCGAGGTGTTTGCACATGGATTTTCTGATTCTTTGTTCGTTCGCTCTTGAGCGTTTTCCATTGTATCCTCTGCGCTATTTGTTTTATTTCCTTCGTTGTTTGTTTCATTTTCTACGTAGGCTGCCTTCAACCTATCCAAGGAAATTGTGGTTTTCGACCGTTTACATTGATGGTGAAAAATTTTTCGTGCCTACTTACTACAGGATACGGTCCTTCGAATGCAGGTTGTAGCGAAGGCTTTATCCCGTCTCGGCGAATAAAGACATGGGAACATACCCTTATATCCTTATGTACGAATATGCGTTCCTTGTGATGGTTGCTAGCTGGCTGAGGTCGAAGCCTTGCCATCCTTTCCTTCAAAACTTTTACGAAATCTGGTGAATGTCTGCTTGATCCACATTCGATTAACAATTCTCCTGGTAACCTTAGGGTTGTTCCATAAACCATTTCCGCGGCGGACACTCCTAGATCGTCCTTTAACGATGCTCTCAATCCTAGAAGAACTATTGGTAGAACGTCTACCCATCGCTCCGTGTCGTGACATTTTATTGCTGTTTTTAAAGTTCGATGCCACCTTTCTACGATGCCATTTGAAGCAGGATGGTACGGTGTTGTTGTGATGTGGCAAGTTCCTAGTAACTTCTGCAGTTCTCTAAACAATTCTGATGTGAACTGCCGTCCTTGGTCCGTGGTAACATACTTTGGTGTACCGAATCTACTTATCCAGGTCGATATAAACCCTGCTGCTACCGTTTCCGCTGTTATGTCAACTATCGGCACTGCTTCCGGCCATCTGATAAACCTATCGATCATTGTTAGACAATATCTCGCGCCTTGTGATGTAGGCATTGGCCCGATGAGGTCCATCTGAATGTGGGAGAAGCGTTGATCTGGCAACGCGAACTGTCCTATGTTCGTTTTATTGTTCCGTTGCAACTTGCATTTCTGGCAACCGATGCACTGTTGAACCCAATCCTTTATATCTTTTTTAAAATTTGACCAAACGAAGCGTTGAGCTATTAACCTCGTTGTTGCCTTAACCCCCGGATGAGATAAATCATGCATGGACTGGAAGACTGATTTCCGTAGAGCCTGTGGTATGAATGGACGTTCCCGATTCCTAGCAGTATCGCAGACTATCTTATAACTTGAGTCGACAGGTATTAATTTTAACACTAAACTGGATCTTTGTGTACCCGCTAGCAGTTCTTTTAATTCCACGTCTTGTTCCTGCTCCTTCTGATCCATTGATTTAGCAGTGACTTCCTCGATACGTGACAGGGTGTCTGCTACTACGTTGTCCTTCCCCGAAATAGGTCGTATGTCCGTGCTGTATTGCCCAATCAAATCTAAATATCGAAGCTGTCTCGGTGTTGCCTTTTCGGACTTTTGGAGAAATGCAAACGTAATCGGTTTGTGGTCTGTGTATATCTTGAAATTCCGTCCTTCGATAAGATACCGAAAATACTTTACTGCTGAGTATATTGCCAACAATTCGCGATCATAAGTGCTGTATTTCTTTTGGCTATCTGTTAGCGTTGTTGAGAAAAACGCAATTGGCTTCCAATCAGTTTCTACTTGTTGCTGTAATGCTGCTCCAATTGCAATTTCTGAGGCATCGACCATAAGTGCTAAAATCGCATCTTGCTTTGGAAATACTATCGTTGTTGCAGTTACTATGTCATTTCTTGCAACTTGGAATGCCTTTTCCGAGCTCTCTGACCAGGTAAGTTTCCTTGTATCCCTTTTTTTTGTTTCCGGGGATCATTCGTTGAAGGATCGACGGTAAAAATTTAGCATTGCAAGAAATCTTTGCAGTTCGGCTACTGTATTTGGTCGTGGAAAACTTTTGATTACATTAATTTTGTCTGGCAATGGCTGTATTCCTTCTGCGGAAATTAAATGCCCCAAAAACTTTACTTCCTTTTTACCAAACTCGCACTTCGATAGGTTTATTATTAGTCCGTATGTTGACAATCTGCTAAATACTTCCCTAAGGTTGTCGTCGTGTTCTTTTTCTGAAGCTGACCCGATGATTATATCGTCGATATACGCCACGGCGAAATCAATTCCTTCCAACACCTGGTTCATGAATCGCTGAAATGTTTGGCTTGCGTTTCTTAATCCGAACATCATGTATTTAAATTCGAATAATCCGAATGGAGTTGATATAGCCGTTTTAGGTATATCCTGAGGCTCCATCGGTATTTGGTGGTATGCTTTCTTTAAATCCAGCGTTGAAAATACCTTTTTTCCTTGTAATGCATGCATGCAATCGTGGATATGCGGCACAGGGATACCGGTCAGGAATCGTCACTGCATTTAATCGCCTAAAATCTCCACACGGTCTCCAATCCCCATTCGGTTTTGGCACCAAATGTAACGGACTGGCCCAATTTGACTTTGAGGGTTGGCATATTCCATCATTTATCATTTTTTGGAACTCGACTTTCGCTACTCCGGCGCTAACCGTCTCGGCTTTGCATAAACTGCAGGTCCTTGTGTTATTATATGATGCGTCACTCTGTGAATTGGTACAACTTTTTTTCCATGTGATCTTGTTATATCTTTAAATTCATCTAACAATTTTGCCTATTTGCAGCTTCGATCTATTGTCGTCAAACCTAGCGAAGGCGTTTTTGAAACTTTTCCTGTTGATGTAAGCATCGTCTTGCTATCGATTAGACGTTTGTTTTTTAAATCTACCAACAATCCAAAATTCTCTAACAGGTCCGCCCCAATTATGGGTTTTTTTACATTTGCTATTATGAAAATCCATCCGAAATCTCGACGTAAACCTAAATCTATATTTAAAAATTGTTCACCATAGCTTTCTATTTTGGATCCATTTGAGGCGAATAAACACTTGTGTGCAGTAGCTCGTTGGGGTTCATTTACCCTAAATATACGTGGGGGAATTGCCGAAACTTCGGCACCGTATCTATTAAAAATTCTTGTTTTGATTTTCGGTCACGTACGAATAGACGACAATTTTTACACCCTACTCTGCTCGTCGCCTCTAGCAGGAGCAGTGGCGGTTCGTAAGGTTCAGGATAAGGGAAACAATGCGTATGGCGTCAAAGATAATGTACCCCGCGAGAGATAAAAGTAAAGGTATCGGCGGCTTTAATTAAAAAAACTGAAAAATAACAAATTTGAAAACGAATTAAGTAATTAACCCCATCCAAAAAGTAGAAACCCTACTACCAATCTATATTCTTTTTATTTTAATATAATAAAAAATAATATAGTAAGATATACATACAGTGGCGAACAGAAGTCAACGTACACCATATAAAATAGCGAAAATTCGTATTTTTATTTTATTTTTAAAAATTGAAAAAAATTGTGAGATCACAATATACGTATCAAAACATTTTATTGGAATTCCATAATAAATTATTTCTACAAAAAAAATAACAAAAAAGTGAAATATACAGAATTCACAAATAACAAAAGTCTACCCAGTCTACGTACACTTAAAAATTTTTATTATTATTTTTTGTAGAAACAATTTCATTATGCAATTTCAATATAATGTTTTTGTACAAAGGATTGTACTTATTTATTTTGTAATATCACAATTTTTGTTTATGCTATAGTAAACAAATTTTCGCTATTTTATATGGTGTACGTTGACTTTTGTTCGCCACTGTATAACACAATTCAAAAAAATAATCTCGCTCTATCCCTTTAATCGTCATTAAAGAGAATCATAAAAAACAAATGGAAGCTACAAATTTTCAGCTTCTTCAATACACACCTCCTGCCACCCCATTAGAATAAAAAAAAGGTCACCCATCATCGCTCTTTTTTTATTGACTCAAACGAAAATTCATATTAAGAGTCAAAACAAATTTCGAAGCAAAATTTTCAAGAGCAACTCCACAGCAGGCGAAACCAGAGCAGAATACCAGAAAACGAAACCAAGAAAACAAGAGAATATGGTGGATAGAGAAAATTTGTCTATGTGCGACTTCTCATATCCCGGTATTCGGCTCCGAAGAAGCTGCGTTTAGTTCAGCTTCTCAGGGACCTGTATCCACGCAAACCTTTGCGTGAGTGTGAGTTCAATTGAATTGAATGTGTTGGACTTTTCACGCTGATTTTCGGTGCCAAAGAAGCTGGAGATATTACAGCTTCCCTACGTTATGTTAAACCTCGGCCACGATAAGAGCGGCGAGCGGCACCATAAAAATTTAATGTCTCGGATTAGAGGTGAGCGGCACTTTAGTATTGCCGCTCTACCGCTCTCCGCTCGTATCGTGGCCGAGCACTGACATTATATTTCAGCATAGTTAGTTTTATTTAGTAAATTGTAAGTGCCATAGGCCTAAAAATCTGACTGTGCAATGTAGTTTATAAGCAAATATTTCAATTGCAACATAATTATTTTAACATAAATCATTGCACACCAGATTTTTGGGGAAACCGAGCACCAAAATCGGCTAACGCTTTGTCGCAGTACCTCCTAGGTGAAGTGGAAACCTGCGTTTTATAGTTTTATTAGAATACATATCGTCGGGTCAATGCAATAGTCACGAAACTGAAATTTTGCTATTTTGAACTAACATAGTACAAAAATTCGAAAAAAATAATACAATTAAAATAACTTTTAGTTATTTCGTGAAAAAATTCAAATTGAATCCCGTAGATTCCCATAAAAAATTAGATCCGTAACTTCGGCAGAAGATAATATGACTTTTTTCGAATTTTTGCACAATGTTTAAAATAGCAAAAAATTTCAGTTTCGTGACTATTGCATTGACCCGACGATATATTATCACAACAACTTGTGTTTCATTGACCAATTCCCGATGCTTTCTTGACAAACATAGTTAAGATACACAAAAATTAGATATTTTAAACCGTTTGGCACAATAGGATATTGCAACATGAAATCTAGCATGATCTCAAATTGCTTCCTAGTCGTTATTTTTACACTAAAATGTCACTTTTTTAGAGAACCATAACAAGTCACAAGCAAAATAAGGCTGTCAATTTAGTTTTTCAGCAGGATTTCATGGTCCACCTTTTTGAAGGCCTTCCTGAAGTCTGTGTATAGCGTAAGCTACAATTTATCTTATAGCTTTTCCTGATTTCGAACAGTAAAAAATTTCAATACAAAAAAAACTAACTTTACATTTTATTACAATTAGCAAAACATTGAAAAAGAAAAATTATATTTAAGCTTAATTCGTAATGTCCATATTTAGTTGATAGCCATATTGAACCTTAACCTTCGATACTTTTGTTGCTGTTTCAATATAATTTTGTACAAGTTCTTCCAATTCAACCAAAGACTAAAAGATTTTCTTAAATTAAAAACAAACATCCATCAAATAAAATGTTATCGTTTTACCTGCTTATATTCTATATCAGAAGAGTTAATTTTATGTCCATATAGGTATAAGCAAATCAATAGTATGATTAGGAAGGTACATAGATGGTGTAGTTGCTGTAAGTGGATGCTTTAGA